>MU225098.1:1421321-1453507 GCA_018584345.1 Thuja plicata
GATCACCAAAGATTCAATCTCCACCTCTCTTCCACTTTCAATCCTAACCTCTCATTCACCAAATTCTTCTATAAATAGAATGAATTTTAAGCTCAATGGGACCCTAATTCTTGATTGTTATTTGCAAACTTATGTTGCACTTATTTTCATAGATCTTAATTGAATTTTAGCTCTCATTTTCATAGAATTGTTATAATCTTTCATTTTCGAGCTTTAAAATGAACACTTCTTGAGCATTTAGAGTAAAATCATTCAAATCTTCCATTCTAAGTTGTATATGTCACTGATTAATGCATAATCTGAGGGAAATTATAGAATTCTTCATACTCTTCCTAGTTAGGATGCAATAGGTAAATTTTAGTGATTGATATGCTTGCTAATTTTTTGTTTTTCACTAATATAATGACTTATTGAAGTGTTGTGTTGTAGACAACAAGTACACAAAATAATACACACATTTATGGCACCCACCGTGGGGCAGAATCTTGGATTATACCTCACTTTCTAAGAATTTTGGACTAATTTCTCTTCTCTATTTCCATGTACATAATCACCTTTAGGAAAATAGGATTGCATACAGGAAATTGGATCACATCCTGGATTTTAGAGCTCACATCTAGGAAATTCTGCATCATTTCTAGTAAAGGATCATTTCTAGTAAATTCTAGGTCACATTCAGAAAATGCAATCGCATTCAAGAAAGGCAATCACATTCAGGAAAGGCAATCATATTCAAATAATCTAAGATTGCATCTGGTTTTTGAATTTGCAATTTCAGAAGTCTAACCACTAATCTTTGAATATTTTCTATCTCTATCCTTTAAATAGCCTAACTCTCATTTATAGATCATTGTCAGAGACTCTTTTTCCAAAAGAGTTGGAAAGGAACGATTAACTTGTGGTTTGCATGTGTTTGGATAGATTAACTTGATTTTACATGTTCAAAGCATTGAAACTTAAGACATTTTCTAATCACTTAATAAATCAATCAAAGGATTATGCTCTTTTCCTTCAAGGAAAATCAGAAAATCAAAAGTTGATTTAATATTTCAAAGGAATTTGGGGTAAATGAACAAGGCAAACAAATCATCTAATTTTGGCACAATAATTGAACAAACACAAATCATTTAATCTTGTGGTTAATTGAACAAGTTTCATTGTATAACTCCTTTGGATAGAAATTGAACAACACAAATCACTAAATATTGTGGGCTAATTGAATAACTCATTGTCTAAATTTGGAGATAGTAATTGAACAAGCAAGTCATTTAACTTTGGGGAAATTGAACAATCAAACTTTGTTTTTCAAGTACTTTTGTGTTTTCATAAGCTAGGAATTAAGAATCAAACTTAAGCTTATTTCTTGATCTCACTAGAGGATTTTATCTTCCTTCCAAGTGGACAAATCAAAAACTTGTCATGGGAGGTTGATTTTTGAGTGAAGTCATTTGAGGGAAAGAGCTTCTTGAATTGTTTGTGGGAGAAAATTACATGGACTAGGAGAGTATGCTCTTCTTCTTTTGAAGAATAAAAAATCTTGAACTCCTAAGCTCGCCAATCCTTTGTATGCTTTCAAAACATTAGAGGGCCTACCGGTTGAGGTAAAAACTCCCAGGACGACCCAAGTGACCACAGGTTTATGCCAACCCTTCCAACTCACTATAATCAATACGCTTCCTTGTAGGCTAAAGCCTAAGAAGACATGATCAGTTTTGTTCCTGGAATTTAGACATCATTCCTTGAACATGTTTGAGTGTGTGTAGAGTGGAGCTACTTGAATCTCGCTTATGAGAATACATACATTTGAGTACTCATAGGGATATATGCCTCAATTTTTCCTTGTACAATTTTATGGGAGATGGTTATGAATGGATGCCCCATCATAATAAACATTTGTACTCAAATAACCCAATTCGTCCCCGAAAGGGTGATAATATTTGTGCAAGGCAATAGTAATTACCCCAAGATACTCATCATTTCGTGCCCTCACTTGCATTTAGAGTCAGATAATATGGCATCATGACTGGAGCCATTGCATGCTTGGTGATGACCATATTCTGATTAGCATTTGAGTGTGTACCTGAGTCTATGAGAAAAAAAATTCATTCTATACTTAGGAACTAGGGATTAAGGATGTGTTTGTTCACCCCTAACAATGCAAAATTGCTTGATGTGCTTAAAAATTCATTAAAAATATAAATCCATCAAGCAAGCAACCAAATTCAATCCTTAGACTACATGTTGTGTTTTTCACTTAGTGGAAAGTCTCAAAAAAAAATCTGCAATCACACAATTTTCACGCATTCTGAGACAAATTTGACAAAACATCAGAGGCTTGTTTTTGTTAGTCCTAGCTCACATCTAGTTGCATTAGGTCGCATTTAGGATCTTGGCTTGTTTTTGGTCATTTTTGTATCACATCCAGGGAGAAAGGTCGCATCCTGAATATCAAAACTCACATTTGTTTCATCAGAAGCTCACATCTGGTAGTTTCTAGCTCGCCTGTAGTGTGTCACATCTAGAACAATGAGCACTTGCAAAGTTGTATCTTAGAGAAATTTAGTATATTTGGGCACTCTTTTGGTTCTTTAGTCAGGTCATGTTGCTTTTTTGGTCCACCAGTCGATGCTTCAAAACTTTTTTCAAAAATCTACCTTGCATGTGGGTGAACCCACAATAGTGGGTTACACTTTTTTGCCTGAACGGACACTGTACTCTAAATTTTGAAAAAAACTTTTAGATTCAAATGCATATTGTCGTTAAACCATTAAGAATCATAAGATGAAGTAAATTAGAGTATTTTAGGATTTTCTATTTAGATTCTAAATATATTTTTTATTTTTATTTTTGAATTGATTTGATTTGTTTTTTTTTTCTCCCACAAAAATTGGTATGTTGCTAAAAACGTCATTTTCAAAGAGTTACATTGTTTTCGTAGAGCATAATTTTTTTTCTAAAATAGATATCAATGCGATTCTTTCAAATTTAGTTTTTTAACGTCCATATGGAGGGCATGGAATTGTTTTTATGATATCATCATGATTATTTCATATTTTATTAACATTTGAAGTTGACTAAGCCATAATTTTGACATACCTTGACTGCATAGCTTATAACTTTTTGTGTATTTGTCCAATTTTTTTAATTTTTTTTTGATAGAAAGATAACTTCAATACCTAGGGCATAGATATTTTTTAGAATTTTTTTTCTCCCATTTACTATTTTTCCATAAGCATCAAACATAGAGGTGGAGATACAGTGAAATATCTATGTTTAGTAAAACTAAAAATACAAATTCATAATAAACTTAATATATATTAACACTATAATCATTGGAAAGAGTTTTCTAAATAGTACCTTAATATATAGATAGGTTTTTTGAATGGATTCGTTTGATTTTCCAAAAGATAAAGTCAAAGTGATTTTTTATCAGCATTTTCATAGGTGCGGAGGAGACTCCATTGTAGGTATGAATGAGGAGGATAGATGTTATATCAATGATTTTTTTATTTAAGAGGCTTTCAGCTAACCATTTGTAATCAATTCCTTCAAATGGAACCTCTCAAGGCTTAAATGATCATATTTTATTAAAAATATTTTATTTCAGCACGAATTCGTTCCTCCAAAAAAGTGTAACCCACTATTGTGGGTTCACCCATGTCCTTTTGGGTTCTCATAATTGGTCTCAAAATGTGTGGTCTACTCACCTTTCAAAACAAATTGATTCCCAGCTCACTATCAGGGCATTCCAACCCTCTGATGCTAGAGTCATTTACTTCCATCAACAAAAACAAGTTCCTACTTGGACACACTTACTTGAATAATTTGAGACTTCACTTGACACTATTGGAAACCTTTTGACATAGTTGAGATTAAAATTCATGGTTAACACAAGATGCAACAAATATTTTGCTAAAAAATCAGAAGTACCTCATATATTGCTAGAATTTCAACTAGGAGAAACATCTCGTAATACCCTTTTTGACATATAATCACCCACAATGGAAGCTCCTAGAAATGAATGGAGTAAAGCTTTTGAGGAATACAACAATGATGAAAATTGAAGATAAGAAGACAATAGTAGTGAAGAATAACTACACATTAATCAGCCTTTGTTTGACTTAGATAGTGATGGAGATGTACCCAAGGAAGAGTATAATAGACTCAAACAAATTAGAAAATTCTAAGGGATGTTGGAAAAGATCATTGGTGAAGACAAGGAAAAATAATTTCTACATCTAGCATCCATTGGAGTCAAAATACCTAAATATTATGATGTTGAAAGACTAAATGAAAAGGAGATACCAACCCCTATCTCTATTCTCACCAAATAATTGACCTTGATGCAAGCCAAACTTGCAACACTCAAACAAGAGAAGGTCAAACCAGCACAAAAATACTATTTGGACCACATCTGTCCATTCCATTTTGACAAGAGTATCAACATGATTCCATTTCCTCCCAACATGGAAAGGCCAAAATATGACAAGTATATGGGAGAGATTGATCCACATGACCATGTAAGAGAGTTTTGTGCTCTAAGCATAGAATACTTGCACGAACCAACATACCTAATGAGGCTATTTTAGGGAAGTGTAGGCGGAAATGCTATGGAGTGGTTCTCTAAACTCACACCTAAGGTGAAATCTTTTGAGGAGTTAATACAATGTTTTGTCCAAAATTACTCCTACAATATTCAACATAACGTCACCATGATGGACTTATGTAACACAAAGAAAAGAATTGGAGAATCCTTTACACAATTTTTACAAAGGTGGAGGAAAATCTTTGCTAGGTATTCAAGAGCCATTCCCGAATCATAAAAGATGGAGATCTTTATTAACAACTTGATACCTGAATTGAACTATGCTTTGCAAATGCAAGATTCGCCTAGCTTTGATAGGATGATCAAAAATGCCATCCGTATTGAAGAGGCCATGGTTAAGAAAGGATAAATGACACTTCACAGTGATAGTAAATCTACCAACTAAAACAACAAGCCTAAGTGGTGGAAACAAAACAAGAATGTTGTTAACGATGGAGTGGTAGATGCATCCAATGCTAATCCTAAACTAGCAGTGTTCAGCTTAATGAATAGCTTACAAGCGAACAAAAAAGATAAGGTAACAACCCCAATACCTAAAATAAACAATGAGAACAACAAGAATAGACCATGGATGTCTAGACCTAAACAAACATTCACTCCTTTTGGAGAACCTCTTGAAATGGTCTTGAAGACACTCTTGGATAACAAAGTTCTTAGAATCCAAGATTCAAAACCATGGGAACCAGAAGTCAAACCGAGAAGGCGGGATGACAATTCTTATTGTGTCTTTCACAAAAACAAGGGACATAAGACTAATAACTATGTTAATCTTAAACACATTATACAAGACCTTATTGAAGGATGCAAGATCAAAGTGGAAGGACACACCACTAATGAAGACCATACTGCATTTAAAAAACCATTTCTTAACTATGAGAAAGGGGAAGCTTCTAAAGGAAAATGAAATGAAGTGAATTAGACCTATGCTAATAATGATAATATGATCAACATGTTGGACATTAAATACGAATCAATCAATGTGATCACTACTAAAGGTGCTAAATAGACATCAACCCAATCGAATGAAGTGACTCTAAGTCAAGCACAAGTCACAATCAAAGGAGCTAGCTCGTCAAAACAAGAAAAATCTTCCAAAGCACCAATTGTCACAATTCCCAAACCAACATCAGCAAGAAAAACATTGACTATCCCTTCAGCAAACTATAACTTGGTGGATCAATTGCAAAGAACCTCTGCTCAAATCTCTATACTTGAGTTACTCAAAATATCCTCGGTGCATAGAGAAGTTCTTGAACAAGCCCTACATTCTAAAAATGTTCCAAAAGACATTGATGTAGACAAGTTCCATGGAATGGTTAATCATATCTCAGCACCACAGTACCTCTCTTTTTTAGAAGAATATGACAAATCATTGACTCATCCGCATAACCAACCCCTACACATTAAAGTCCTAATTCATAAATCCCATGTCAGACATGTATTGATAGATGTAGACGTAGGATTGAACATTTGCACTCTCAGTCTAATAACAAAATAGGGACTTTCAGAGAAAACCATTGATTTACAAAGTAAGATAATTATCAAAGCTTATGATGAAGAAGAAAGATCATCTAAATGCCTCTTTGTTCTATCAATCAGAGTAGGTCCAGTTAAAATAAATGTGATATGTCAAGTCCTAGATCTACCTTTGGCCTACAAATACTATTAAGGAGACATTGGATTCATGAAATGCAAGCAGTAACATCTCTTTACCACCAATGTATCAAATTCCCACATAATGGGGTGGAAGTAACAATTCCTGCAGATGCCAGTTACACTTGCAATAATGTTAAAGAAGATAGTATGGTTCCTCATAATAAGGAACTCCCAAAAGAAACTGTACCTAAAACTACTAAATATATGGTGATGAGAACATTTGGAAAGACATTAAAACTTGAAGAAACTAGTATGGGAGAATACAAGCTAGACATGACCCCATCATTGACAGAACTTCCTATGTCTCTAAGATCTTATGGGAAACCTTCCTCATCTTTCACACCTACAACATCTAAAGAACCAGACATTCACAAAGCAACTGGTATGGATAGAGCCTCTACTTCTCAAGAGGATGAAAAAGAAGAAAAAATAGTCTTAGCTTGGCTTTACAAAGGAGAACCAAAAGAAAATGAGGTCAAACATGTGGAGATATCCCCAAAAAATTATGGTAAAGGATATGACCTTCTTAAACAAATGGGATATAAAGGGAAGTGACATTTAGCAGATAAAGGAAAAGAAGTTGTTGAACCTCTACACATGGAATTCAGAAATAACAAAGACAAAACTGGTGTAGGCTTCAATAACAAATTTGAAAACCCTATTTCTAAAGATGCTCCAATATTTAAAGAAGGAAGTGATGAAGAAGAAGAAGAAACACCATTAGAACCATGGACCTATGAGAGATTATTGCATATTGGTACAGAGTATCTAGAATATCAAGGAGAAAGACATGTACCTACTTTTGTAGCACAACAAGACACTCATGTTCCTTTATTAACACAAGCTACTATCCCAGAAGTAGAGGAAACAATAGAAGACTCTCTAGAAGTCCCATTGATAGAAGAAACTCCTGAATAAATACCCCAAAAAAAAAATATACTTCCTAAATCTGGGCAATCGGTTATAATTTCACATGTTCTAGACTTACCCCACTTTGATCTACAAGTAGGTAATAGAGTGCATCAAGTGACTATTGCTGAGTTTCTAAACATATCATATGATGAAATAACAGACTCACATGGCTATGAATGGGATCACTTTTCTGATGCTACCATGGACATTGAGGTAGATGTGTTTCATAAACTTGCACCAATATTGGAAAGAGGAAAGAGTTCAAACACTTCCCCTAAAACTATCAATGTTCTAGAATTAGATGAGATACCACTACCTAGAAGAATAAGAAATATCAACTAATGAGTCATTAGAGTTAGGTCTACATATCACTAACAATGACCCTATTAATTATGATTTAACTCTTGATGATCTAAACATTGTAGAAGTTGACTTAACAGAACATGTTTTGTCAGTTAATAGTTTTGATGTTGACGTGATGTTGTCCTTACCAAATGTTGAATCATTATCCTTGATAAACCCTGACCTAATTGATTGGACAAATTCAGATCCTACTCCTATCATGAAATTTCCTAATGACTACACTTTGGCCTGTTATCTTAATGCTTCTGAACCCTATCCTTCTTCCACCAATTCAAGGAGAGTGAAAATGTCAAATGAGGATATCAAGTTTCTTAGTCACAAATTGAAAAATAAAAAGAAGAAAAGAACTGATGGTGAAAACCACATTCTAGCAGTCTCAGATTCTAAAATAGTAAAAATAAAAGATGTATATGATGATGAAAACCTATCAGAGGTGCCAAAAGATGAGATTCTTGATATCCTCCCCAAACACTTCCAAGAAAGATCTCCAGCTTTGATAGAACCTACATAACCAGTTAACTTGGGAATAGCTAAAGTTCCTCAATTTTTTCACCTAGCACAGTCCTTATCAGAAAAGGAGAAGATACAATTCACTAAGTTCCTGAAAGAGAAAAAGATCAACTTTGCATGGTCTTACACATATATGCCTGGACTCGATTCTGAACTAATAATGCATCATTTATATATAGCTCCTGGGATCAGACCTGTGAAATAGAAATTAAGAAAGATGTATCCTCATGTTGCATTACTGGTGAAAAAGAACTAGAAAAACTACTGAAAGTTGGATTCATAAGAGTCATCGCTTACATAGGATGGATTTCTAATGTGGTACCAGTATCTAAAACAAATAAATCTATCAAGATCTACACAGACTTTAGAGACTTCAAAAAATCATGTACTAAAGATGATTTTCCACTACCAAACATTGATATGATCATAGATCTTACAACATGCTATCATATGTACGCATTCATGGATAGTTTCTTAGGCTATAAGTAGATTAAGATTTCCTTGAAGACCAAGAGAAGAAAATATTCACATGCACATGGGGAACTTTTTTCTCGAAAATTATGTCGTTTGGATTAAAGAATGATGGTGCTACATACCAAAAAGCTATGACAACCATATTCCATGACATGATATATAAAAACATGGAGGACTATGTGGATGATACCTTAGCCAAGTCAAAAGAAAGAACTACTCATATTGAAGACATGCAAAATATATTAGATCACATGGAGCAATTTCAACTCAAGCTTAATCCAAAGAAGTGTGCCTTTGGATTTCAATTAGGGAAGTTGCTATGGTTTATTGTATCAAAAAAAGGAATTGAGGTGGACCCTAAAAAAGTTAAATCTATACTGGAAATGTCACCTCCATGCAATATTAGTCAAATGAGGACACTATAAGGAAGACTCCAGTCAATCAGGAGATTTATGTCACAACTTGCAGACAGAGCATTACCTTTTACTAAACTGCTACATAAGGGTTTTACCTTCAAATGGGATGAACATTGTGAAAATAACTTCAAAGAATTAAAGGATTACTTGGCTACTCCTCCCATTCTCATGGCACGCATTCATGGAAATTCGTTACTCCTATATATATCAGCTATGGCTACATCGCTAGGAGTATGGCTGGCTCAAGAAGATGAAATGAAAAAGGAAAGAGCAATCTATTATATCAGCAGGCCACTAGTGTCTTATGATCTCAATTACAATATAATAGAAAAATATTGCTTAGCAGTTGTCTTTACATCATAGAAATTGGGACATTATATGTTGTCCTAGGGCATACAATCAAGCTTATTACAAAGATAGATCCTTTGAAATACCTCTTAAGTAAGAAAACATTAATAGGAAGGCTAGCAAAGTGGGTCCTGATTCTAAGCAAATTTGATATTGAGTATGTGGATAGAAGTGGTATTAAAGGAAAAGTCCTCATAGAACAATTAGTCGATTCACCCTTGCAAGATGATACACCTTTGATAATTGAGTTTCCTAATGAAACTATTATGCATTTAATAGAATATCCATGGAATATGTACTTTGATGGTTCTTTCACACAACAAGGATCTAGAGTAGGAGTTCTATTCATCACTCCTCAAGGCTACAAAATACCAAAGGCATACAAATTGATGTTTCCATGCACAAATAACATTTATGAATATGAGGCATTGGTGAATGGTCTTAAGTTAGCTATGGAATGGAAAATCATTGAGTTACATGTGTATGGTGACTCCTAGCTCATTATCAATCAAGTAAATGGAGATTACTAGACTAAAGATGAGAAGCTGATGCCGTATATACAACTAGTTGATGACTTGAAAAAGTATTTTGTCTTCGTCACATTCCAACAAATACCAAGGATAAAAAATAAAGCTGCAGATGCTATGGCTACACTGGCATCCATGTTACAACTAGAAGAACATCAGTTCTGGTATGATGTCTTGGTGGAAGAATTATCCTATCTAGCTTTTGATACCCCTGAGTACCCAGTAATTTGTGGATTAAATGCCCAAGCCCAATCTTGGTACGCCAAAATCATTACCTATCTCACTGATCAAACCATACCCAATGGCCTATCACAGAATCAAAAATGATCCTTAATTAGGATAGCATCCCGTTATGTCCTTATTACTAATAAATTATATAAATGAGGTCTCGACGGTACACTTCTTAGGTGTTTAGAACAAGAAGATTCAGATCGTGCATTGAGAGAGGTTAATGAAGGTGTATGTGGATAGCACTCGAATGAATTTTTGTTAGCTAGAAAAGTACTAAGAGTTGGCTATTATTGGCCCACGAGTGAAAAATATGTTGTTCTATTTTCAAAATCTTGTCACAAATATCAATCACATGGAAATATCATCCATGCTCCTGCTAGAGAACTCATACCATTTATAACGCATTGGCCATTTCAGTAATGGGCCTTTGATTTGGTTGGAGAAATATATCCTAATTCTTCAAGTGGACACAAATACATCATTACGACCACTGAGTATTTTACTAAGTTGGTTGAAGCCATGCCACTGATCAAAGTCATAGGAAAATAGGTGGCTATGTTTATCTTGAACTACATTTTTTGTAGGTATGGGATACCCTCTTCTATTGTAACAAACAATGGGGGTCAATTTAAAGACCAAGACATCAAAGACCTTTTCACACAGTTTCACATCACTCAGCATTGTTCTTCAATCTATTATCCTCAAGGTAATGGAGAAGCTGAGGCAGCTAACAAGAACATCCTTAAGAACTTACACAGAACTGTGAGTAAGTCTAGCAGAGACTGGCATTTGCAACTAAATCTGACACTTTGGGCCTACAGAACTAGTATTAGAACACCAACTATCCAGCCATGCCATTTTCTTTAGTCTATGGTGCAGAAGCAGTGTTACCTATTGAGGTATAAATTCCTTCTTTGTGGGTATCTCTCCATGATCTTGTTACTGATGAACAATAGTGCATTGATCGATTGAATGCACTAGAACTCCTGGATGAGCGTAGAAAACAAGCATTCGATCATCCAAAAGTGTACCAAAATGCATGTCAAAAGGGTATAATAAAAAGGTCAAACTACGACAATTTCAAGTGGGGGATCTCATTCTGAAAGAGAATCCTAAGAACCAGCCAAAAAGAGAACAAAAAGGAAAGTTTGAAGCCAATTGGCTAGGGCCTTATGTCATTACTGCAACTTTTGGGACTAGAGCTTATCAATTAGCTACACTTGAGGGAGATGTTCTTCCCAATCCCATTAATACTCTACATTTGAAGCGGTTCTATGCTTGACATCTTGCTAGCAGAGACCGTGTAGTGAAAATTCTCAGAAAATACCAAAAAAATAAGAAAATTGATCCTGAAGAAATCCAAAAATAGTGGCAAAAATCCTAAAAAAAAGGTATCCTTGGTGAAAACCTGGCAAACAGGCACCTTGATACTACAAAAAAAATTAAAAAAAGAGAAAGAAGAACAAAAAAATTGAAAAAAAGAGAAAAGTGCCTTGATGAAAACTTGGGAAACATGCATGTTGGTAGCAAAAATAAAAAGCTTTGCCGAGTGGTGAAAACCTGGCAAACAGACATCACTTGAACTCTATGCTCTATCTATTAATGCATTGATGATACTAATCCTTCATAATCGCACCTGTGCTACTAGTTGACTCTGATTCCTTATGAAATGTCCTACCCTTGCCTGGTATTTGTCTACATTTGCATCTTAGGAATAGTCATTCTACACTGGGGGCATTTTCGCTAGCATGTTAGGTCACGCTTGCTAGGTTGTCCTAGGTTCCTGTCTAGGGTGTTTTTCCTCTCAAAATAGTATTTCTCAATACTTGCATCAAAACATTACTTTCAAAAATAAGGGTGTTTCTTCAATACCACCTACCTATAATAGACATCACACTAGTCTTTCTCAACACTTTAATCATGCACTTTAAATGAACTAGTGTTTTTCAACACTTTAATCAAGAATTAACTAGTTTTTTTCAACACTTTAATCAACCAGTGTTCCTAAACACTACATTGGATTGCAATTGCTGATAAAATCTCATATACTCAGACATGAAAAATATATTGCTTAAATCCAACTTCAGATTGATGAATCTTTATTTCACTTGACAAATAAATTCACAGTATTTCTCAATACTAATTAAACATATTGTCTGATCTTGGTTTGATTATGACTCTTTTATGTTCCCATGATGTTTCATACTAGGGGCATTTAAGATGTTATAAATTTTCTTTGATTGATTCTCAATTGGTGATTGTTATGTCTTCTGAGTTACTTCATGATGTCTTTTTAAAGATAAAGAGTCGCAAGGACAAGGGGCATAACATTTTCTTGGTTTTCTGCATATGGGGATTGTTTCAATGATCCTATAAATTTTAGTTAACATGGATGTTTATGGTAAGAGAAGCCAACATGAGTGGATAGCCACATATATATCGATCCTAGTTATGTGTAAACTACGGTGAGGGTGAAACAATTTCCTTATCTATTTTCTAAAATTAGATTCCCACTAAGGTGTATGCTACATGATGTACCCAAGGATGTGAATTTTCAAGGTCATTACGGGTCACACATCTTACATTACACTTGACCAGAACCTGATTCTAATATCAAAATGAGATAACTAACTTGTCATCCTGGATTCTATGCCTTGATGCTTAAGTTTATTTCTAACATTGCATCCAATACAGATAGTATTCATACTTTCATGATACCAGTGGGTATTAGTGACAGTTGTACTATCAGGTGATGTTTGTTACAAAAATACCCAATGATAATAAAAATGCTACAAAGTATACAAGTCAGTGATAGTCCTAAGAGTCTACATATAGATGCATTTAGAGATTGCATGATTCATTTTTGAAAAGAAAATCATAAAGGACTTGAGCTTAAAATGATTTCCTGATTCATTCAAAATCCAAGTTAATCACATTATCTATATTACTGATATAATAATGGCATTGCATATCCATGACATACATTCTACATTCATACATGAGAAAGAAAAAAATACAAAAACAAGGCATTCAAGCATTGCCTTTATTTCTACATCCTAAGTGCATCCATACATTTATTTGCATAAAGAAAAACTCAAAAACATACATTTGCATATTCACTTAGCATCATTTGAAACATATTTATATATCAGTAATAAATCAAAGAGCATAAATGATGTCATCACATAATCAAGAGGCCAAGATCATAATCACATGTGCATCAATCTAAACATTTATCAAAACAAGGGAACTCATGAACATATCAAAATCAGGAACAACTATCTTCGATATATCAAAAGATGGAACAGATCAAAACTATGGAACTATCTAGAAGGAGAGTATTAGTATGAATTAGATATATATGTATCAAATAAACAATGAATGACCTCAGAAGGATCACAATATGAAAATATGATCTCCAAATATGTATCAAAGTACAACAATCAGGTTTGACTCCCTCCCTCTCCCTAATCTGGAGGAGGAGGAGGAGGTGGTACAAATGGAGCTTATGGAGGCATGGCCTCCTCAGACTGCTAAGAAATACATGAATATGAAGGTGCTCTCTAACCCTTTGGAACTGCAACATGATATAAACCAAAGTAATAAGCTACTCTCTATCCCTGGTGCATAGAAGTGTGAACCTATATATCTCTCTCTTCTCTGAGATGCTCTAGTTGTACATCCATGTCTGCAAGTAAGGCCCCCAATGTTGTGATCCTAGCTCAGAGCTGCTCATGCTCATACTCACACTGTGTCAAAGCATCACCATCTCTGCCTGAGCCTCTACCTGTGTCTTGTCTTGTAGGCCTCTCCTATGGCCTATCCTGTTGAGTATCTTGCTATCGTTTTCGTTGCTATTACTACTCTCTAGTCAGCACTGGACTTGGATCTCTCTAGGGAGAAACAAACCTGAGCCGAGTCTACCTACCACTATCACCCTCTCCACTACCACCCACTGCACCCCCACCCCTATCATCTCCTCCATCATCACCATCATCTGGACCCTATCCTCTGTCCAGAGGAGGGTGCCTCTCATGTCTCCCACCATCCCTCCCCCCATCTTGTCTCTCTCTTTGTGCTCCTCCCCTACCTCTGATAGGATGATCATTAGTAGGATCATAGTGTAAAGGATCATTTATTTGAGGAACTACCTCATCAGGATTTGTAAACCATGGAAAGGGATGTTGTAACATCTATGCATGATAGCCGTATGTACAACTTACATCTGCAACATCCGAAAGAAGGTCCCAATGAACTTCAACCATATCTTTGATAGCTCATTGTGCAGTCTCATATACCAACCATGTTTCCCATAATATCTCCTCATCATGGATCCATGCATATACATATAAATCTTGGCACCTATCCTGCACACAGCCGTACTGTCTCACAACCTATGTCACAAGGAAGCACTCTACAACGTACCTGGTACATCCGATCACATACATATTCCGAAAGAAATAAGACATCTATCGCCTATCAGAGATCCACTCCTCATAGTCAAGGTTTGGTCACAACACTACTATAGTCATATCATCGAACCAACGACAACAATACTCTACCTTTCCCAAATGAGGTTATTGAATTCAACTTGAGTACATATATACATACGGCTGTTGATCCAACCGCTACCTGTCAACTATCAAAGGTGTAACTGGGATACGCTCCCAGGCCTAGATCTGTAAAACAAGGATAACTACGGTCATACTCTGGGAGTACTGATATACAATCTCATGTAACTCCCTATAAATATGGGAAAATATGAAGTTTCCCCATGCAAGTCTCCGCGAGGATACAACAATTCGCTCCAACATATACCCCGGCCAACCCACCATGAATTTGTGTTGTCCTCGGTTAGGCATAAGGATGCCTCAGATCAATTTGGCCAAGTACACAAGAAGACGATTGTAATGATCACACATATAGTCCCAAGTGAGGTATCAACAAGCTATAGTATCATCTCCAAAGAAATTTTGTGCCAGAGAAATAGCTATAACAGAAGTGGAATCAAACTGCACCTCTCGACCCATAACAGGAACTTGAAGGTGGCGCCACACATCCTTGGGTGTGACGATCAACTTTCCAGTTGGGAGATGGAAGGTGTTGTGCTCAAAATGCCATCTCTTGGCCAGAGTAGTCAACAACCCTCAATTTACCCTGATGTTGGGTACATCTCTCAATGACAGTAATCATACTCTAGTGACTATCTCAACCTCATCACCAGTCAAAGATCTAGACAACTCAAGGACATGACCTGGGTATGGTCCTCAGAATGAAAAAACCTCAAAAGGAACCTATTACCAAGACAACAATTACAAAGTTCAATTCAACACTCTAACTATAGCACTAAAGTAGAAAAACCTATTAGCTAAGTATTTTTGATGGTTAGAAGAAGAAAACCAGTCAAAATTGGAACCAAACCAAGTCAAAAACTATAAACAAACCTATTCCTACGGGGTGCGATCTCTTTTACAGGATGCGACTGGCAATTTTTGGGATGCAATGGGGCATCCAAGAAGCGATCTTATTTTCAGAGGTTGCGAAGCGGGATGCGACATGTGACCCTATTCTAACAGGATGCAAAAACATTTGAATTCCTAATATCCATTACTACATGTGATGAAAAACAAAAAATAGGGAACAATCAAAAAAATATAGGAAATGACATAGGATTTTTGGGACAAATAGGATGTTACACAAGATTAATTGGACGTGATCCTGAATGCGGGAAATGATTCAGAATGAAAATTTCTATAACTACTACCAAAATGAATAAAACTAGAATTTGAAAATTTGACAAGGTAGGTTTTCGAGTACTTACTAGAGGTGGATAGTCAGTTGGAATGTGATATTGTCGGCTGAGCTCAAATCGATGCTTCTCCATGGGGACCACCATCTTCTCTGTAGAGCTCTCAGAATTACCAAGGATAAAAGTGAAAATGACTGTGTAAAAAGTGAAATTTTAGATATATATTTCACTTTTTGAGCTATTTAGGAGCTTCGAAACCCCTCCCAGACAACTGAAACTTCATTTTGTTCTCTTTCTGATCAATCAAGAAGGAAATTGAATGCACCAAATATATTTTACATAGCACAGTAAAAAATTTACGACAGTCGCCAAAAATGCAGAATTGCTCCATATGTTCCGAAAATGATTTGCAGGGTTTATGCAATCAGTTTTGTGAGTTCTATTTCATCAAATTGCACATTATTCATCAAAATCTTGGTCTGACATCATTTTATCAGACTCAAAACTCACATTTTAATCTGATTAACTTGGTAAAACTATGTTTTCTCTTAACACCTTCATTTCTTCATTTCTTCTAGTTGATTCTTTCTCGATTCAATCGATCGATTCAAGTAATATATCATTCTGCAGAGGGATTTATTTATTTTTCCTTTGATTTTGTTCCTGAGGGGCCATGATAACACTTAATTCAATCAAATTCTTTCTCAAAAAATCATTAAAATGACTTTATTATCAAAAGACTAAGGGCATGGCAGTTTCCTTGACTAAGTCGAGAACTGTTGGATAGAAAGATTTGGTTCTCATGAGCTAGATATCTTATGTCTCCTCATTTTAAGATTCTGATTAAGCTCCTGGTAGCTTCATACCGACCTTCGTTCGATCAAGTTCAGAGTTAGTATTATGAATTTTCGGACGACAACCAAGTTTAGAATTGGTATCTTTAAGATCTTTGTTTATTGACCTTTGTTTGATCAAATTCAAAGTCAATCCTATCAATCTTAGTTCAATCAAGTGTGAGACTAATCTCATCAAACATTTTCTTTGATCAAGTGTGAAATTCTCAAACTTTCTAAAGTCAACATCAAAACTTTCTTTGAATCAATGCACTACTCACACATCAATTCAAAGAGGGGCAAATGCAACCGCCCTAATTTGGTCTGCTCTGACAATAGACCCTATTTTACCTAAGTGTGATCATACCCCTAATTATGTCAAGACAATTCTTTAATTTATTTTCATAATTCATTTAAATCCAATTTAATCTCCTAAGTGATTTAATCACTAAATTAAATTAATTGCCTTAGCCAATTAATCAAATCAATTCAATCAAAATTATGGCTAAAGTAATTAATTAAATGGAATTAAATAAATCCTAATTACATCTCCATTTACAAAAGGGAAAATCAAATCCCTAGCCAATGGGAGGCAAATCACTTGGATCACCTCACATGGATCACCAAAATTTAAACTCCACCTTTCTTCCACTTTCAATCCTAACCTCTCATTCACCAAATTCACTATAAATAGAATGAATTTTAAGCTCAATGGGCCCCTAATTCTTGATTGTTATTTGTAAAATTATGCTATGCTTATTTTCGTAGATCTTAATTGCATTTTAGCTCTCATTTTCATAGCATTGTTATAATCTTTCATTTTGGAGCTTTAAAATGAACATTTCTTGAGCATTTAGAGTAAAAGCATTCAAAAATTCCATTCTAGGTTGTACATGTCACTGATTAATGCATAATCTAAGGGAAATTATAGGATTCTTCACACTCTTCTTAGATAGGAAGCTCAATAGGTCAATTTTAGTGATTGATATGCTTGCTAACTCTTTGTTTTTCACTAATATAATGACTTATTGAAGTGTTGTGTTGCAAACAAAAGGTACACAAATAACACACACCCATAAGAAATTTATCAAGATGGACTCAAGTTCCTCTAGTGAGTGTTTCAGCATGTTTAACATTGGCATTAGATAAATTAGAATGGCATTCAAAACTGATTTAATCATGAGTAACTTCCCAAACAGGGTGAACCATTTATGCTTCCAAGAGAGAATTCATTGAGAAATTGCAAAAATTATCTTATCCTAGAAATAATGTTTTCTAATCCAAAGAAGAAAGGGACTCCAAGATACTGGCAAGGAAACTCTCCCAAAGAAAAGCCCCAAAAATTAAGAAGACATCATTGTACAAATGGGAGAACATTTAACAAGAAAAATTTTGATTTAGCTGGATTGATTAACTACCCAGAGGCCATAGAATACTATTCAATGACTTTTTTTAATAACTGAAGCTTCCATAATGGAAGCTTCACCAAATAGAATGGCATCATCTATAAAAAATTTGTGTCTGTAGGATTCTTCCCCATTTTTAGGGAGATGCCTTTCCAGATACCCACTTGTCGGGAATGGCATATTGACCTGCTACAACCCTCATCCATCAACACAAATAGAAAGGGAGAAAGTGGGTACCCTATCTAATTCCTCTCAAGGATGAGAAAAAACCCCTAGGAGATCCATTAATGAGGACCAAGAATGAAGGAGAATATATGAAAGCCCGGATCCATTTTACCCAATTTCTATGGAAACCCAATTTGGTAAGAACTAACAGAAGAAAATCTGAGTCAACCCGATCATATGCTTTCATCATATGTAGCTTAAGGACCATAGCAGACTAATTTTGAAGGTGGATGGAATGCAAGATTTCATGCTCCAAAATGGTACCCTCTGATGTTTCCCTACTAGGGACAAAACCCCCTTGTTCATATGATATAATTTTAGGAAGAATTCTGGATAACTATACAGTAATAGCTTTAACAAAGATTTTATATAAAGAATTGCAAAGTGAAATAGGGTGAAAGTCAGAAAAAGTATCAAGATTTTATTTCTTAGGGATAAGAGAAATACAAGTATGATTAAGCTCTTTCAACATAGTCTTATGGATTCTGGCCTCCTCTAACACGAGTAATAAATCATTACCCATAAAGTCCCAACATTTTTGGAAGAAAAGCATGGTCAGCCCATCTAGACTTGGGGCTTTTTCTAGGGACATTGAGAAAACTATATCTCTGAGTTCTTGTAGAGATAAGGGATCCATAAGCATAGAATTATCTATCTTAGAAACACAGGTAGGGATGGTGTCTAGAAGGGAAGGAGAAGGATAAACCTGTTAATTAGATAATAAGTGTGAGAAAAATGACACACCTTCACTAGCTATATCTTCCTCATCCTCTAATAATCCATTAGAAGAATCAACTTGAATGATTTTATTATGAAGGTGACTTAAGTTAGTTGATCCATGAAATAACTTTGTGTTCCCATCACCATCTGCAATCCAATTTTTACGAGACTTTTGTTTCTAGTAAATCTCTTCTTGAAGAAGCACATCCTCTAAGGCACATCAAAGTTCTTTCTCTTGGACAAAAGACTGAGCCTCCATCCCATTTTGAATAACATAATCATTGACCATTGATAATTTTGATTGCAATCTTGTTTTCTCTTGGAAGATATTTTTAAAGGAAGTGATGTTCCATTCTTTAATTTTCAGTTTGAGAAGCTGTAATTTCTTGGCCAATCTAAATAATCGAGTACCCTTCATATAAGGAGAATTCTGCAACTAGTGTTTTAATAAAGGGATGAAAGACTTATCACAAAACCACATTGGTTCAACCTTAAAGGTACCTATCTGAGGAGAAGAGGAATTAGATAGCTGAAGCGAAATCAAAAAATGTTATGAACCAGAAACAGGTAAGATAAGAGAAAGATAATCTATTTCAGTTTGAATCCATAGATCAGAAAAAAGAAAGCGATCCAACCATTCTGCAATATTGCAAAAATCAACATGATGGTTCATCCATGTGAATTTACCCACCTTCGGAGAGACGTCTAAGAAATTATTTTCATGTATGAATTGATTAAACTCTAGCATGATCTTAGAAGAAGGAAAAATCCCTCCACTTTTTCCATCATGATTTAAAACAACATTACAATCTACAACCAAAATGAACAATTCCCTCTGAAGAGCCTTTAACAGGTCACCAAGGAAGGTCCAAATCTTACTTTTGTCTATAGTAGATGAAGGACCATAAATCATAAATAGCCAAAAGGACAATGTCATGGATAAACTCTTAGCTAATGAAAGCATCCAATATTTCCCAAACACTATTTGTTCAATAGATACTTTAACTGGATCCCAAAGAACCAGAAGACCTTTAGATGCACCATCAGTGTGGTCAGCCCAAAAATCCCCTACATTCCAAGATTTAAATAATTTAGGTGTTGAATCAACAGAAAATTTGGTTTCTTGAAGAAGAGAAAGATCAAATTTAGAGTTATACAATTGGATCCTAATGAGCCACTGCTTGTTAGGGGCATTTAAGCCCCTAAAATTCCATGAATGGATTCTCATGGTTCTAGAGGGGAAGACTCAGCTCTCCTCCTTTCATGAGAAATCGCCTTGTATATTAATATGGCTTTTAATGAATTTCTTTTGGATAAACTTCTAGTAGCAGTTTTTATTTGATGTTTGAAAATTCAAAGTGAGTTTTGAACTCATAGTCACTATTTTTTGTTATCTATAATTACTTGTTAATGACCATGCAAAAGAGCTCTCTATCCAAACTTTGTTTCTCTAGATCTGTTAGCCTTTAATGTCAACCTTAGTAGTTGAGTTGTAACACTTAGAATGGTATAAACTAAAGAGAGAGCAATGTACCTTCAAAAAAATTTATGTAAATAAATGATATGTCTTTAGATCTTTATATAATAGTACATCTTTGGTGTTGATTGTTACTAGAAAAAAATTGGAAATTTATATTGAAAAACCCTCATTCTTAATTACTCACAATTGATTTTTTCTTTTCTTGTCTTTTTGTCTTCTCTAGTAACCACCTCACTCACTGCATTCACTACCAACTCTACCAATCATATTTGTTTATTGAAAGATAAATTTGGTTCAATTTTATTTAGCACTTAGAATTAGAAAATAAACTCCAAAAAAATAATGAATAAAATAGAAGAAAAACTAATTGCATTCATCAAAAGATACATATTTATACAAATTTTGTGGCAACTACCTATCTATAATTTTGTTAAACAAATTGACAACAAAATAATATAGATTGATAGCTAACTGATAAAAGGAAGACAACAAATTGAAGAAACAACACCTCAACTCTTATTGATGCATATTGTAGACACGTCTAGTTCATTTGAAATTTTATATTCCAACAGCTATAATTATAGAAGCCATTGTAATTTATTCTATGTGTAGGAGTGGGAAATCAAATAATAAAAATTCAGTCCCTCTGTATGTTGTATGCACCTATTTTCTCAACATGTTTTACAATTTTAAACTCTCTTTACTAACAAATCATATCAGACTATGTCAATTTGTCAAACAGTAAGCGCATATGGGCATTCGTTATCAGGACTATCATGGAGTACTTCACCCTTGACGGCAGGTATTCAAAGGTATACAATTACCATTTTTTTCTGGTTAACCATTTCCATCATGACATTAGGGTTTGCTTTCCCTAATATCTTTTAAGCTCGCTCAATCAGAGCATTATTGATAATAGAGTTAAATATTCCCCTGTTTTACATGAGGGTCTAATTCTATTGATTACGGCTATGTTAAAAACCATATCCTTGACCCCATTCCTAAGAGTATTGATAATTTTAAGAGGAAGAGTATTGAGGTGTGTACTGGTAAGAGTTCTAGCAAGGCTAAAGCTAAAAAAAGTTGTAAAGGCCCTATTGCTATTGATATATTTTTGTCAATTTATGACAACATCGAGGGGATGAGAACTGATGATGAACAAGAAATCGAGTCGTCTGAGGATGAGGGTTTCATTGGGAAACCGAGCAATATTGATGATCTGAAGATGAACACCATCATTACCAATGTGCCTTTGGGTGGTAAAGGTGATATTGAGGATACCCAGAAGATGGAGAACAACATCCTGGATGAAATCACTGAAGAAATAGACAATATCATTGATACCCACATAGAGGACCATACTGTCAAAAATGATGATGAGGAGCATAACCAAGAAATTTAGGAATTTCATAGGGAGTTGGGGTACATTAATACCCACATTGATGACCATACTATTAATAATGATGGTGAGGAAGACCAGAATCAAGAATTTTAGGAATCTCATAGGGAGGCAGAGTACATGGAGGAAACTGAGACTGACAAGGGTAATACTAAGAACAATGAGGAGAATATTTTCCCAGAAGAGGAAGATGACAAAGGTGATAAGGATAACACAGCTAATGAGAATGAAGAGTACAACAAAGATATCCTGAAAGGTGATTTTTAAGTGAAGAATGACCAGAACATGAGGAGCCTAGATGACGATCTACGTGAGAGAGAGGTAAATGTCAAAAGGGTGGCTACTCTTTCCTTCCTTCAAATGGCCATAAATAAAGCGGAGAACAGCTATAATATGGATAAATGGATTTAGGATGATATTAAGAAGATTAAGCTAATTATAAGAACCTGGAAGAAAGAAACTCATTGTAGGAGGAAATTGTGGACAAAATGCACAATGATGTAATCATGTACCAGTAAGGGAATGGTGTGTTTGATAAGGTTAACAATATGGAAACTAAGATTAGCACCATGGTTGATAACAGGCTTAAAAAAATAAATGACAAGGTTAACAACAACAAGGCTCTTCTCAAAAAACTTACTACTATCAGGAAAATGGGTACGAAAATTTTTGTGGACAATCTGAAACCTTTGTATACCCTTCTGGAAGTTAAATACAATGATAAGGCAAGGAATGAGGATGATGGTCCTCAGGAAACTCATATTTCAGGCCCAGGTACAAGGACTCGCTCCAACACTAAAAAGAAAGCCGATGTTCAAATCAAAGATATCACCAAGCTGTGAGACTCGATCTAGAGCATGGAACTGTAGATGGTTGAAGTTCAGATGCTGGAAGATCAGATGGAAGTTGTTTAGCTTCTATGCTGGAATATTTTGGTTGCTAGTAGTTTTTTGTCTCATGTTTGGTGGAAGCTTTTAGTAGTTTGTTATTTTATTGTTTTGTTATGATATCTACTGTTTAATCTAGGGTTTAGCCCTCGCTTGGTTTTCTATCATGTTTCATAGCTCATTGTTGTTTTAGTCCTTTCTTGTCTATATTTCTGGTGCTTTGTAAAGGGTTTTGGGGCCCCTTCAAAATCTGATGTTACCTTAATCAAAAACAAATCATATTGAAGCTAGTTTTTCTCTATTCTAAAGTGTATATTTTCCTAACCTGTTTGAGTTGCCATTGATTTCTTTGCCTACATTGATTCCAATCTACTTTCGTTTGTATACAATACCTAGATTGTTTAAAATTAAGGTTCATGTTATTTTTGGATGTTTTACAAGGCAAATACAGTTATTGAAAACTTGAGAGGCAAACAAAATTTTGATTTGGTTTAACAATAAATTTTTGCATTCAAATATATAATCCATCCATTTCTATAATAATCATATTCATTCTGACTGTCAGTTCCTCAGTTTTCCTTATAACTATCTTTGTCTTCCTCGGTAATTTAGAGGCATTATCCCTTGTGGAAGAATACACATGTTGTAGAAAATGCAAAAATGCTCAACGATTTAGAGGGCAACATGATTTTCAAACTGGAGTATAGAAATTTATGAATAAGAAACATTAATAATTAAGAAAAAACCATTAATAATTAAGAAACATTCAGTGTTGATGATTTTGTAGGTTTCTTGGGGATCATCGGTTGATAACTTCAAGATGTCTAGTTATTTAGGGTACTTGAGCTTTATTTCAAGTGAAATATTGCCTCCTCTACTACCTATCAAATTTTACTTGACTTTGGATATGGCTAAGGAAATGTCTAATTGGTTGTATTGATGAAATTGTGAAGAAATATGATTCGTCAGACTCAAGGGTGATTTCAATATCCCGCTATGAGGTATAAGGGATGGGTGAGGAGTCCTAAAATTAACTTCAATGTTGAATTGATTCACCTTTATGTTTTTAATTTAAATATTGTTTAAAATTCAAAAAATCTCAAGAAGAATTTCTTCTTGTTTACTAAGTGTTAGTAAATGAAATTATCCCTTTCTTATGTAATTGATTCTTTACTATGCAGCCCTTAAAGGAAATAATGATCTCACACTAACAGTTGGATCAAGCATACATGCTATTTGACCATTTACATTATGGTACAACTCCCGATTGGATTTTCAATCAATTTTTAAATAATAAAAATTGCACTTGTAAGAACATACTTTTCACCAAAAAGTAAATAAGGCATGAAATTCACAATAATTTACACATAAATATGTCTCAATCACTACATTGAAAGGAATTATATGGATTCTACGAAGCCCACAGACTTCGGTTTACTATACATCTGAAAATATGAAACTGCAACAATTAAAAGACTAAGGCTAAGAAACATTTACTTCAAGAAAGAATTTCGATCAACCAAAGATACCCCAACAAAGATCAATTCACCAATATAAACCAACAGATTTATAATAGCGGAAATTTTTCTTTCATTGATTTCAAAAAACCGTCTTCAAAGTATATCCCAGAAAATTTACCAAAAATAAAACTAAAACAGATCACTAAGTAATTCTATCTAATTCTCCAAAAATTGTTATCGGCCAATTCAATTTTTTATCTGGCTATATATAGCCATCAGTTTAGAGCATACAATTAAAGCCCAAAAAACTATCCCAAAATTTTGGGATGAAAATAGTTTTTAAATTGAAAAGAACTACTAAAAAAAGGAATGAGCAAAATGTTTAGCAACACTTTGAGATAGGCGGAGCACGATAACGGAGTGGCAGATGAGTTGGAGCCCATAGACTGGTCATGAGAAACACTGGTGGTACGGGTGTTCCTCCACTCCTTGTGTGCGCTAGAAACATTGATGATAGTGGAAGCACGTGGATTGTGCTTTCTAAACCTCATAGCCTTGTCATAAGGGGAGAGGATGAGAGGATAGGGGGTTGGGGAAGATATGCCATAAAGACACATCTTGTCTCAAATTCCAAAGGTCAAGCTTTGAGGAATGTGAGCATCTTGGTATAAAGTATGGGTGTGTGGAGCTCTTAAATTTGCAGTTGAATTGATTCACCTTTACGTGTTTTAATTTACATTCTCTCTATAGCTCTAAAAGTTTCAAGCAGATTTTCTTCTTATTTACTAGTGATATTTAGTTTCACAACTATAGATCTTAGTAGTAATATTTTATGTTGTAGTCATTGAATATAACTTTGGAGCAATTTTTCCAACCTCCTAACTAAGCCTCATACGACTTTTAGCTTATTACTTAAGGGTTCAGCTAGCTTCAAGATTTCATAACTCTATTGCTAGAAGAAATAGATGGTTAACAAATGTAACGCTATACAAAATATGGTTGGAAAGGTTTCGGTACAAAAAGACTATTGCAAATAAATAACGATCTAGTTTTTGTAAGATATATAATATGAGTTTGCACTTGAAGAAGAAAATCATGAAAGATCCAAATCTTGGAGTTGTCATTTTGATATATAATATTTGTTTAGCAAGTAAATGTAATTGATGACATTTTGAAAACACATTGATAAAGTGTACATGACCTACATTAAACATTTATTATTTTTTCACATGTTTTTTCTTAATAAAAAAGAAAAAGGAATAAACAATTTGATTTGCAAGTGACATAAATCCATCACAACATTAAATTTTCTTTTCTACACTATAGAGGTTTGTATGGTTTCTTATATGTCATACACAATAGTACAAAGTTTTTTTGTTTGTATCAAGAATTTTTGTTGAAATTTATTTTTCAGCTGTGTATGGTTACTTATAAGTTATTTGTCATACACAATAGGGCAAAACTTATTTATTTATTTTTTTCTTAAGCTTTCTTTTTTGATAACATGCACATTGTTGGAAAGGAGTGAATCATAAACTATGGAGTACTCAATAACAATAGCAATACTCTCGAAATATAAAAATCATTTCAACAAGACTACAAGAATGCAAAGAAAATTTAATAGAACAGTTTAAAGATGGCAAAATTTAATAAGAATAAAACTGTACTCCAATAAAATTTGAAATAAAATATATATACATTAGAAAAAGTCAACAAAATTTAATTATTCATACGTATTAATCTATGCTTGACATTTAATAAAATTGAGTAAATGCATTAGTATTCTACTGATATGAACTAATAATAATGTCAACTAGCAGAAGTGGGTTTACAAAAAGTTTGGAAGAGTTTCTTAAGACCTCCAAGAACGCTGCCTCTTTCTCCAACTATTAACCATCCACCGTCCACATTCAAATCTTCACTATACAAAGATTGTTGATAAGTAGTCATACGTGCTTGAAGAAAGCGTTGTCCCGAACTGTCCTTAGTAATAAGTGGGGAAACTTCTCTGAAGACACTTATCACTATCGAATCTCCGCTACTCACCCACACTGTACTGCTGTTACTATATATATCTGAATTAGAATAATTAGATTTATGGACGAGATAACATGCTATAGCCGCACAGGACAGATTTGTCTCCCCGCATCTTAAACTCCACGCATACTCATAATATCTTTGCCGATAATAATCGTCATCAGTGATATCCTCAAAGTCCAGTGAGTTCTCCACGACAAGATCAGGAAAAGTGAACGAGTCCAAAATGGACTTAATATCAGAAAAGAACCTTCCAGATATTGTCATCTCTCGTGGCCAGTTCTGCAAATCAGTTGTGAAACACTTCAGCTAAACAAAACAATTTACTTTTAGAATAACTATTTACATATTCTTAGCAACATGTATTACCTCCATCTCTATGCTTTCAATGCAAGCTTCAAAAGCTGTTATGTTGTCTGCTTGCAGATTCAGCGTCCGCAGTCTCTTCAAGCACCGCAAACTGTGTATACCAGGTTCCATCCACCCTGTCCATAAAAGCAATTTCTCCAGCGACGTCAAATGCTCTAAACCTTCTATTTTCTTTATTTTTGGGCAATCTTGGATATAAAGATTCTTTAAGGAAACCACTCCTGCCAAACTCGGCATCTCATATAACTCTGGACAGTTTTCGAGTCTTAGAGTGACCAAGTAAGACAAGTTTCCGAAAGATTTTGGCAACCTTGTCAACAATGGGAAGGATTTAATTTCGAGCTCTTTCAATTTGCTCAGCTGGCCAATGCTAGCTGGCAATACTTTTATCTTCTTGCAACATGAAACATCAAAAACCTTGAGGTTTGTTATGTTTTCCAGAATATCTGCCTCTAAGGTGAGATTGTAACACCCAGAGAAATTGAGATATTCGAGGCTTATTAGCTGCTTAAAAGACACAGGCAACATCTTTAAACTTTCACATTTCTGAAAATCTATGTGTCGCAGATTTACCAAAACGCCAAAACGGTTTGGTAGACTTGATAGCTTATTGAATCCTTTTAAGACCAAATGCTCCAGGGACTGAAGTCCACAAAACTCATCTGGTAAACTCGATAGTCTCGCGTCTCCAAATCTCCGCAACCCCCCATCCAAGGATAGTCTTTTCAAATGCTTGAGACGGCCTATTGACCTGGGAAGACTTTCGAGATTGTCGGCATCTTCAATTATCAGCTCTCTCAATTCCAAAGGAGGCTGCGCACAACCAATTTTCAATTCTATCGAATTATAACTCAAAAACATTTGAAAATAACCGAATCACTCTTTCTAATTGGAAAAAAAAAACTCAACACATTTCTTACATTGGCATCCTCCCACAATGCTTCCAAACGCACAGGATAGTTAAACTCGAGAACTCTAATGTTCTCGAGCGAGAGCCAAGACGGAATATATTTGTGCCCAAAGATATGCCATCGAAGCCACAAAAGGCCTCTTGATAGCTTCGCACATTCTTCGGTAAAATAATTTCCTCTAACTCCAACAAGTTGTAATCCGACCCCAACATTTGAGACTATCATCATCTCCTTGCACTCCTGGAAAAGTAGCTCGTTAGTTTGATCTGTGGCGGCCATTATCCCCCGAATCGTTATTCCTCGCTGAAGTGGAAAAAGCAACAACACAACTTCAATTTAATTAGGGAAAAAGATGGCATACAGAGACTTGATAGACAAACAAGGTTTCCATACAATGACTAACAACAGGAAATATTTAATTCCACCTGAATTCGCATGCTCTGTTCCGGAGACCAGAGTCTCAATGGTGTGTGCGGTGTCATTGCAATCTGCCTTCCCATATCCCTCAGATGATCATGCATCCTTATAATCTCTTCCTCGTCCACCTCGACAAGGCACTTGTTGAGAAGCGTTTCCCAACTACATAGACCGCTCCAGCCTGATCCATCCCACACAGCAATTGCCGAACTTCTTCTTTTACCAATAAAGAAACATGCAACATCCAAGAATATCTCTTTCTCTTCTTCATCGAGGGCATCGTAACTCACTTTCAGCCTCTCCAAAATTTCCTTGGGCAATGTTCTCCGTATCTTATCTAGCTGAGAAACCCAATAATCCTTAGACCTTTTACCATAAAGCTGCCCTCCAATAACCTTCAATGACAGAGGCAACCCTTTGCAAGCATCTATGTAATCTTCAACTAAATCTTCAAAGCCTTGTTGTGGGAAAGGCTGTAAGAAGGCATGCCAGCAGAACAACTTCCTAGCATGAAGACCTTTCAGCGGCTGCATTTTGTAAATGGATGTGATGCCCCAATTTGTAAGTACGTCCCCCTCGCGTGTTGTAACAATGACGAGACTCCCTGATCCGAGGCTCTTCGTTGAGGGCAACAGAGCATCCAGTTGATCCTTGTGATCTACATCATCCAAAACTACGAGCACAGGAGTAGTTTTCAACTGATCTGCTACAATTCCCTTGCCTTCTTTACCATTGTCAAAGGTTGTGAGACTTTGGATACCGAGATCCTCCAGGAGTTTCTTCTGCTTGGTATGCAAAGCATTTTTGGATGCGGCATCTCGCACGTCATGAAGAAAACTGGAGTGAGTGAAGGAAGAGCTTTTCCTATTGTAAAGCTCTGTTGCGAGAGTAGTCTTACCGGCGCCGCCAAACCCTACTATCCCCGCAATCTGTACATGCTGCTCGCCCTCAATAGACTTTCCTTGACTTCTTTCAAAGTCTTTTACAATCTCATCCATCCCAACAGGATGTTTGGCTACCTCCAAAGGCGCTTTTTTCATTGTTCCCAAAACATAATTCACTATGCTCTTGAGAAGCTTCCCTTCGTCGCTACACATTTACAACCAAACTAAATACGATGAAACAAACATCTACAGTAGATGAATATATGTACCGTGCAAATGATTTTCATGAATGGGAAAGGTGGGATATTGCATTACTTACCCATTATGGCTGTTGAGTATGTAACCAGAGAGATATGAGACCTTCTGCAGCGCGCTTTTCCAGTCCTCCAGCATTCTCGAGGGGTACCTGCCCTTCTTTTCGTGTTGGGAAAACGCAGGTGCGTAGACCCCTTTCTCAACCCATCGGAGATCGTCGGGTTTGACATGATAGAACACAGGAAGTATTGTGGTGCCAGTTTTAAGCATGAAGGATAACTCGGCCAGACACCAGGGAGATTCCGCATACCTCTCTGATAAAACAGCAATATGAAGTCCAGAAGTGCGCATTCCCTCTTGTATTTCATGAGGTATGGATCCTCCCTTCTCAATCTCTTCTTCATCTAGAAAAGCACGCACGCCAACCAGATCTAGCGTGTGATAGATACAGCTGGCTAACTTGTGCTTGGTATCACAACCGCGATGATTAATGAAGACATCCCATGGCCCCTTCTTCCTTACTGTCGACGATGATGGAGACGCTTGCTCTACAATTCCACCGAAAGCATTTTGCGGCTCTTCCTGATGCCGCGGAGGTATGGAAGTGGAGGAATTTTCCATTGAAAGAAAAGAAGAATGAAAGAAACCCAACACCGAGCTGATACAGTTTCCTATTGTCTTGAAGTGGAAATGACAAGAGGCAGAAGATCAGTCGCTGAATTCAGAGAGTAAAATGGTGTGTGCATTTAAAGCCCGAAAACAAGTGCTTCAGCGCGAGGTTAGAATACAAGTCTCAGAAATCTTCGTAGAATCATTCAAAGCCTGAAAACAAATGCTTGACAGCTGCGAAGGACAAAGACAAGGGGAAGCGTGTCAATAGCACATTGGATGCTGAAAACTCACAAAAATCTTTCACGGACATTATCCACAATGTGGTTGAAGTTTTCTCTCTTTCAGACGGATGAATATTAATTCATAGGAAAAAGTATCTTTGGATTCTTTGTTTTTTTAACTGGGAAAAGCGGGTCCACATAAAATTTGGAAAGCAAAAGAAACTTTATGATTAAACTTGGAAAGATAAAAGACCAAGTCATATCACACGAATTACAGGCATAGATTAATGTTCACACTTCATTTTTTATAATAAGTGTGCTCTCGTATAGTAGTAAATAATGTAGTAAATGAAAAATAGGCGGAGAACTAAAGCTGAATTGAGAGAAACAAACGGAATGAGGTGGGGGACGGAATATCTCATCGACTGTTAGAATGCAAGTCTAACCTACGTGAAGTAAAGAGAGTAATCAATTGCTGTTTTTAATAATGTCCTTTCTCTGGGTTAGTAATGTCCGCCATGACGAAATATGCAATAGATTTAATTTCATATAATTGATGGAGAAAGGACGTCAATTCTCAACCGGCCTTGACCTCGTCATCATCGACCAAGACATGGAGACAGACATCCTAAAAATCATTAAATATGAAGGCCGGCGTTGATCACGTCATTGCAGCGATAATTCTTGTCCACTCACCAGAGATGCTATATCTTGTCCTTACTATACCTGAACCTTCCTTTTCTTGAATTATAAATGAAAAATAGGCGGATGACCAAAAGTTGAATTGAGAGAAACAAACGGAATGAGGTGGGGGACGGAATATATCATCAACTGTTAGAATGCAAGTCTAACCTCCGTGAAGTAAAGAGACTAATCAATTGCTGAATTCAGAGATTAGAATGGAGTTGGCAGGAGTCTACATTCAAACAAATCTCAAAAACCTGAAAAACCCGCATACAATCATTCAAAGCCTAAAACAATGCTTGACAGCTGCGAGGGACAAAGACACGGTGACACGTGTCATTAGCACATTAAAGCGCTTAAAATTAAATAGAATCTTGCACCGACATTGTTGTTGATGGAGAGTCCACCTCTCTTTCACATGATGAACTATTATTACTAGCACTTGTATTCGAAGAAGATGCAAGAGTTACGCTGATAGAAAATGCTATACAAGTTAAAATTTTAGAAATAATTTTATGTGTGCAGATAATACATTTTTAACAACACCACAACAACTTAACCATCACAACATGTCAGTGTTGGCAATAATACATTAATTTGATTTGTAATATAGTATTTTTACGCTAAGATTGTAATGGTCATACAATTGTTGTCATTTTAATTTATTTTCTAATGTGTTATAAATTTGAAATTAAGATGAGATATTAATGTATTTGATCTTTTAATTAGTATGAACTTACACGATATTAAGGAGGATTTATTTTATAGTTGTCATGTACATTATGTTTCGAGTGCACTTAAGTTAAAAGAAAAGTGTTCATTTATGTAATTTTTTAATGTATTGATTAGTTTTATGTAGAAGTTGACAAAAATTACTTTATGGTGAAAAAAGGCCTACTAATCAAATAGTTAATCAATTTCTTTATAAGTTCTGGAATGCTACAATATTAACAAAAGAAATTAATATTTCTTTATTTTTACCAATGAATACAACTCCTGATATTTGGTTTCATTTCTCAAGCAATCAATTGGGTTTGGAAGTTTCCATCTTTGTTTGTTCTTCTTTATTGAATCTTTATCTTCTTTCAGTTTTTTCTCTCTCCTATATTTACATAGCCTATTGTTATCTTCCTCTCTTTTTTATATACGCGCAATTCTTATTTTAATCTTCTTTCGCTATATTTTTCTTTCCCCGAATTTACATCACCTTGTGTATATCCTTCCAATCTACCCCAAGACATCGATTGCACCGCCAATTTACCCAATAGGGTAGTGTGTAGGGGATCCTCTGAGTCTCACAATCTAGCAATTTCATGCCAACTGCATTTGCTTGGAAGTTTCTAAAGATTTTGAATCATCAAATCTTTTCTCTTCAAATCTTGCAATCATTACATCCCCCGTGACACAACATCTCTTTGAGGCATTCTATCAAACAATTTCTTGCATGTCTACATGTAGCCTTTCTAGCTATAATATCTAACATAAAAACCTATTTCACAACACTCTATTTTTAACATAAGACGTAAACATGAAAGTGTGTAATATAACGATATAATGCTACATCTACAAAAGGGTCCTTAAATTTTTTTATAAA
>MU225098.1:1454401-1471377 GCA_018584345.1 Thuja plicata
ATCTGGTTTTAATGAGCCGATTGATGAAATCAAATCCACGGATAGTATGTGGAATGATGATACAGAGGATTCTTCAAATTCCATTCTCAGGACAGATAATGCTGGGAATGAAGACAGTGGAAAAAGTCTTCTTCCAAAATTGCCTTCTAACAGTCAAATCGAGCCTGGCAATATGTTTTTCCAGAATGCTTTATCTCCCACACAGATCGATCCAAATGCTTCACAACATGATCTTGGCGTTTCAGATAACTATCCCTCTCCTCCCAAACAAATCGCAGGTCAATGTGTTCTACGAAACACTGCATATAGTGTGGATTTTGATCCACGAATTGGATGGAAGACTGCGCAGCAGTCCCAATTGGCATCATTGCCGGTTTCTTGTGTGAAGGAGGGCAGGTACCATGGTTCTTTGACCCCAACCGATCTCAGCATTGGTCGACGGCTGGGAGAAAACGCAGGTCTCTGCTCTGCCCGTATGAATCAAACAGAGGACAGCAGCAACTCACAGAGTAATTCTCTGTCTCCTACGCAGCGTCTCTTTAATTCAAACGCTGCATACAGATCATTTCCTTCTGAACATGAAGGTCCACGACAGCCTTCAATTGGAAGCCATGGTATTCTTGAAAAGAGTATTGACACAGAGTCTCTACCAGATAATATCTTGGGACCGTGAATAAAGGATTTTGGTGGTCATTCACAGACTCTGATAAACAATAACAACAATCTTGATTCAATCATTAATCCAGGATTGAGGAGATCAACCAGACAAAAGAAAATTCCTTCGAAATTCTCAGACTTTGAATTATTATTTGCTGAAGCCAGAGCTGTTAATTTCTGAGCAAATCGAACAAGCAAATTATAAAGAGGCCTGTACAAGCAATGATAAGAACAAATGGTCCGTTGCTATAGGAGAAGAAATGAGTTCTTTAGAAGCTAACGAGACATAGGATTTGGTTGCTCTTCCACAAAATTGAAAACCGCTCAAGAACAAGTGGGTTTATAAATTGAAAGAGGAAGGCAAATGTCAAAAACGGTTCAAAGCTCGATTGGTGGTAAAAAGATATGCTCAGAAACAGGGGATCGATTTTGCCGAAATATTTTCTCCAGTTGTGAAGATGACATCCATCTGAATAATATTGGGATTAGCAGCTATTTGGGATCTCGAATTGGAGCAGCTAGATGTTAAGGCAACATTTTTATATGGAGACATAAATGAAGAGTTGTATATGAATCAGCCTAAGGGTTTTCTGAAAAAGGGGCAAGAACATCTTTATTGCCAGTTGAAGCGTAGTTTGTATGGGCTCAAGCAAGCCCCAAGGCAATGGTATGTTAAGTTTGATTCCTTCATGCTTGAACATAAGTTTATCAAATGTGAATCTGATCCGTGCATTTATTACAAGATACTTCCGAATGGTGCATTTGTCATTCTTCTTCTATATGTTGATGACATGTTGGTAGCGGGAACAAGTTCTAAAATTGTTAGTGAGCTGAAAACTACTTTGGCAAGAACATTTGCTATGAAGGACTTAGGGGCAGCCAAGAAAATTCTTGGTATGACTATCACCCAAGATAGGAAGAACAAAGAAATTACATTGTCACAAAAAGAATACATTAACAAAGTAATTCTGAGATTTGGTATGGCTGATGCGCATAGCGTCTCTACTCCCCTTGCTCCACATTTTCAGTTATCAGCTTATTTGTGTCCACAAACACAAGAGGACAAGGAATATATGGAAGACATCCCTTCCAAATCAGCAGTGGGAAGCATTATGTAAGCTATGGTTTCGACACATCCCGACATTGCCCATGCAGTGGGAGTAGTTAGCAGGTTCATGAGCAATCACGGGAGGCTTCATTGGGAAACTGTCAAGTGGATACTAAGATATTTAAAAGGCACTTCAGATTATGGTTTATGTTTTGCTAGCAACAATAAGCAGATACAAGGATTCACGGATTCAGATCTTGCCGGAGATTTGGATAAGCGTAGATCTACTACCGGTTACACATTCATGTTCACTGGAGCTGCTATTAGTTGGGCCTCCATGCTTCAACATTCTATTGCTCTTTCTTCTGCTGAAGCTGAGTATTTGGCGCTTTCCAAAGGTGCTCGAGAGATGATTTGGTTGCAGTGACTACTTGGTGAAATGAAGTATCAACAAAATTATTATGTTTTATTCAGTGGCAGCCGCAGTGCCATCTTTATGGCACATAATCATACCTCTCAGCGACGCTCAAAGCACATTGACATCCATGCTCATTTTTTACGGCACATGGTTGAAGAGGGCAGGTTGAAGGTTGAAAAGATTGATACCAAAATCAATCCGACAGATATATTCACGAAAGTTGTGACCAAAGAGAAGTTTGAATGTGCAAGAACTTCTCTTGGACTTGCTAAGCTGAAGTAGGTCAGCATGTAGAGCAGGGGAATGTCTGATCAGCTGAAATATCTATTGACTTCCGGTGGGAGTTTGCTAGAATTGGAAGGCCAACAAACTTTTGTCTGTTGCAGCCTTTCCCTTTCAGCTGCTCAGTATGAGATTATAAATAAGACTCTACTTTCATTTGTAAACATTCGATTATTGAGATTAATACAATTCCTCTTCTCTCAGTGTGGATGTAACCACTATTGTTTTGAACCACGATAAATTGGGTGTTCTGCATTCAATTGTATTTTGTTCATTAATTATGTATTTCTGGTTTTATTTCAAACTCGTTAATTCTACAAGGGACCCATTAGACTACGAAGCATGTTGAATGTGAGGAGAAAGGACCTGCATGAACAAGAAGCTTGTTGAGCACAAGATTTCATCTTTAGTGCACCAAAGCGTAAACAGAGAGAATATTCTGATACCCATTTAATATCTTCTGCTAGCTATAAGTAAGATGATCAGTTGTTTCACTTTAAATAAGTTTTAACGGCTTGTTAAGCACAGATTCCCTGAAAGCATTGGAATAGTTGTGCTTAGGAGATTGCAATGGGTTCCTCCACTTCTGCTGCTTCCATGATAGTGGATAGAAGCTTCATGGTTGAGTCTAAAGAAATGATTTCCAACATTAGAAACTTTTGACTGCTGAGGAAGGATCGAGGATGGTATATATCTCTTTACATATATTTTCTATTTGTCATTCTTTGGTCAAGGTTTTTGCAACAGGTATTTGTTTTCCTTTTAGTCATTACAGGGGCTTTGCCTTGGTTGTATTGGCCTTGGACACTTGAAACAGGGCATCGAGATTTGGATGCACCGTATTGATCCTCACTACATACTAACATGACTGTGGTGTATTTGAATCTGGATATTTGTATCAAAGATCTGCAAGTATAATTAGGAATTTCATTTAGTTCAGTGGGTCTATTGTTTGAACACCATCATTGCTAGGGTGATTGGGGACTAGCATGGGTCGAGTTGAAATGCAGAAGCTCACTCAAAAGAAACCCCAAGAACTTTTAAAACCAATTGGATGTTGTTGATATAGTCACCTCAAATATGCAAGACGTTATGCCTGAATTGTTGAGTAGCTCACAATATTAAAATCTATTTATGGACAGGGTAGGCGGTGAAAGCAAAAGAATTATCCCATCAAATCGCCTAGATATTATCCCGATTGGTAAATCAGATTTGATTTGAAAATCGAATCGCTTAGATATTATACGTATTGGTAAATCGGATTTGATTTGAGATCTAACTTTACTACAAAAGATTGCAATCAGATCGAGCACTGAAATGTACGCAATCCAACAATCTAGTGTGTACTGCAAACCACCAATTTCTTGTTACATCAACATCCTACCTACACACTTGGAAAGAAAACCAGCTAAAATACAAATCCACTGCCAAAACCATATACCACTCGACAGATAGGTTTGGGATGAAATCCCCACTTATAATAGCCTATCGGCTAATTATTCAGTTGGGCAGGAAAAAAAAATGCATCTATGGGAGTGTTGTGATTTTAAATTTAATTAATAAATCAAAACAAAATGTTCCATCGGGTGCAAATTTTCTGTCCCATAGAAAAAACATCTTTGAATTCTTTATTTACAAAATTCACTCCTAACATTAAAAAAAAGGTTGGGATTAGTGTTGAATGATAGAGACAATGTTAGTCACAAGAAATACAGGTTTTCACATTTTAAGATAGCAGTCTTACATACAGTTGATCTTTAATCTGGTATATTTATTTTCTATATATTTCTTAATGGAAATAATATATATATTTTTTTATCTTAATTAAAATTTTTATGTTATTTATGTATATCATTTGATTTTTTTATATAAGAAATATATATCCAAAGTTGAAGCACTGTTCAATTTGGCTGCAAAGCCATGGAGCACTACATGATAGGTATTTAACTAGCAATTGCACTTCAATAAGGTGCAATGGTTATGTTGATAGGAAGATATACCTAGGTAATATATTGAAGGGTTGGGGTAAAAAATTGAATAATTTTAATCATACATAAGAGGAAAACAAACTTAAATATTATTTATTGATAATTCTTGATGGATTACAAGTTTATGGTTGTTGTATTGTGAATTGAGCAACACTCAAAATATCCTATATTCTTGCACAATGAAATAACCTCTCGTTGTGGTATGTGAAGCCAGTGATGTCAAGTCGCTTTGCAAGTCACCTAAAATTGAAATTACAAACATCCAAAAGCTTGGCTTGTTTCAATGGAAAACTGTATTTAAAAAACCTGTAGATTATCTATTTGGCATAAGACACTCACCCTAGGTCCACCTACGAATCAATTGATGAATTTGTTTAGTCTCTTTAGGGTAGATTCATAGAAAATGAAAACATTTGTTGGACTACACTATAGTTACCATCAAATATAAAGCTATTATATCACTGCACATGCCCTCTCTAGCCACTGCCAAATAATAAAATATTTAACCATTACATTTTATTGAATTATTTTCTATCATATTTGCCACATTATTCTAGAAGGATGGAATTATTGATATTATATAAGGGGAAAAACTGTTAGTTTAATGAGAAGCAAAAAGATTCATTAGACTCAACTCCTAAGCAATGGTTGCGCTTTATTTTACATATTCAACATGCAATGGGTAGTGAACCATGCTTGCATATGAAATGTTGAAGTTCGTTCATAGATGAATAACTAACCCAAGAAAAAAACACTTAACATTGCGGAAATTGAAGAGACTAAATATAAACTCATACAAATAAATATTCCATTTAGATATCATTTTCAGCCCGGAATCAAAATAAGCCAAACCTATCAAAGTAATTAACACAATTGCATTAAAATTTTTGCGCAATATGTGCAATATGTTTTAGGTACATATTGTGATACCATGAGACATCAAGTTGAGTTGAATTTACAAGTCAATCCATTTATGATCATTAAGTTAAAAATAAAATGCATTGAGACAATGTAAATTAGTTACTTTACTTTGTATGTATACCAATAGATCCTCCATGCTTGATTTGCAAATTTAGGTGGCTTATAACCATTGTTCATGTTCATATTTTATACAAATATACCAGAAGTTCTAGTAGGAAGAGTGCATTCAACACCTCTAAACAAATTTAATTTCTAACCTGATATTTTGTTCTATAGATATCAACAACTGTTGCATGTGATAATATGACATTATGAGCAGCAATGTAGGTTTTGGTTTTTGAATTGTCATCAGTACAATTTCCATAGGACCTAGAACATCGAGAAGGTGGGGAAGTTCATGTAAGGTAACCAAACTGGACAAATATATTGGGCTCATTAAATGTTGCCCAGTATTTCACTCTATCTCTGAATTCTGCAAAGCGTCAAATTTTAGATTATGATATAGCTCACCAACACCAAAATTGAGAAACATATAATTATACAAGTCACCGAGTCACACAAATCCTTTTCTATGGTCATCGCCTCGGCCTTTAGGGCATAGTGCTTCTCATAGCATTTTATACCCACGCGTCCTCGGTTCGAATCTCCTCCTCGCTATTGCCTTTACTTTGCAAGTCATTCCTCAATGAAACCCTCGTGAGATGATGTATGTGGAAATGGTATTTTGAAAGTGTTTAGCAGTGTTATTTGTAGAGCTGGTACAATGCGTCTGCTATAATGGGAGAAAAATAGTGGGAAGAATAATGCCTAAAGAATGGCGATGTTGTTAGGTTTCAGAGTGAATTCAGAGAGTAAAATAGGCCCTGTGTTGGTGTAATATTTATTTTTAATCTACAGTGTTGCTAAGTTGGTGAGCATTTATTATACTTCGTAATTCTCTTGAAATAAGAATTATGTAGAATATGCTAGAACTGTCTTAACAGTGCTGGGAGGAAGACTCCAGGATTCTTCTCTTCCTATCCTCACCGTATCCTCTAAAGAACATTTTAGAGGTTTGTTGAATGCTTGTATATACAACAGAATCCTTGCATTATCTATGTAATAGAAATAATAATAGTGTCTTGTTTGAATAATGTCAATTACAGTCTCTACTCTCTCTCTGTAACACTATCCCCTGTTTTAAGTGTTACCTCTATTTTTATTCTATTTTTTTTTTGTTCATCATAGTATCAGAGTAATTTCAAATCTTGAGAGTGGATGCATGGATTTTGTAGTGTGAAAATTCTGACTTTATGTAGGTTGCAAATTAGTTGAGTAGCACTAAGAATCTTCTATGGCAAGTGAACATACTGCAGCAAAGAAAAAAAATAATCTACACAAAATTGGTGAGAAATTTCCACTTTTTTTTTTTTGGGTATTAAAGATCTTGAAGTGTGTTTCATTCTCATCCAAAAAGGAGGGAATTTGATATAATGGATTCTTTTGGTGTTTCTCTGCCCATAGTAAAATTGAAAGGGAAAAATTATTATGATTGGGTATCTCATATAGAAATTTTTCTAATGCTTCAAAATTGTTTTGAGATTGTTACTGTTAGTGAACAAAGACCAGCAAATCCTGGAAAAGATCAATAAAAGAGATAAAAAGGCAGCAGCACTAATCAAGCTTACACTTTTAGAAGAAGTTTTTCCAGAAGTTTGTAATGAGAGAAGTGGAGTCAAAGTATGAGATATTTTGAAGAATTTATATCAAAATTCAGGTGATGTATGGATCTTATCTCTCACCACAAAGTTATATAACATGAAATTATCAAGTTCACAAGAATTAGTCTCTCATTTAAGTAAATTGAAGGAAAAAAAAAATGAGCTTTCTTCTCTCAAAAAGGATATAGATGATAGAGATTTTGTGCAAATTATATTACAAAGTCTTCTAGGATCTTATCAGTCATTTATAAGGGGATTAGATACTACAGACAAATTAAAAAGTATTAAATCAGAGGAATTATGTGCTAAACTAGTTCAGGAAGAGAAAAGACAAATTAAAGAAAAAGAATCATTTGATAGTGAATCTCAAGCATTTATAATGAAAGGAAAGAAATACTACAAAAAGTCACAAGATAATCAATCTAAAGAAAGAAATTGGAAGTGTGAACATAAAAGTATAGATTATAATCGAAGTAAATGGAAATGCAATTACTATGGCAAGATGGGTCATAAAGCAAATGCATGTTTCAAAAAGAATAGAGATACAAAGAAGAAGACAAATAAGTGTACTAAATTTGTTGATTATAAAAGAAATGTATTTTGTGTTGCACTTAAATAAAATAATTGTTTTAAGGATGATTGGGTTATTTATTCTGGTGCTACACAACACATGTCTCATAATACAGAGCAATTTGAAACAATAAGAGAAAGTAGTGTAGAAAAAATATATTTTGGAAATAATAGTGCTTTAGAAGTTAAAGGAACTGGAAATGTCAAAGTTGATAATGTTGTGTTCAAAAATGTGAAGTTAGTTCCTGCGTTGAAAACAAATCTACTTTTTGTATCTCAAATTAAAAATCAAGGATATAAAATAGAGTTCTACAATGCTAAATGTTTAATCAAGGATGTGAACAATAATTATAGAGTAACTGCAGTTGGTAAAATGGAGAATGGATTATATTAATATCAAGAATTTACTTCTAACAATGGAGATGAGAATCTATGTGCTATTTCCAAATATGATTCTACGAGCAGGTTATGGAATGAAGGAATGGGACATATCAACTATCAAAATCTCAAGCTTATGGAGAAACTAAATATGGCACTTGGGCTTCCTAAGATCTCACTAAGTCATAAGGTATGTGAAGGATGTGCAATGGGAAAGCAACATGTAGAAATTTTCCACATGGTAAATCATGGAGGGTAAGAAATCCTCTACATTTGGTTCATAGTGGTGTAATGGGTCCTTTTAAAATACCTTCACTTGGAGGATCAAGGTATGTTCTCACCTTTATAGATGATTGTACTAGAAGAATTTGGGTGTATTTTTTGCAAAACAAGGATGAAGTCTTTCAAAAGTTTAAAGAGTTTAAAGCTTTGACTTAAAAACAAAGTGGAAAATGGCTAAAGGTAATAATAAAAGGTAGAGGGACTGAATATATGAATAAAGCCTTCTTATAATTTTGTAAAGAATATGGCATAGAGAAAAAATCAACAGTTTCTTATTCACCTCAACAAAATGGGGTTTTTGAAAGGAAAAATATAACTACAATAGAAATGGCTAGGTGTATGCTTCACTCTAGAAATATAGATGCAAAATTTTGGGCTGAAGCAGTTCATACTACGGTATATATCTTGAATAGAACACCTACTAAGGCAGTTTTGAACATAACACCAGAAGAGGCATGGAGTGGAAGAAAGCCTACAGCATCACATTTTAGTGTTTTTGGTTGTAATGCATATGTTCACATTCCTGATGAAAGAAGGACCAAACTTGAAAGGAAAAGTGAGAAGTACATAATGGTTGGGTATAGTGAGGAGTCAAAAGGATATAGGTTATATAATCCTAAAACAAAAGAAATTCATATCAAAAGGGATGTATGGTTTGATGAAGACATTAAGAGTGATAATCCTCCTACATTATCTTACTTTCCAAATTTGATTTAAGAAGATAAGTCCACTTTTACTAATGTTCAAAATCAAGGTGTGCAATCTTCTGCAAGAGGAGAAGGAACACAAGTTGAAGAATCAAGTGAAAGTGATGATGAAAATACATGAAAAACTAGAAGCATTCATGACATTTACCAAGAAGGTCCTAGAAATATGTTTTCTAACTATGCTCTTATGGCTAAGGTGATGCAAGTTAACACTCCAAGCACATATGAAGAAGCAAAAGGAAAAGATGAATGGGAAGCAACTATGCAAGAGTACAATTCTTTGATGAAAAATGAAACTTGGGAACTGACAACATTTCCAAATGGGAAAAATGTTGTTGGTTGCAAGTGGACTTATAGAACAAAATTCACATCAGATCGAGCTATTGAAAAACACAAAGCAAGGTTAGTTGCTAAAGGTTTGTCACAAACATAAGGTATAAACTATACTAAAACCTTTGCTCATGTTGCTAAAATGATTTCCATTTGTACAATAGTTGCTTTAGCTATAAAGTTTGGTTAGAAAATATTTCAAATGGATGTAAAAAGTACTTTTCTACATGGTGATTTAAAAGAATAAATTTATATGCAACAACCAAAAATATTTGTTAAAGTCGGTGATTAAAATCTGGTGTGTAGATTTAAAAAATCATTATATGGTCTTAAGCAAGCACCAAGGGCATGGTACTCCAAAATAAATGAGTACTGCATAGATGTAGGATTTAAAAGAAGTAAAGTTGATCCAAATGTGTATGTCAAACATAGTGATGATAAAGTTGGTATTATTGTATTATATGTGGATGATTTGATTATTACAGGAGATCACACACATAATGTTGAAATAACCAAGGATCAACTTAAGAAAGCTTTTGAAATAACTGATCTAGGGATGATGCAGTATTGTTGGGGTATGCAAGTATGGCAAGAAGAAGAAAGGATCATAATTTCTCAAACTAAATATTCTCTTGATGTACTGAAAAAATTCAATATGAGTGATTGTAAACCATCTAATACACCATGTGAAGTAGGATTAAAAATAAGTGCTAACGGTACTCAAAATAAGGTGGATGAAAAATTCTATATGCAACTTGTTGGAAATCTTTTGTATCTTACTATAAATAGACTAGATACTGCATATGGAGTTGGTATTGTATCTAGGTACATGGCAGATCCACACAGAAAACATTGGAAAGCAGCTAAATGGATATTGAGATACTTTAAGGATACTTATCAGCTTGGCATTGAATACAAGTATGGGGGTGAGCCTACTCTAGTTGGATATACAGATTCTGACTATGTCGGTGACATTGATGATAGAAAGTCAACTTTAGGGTAGATTTTTCATCTTGGATCAGGACCAACTTCTTGGAGTAGCAAGAAGCAATCAATAGTGTCACTTTCATCTACAAAGGCTGAATATATTGGTTCATCAAAGGCATCTCAAGAAGCATTGTGGCTTAAAAGACTACTTGAAGACACACATCATCCTCAAGATTCTCCTACTATAATATTTTGTGACAATCAAAGCACTATTAAATTAGCAAAAAAAATTGTATATCATGCGAGGTCCAAGCATATAAAAGTGCATTGTCATTTTGTTCGAGATCTAATTGAAAGTCAAGTGGTGGAGCTACAATTTTGTGGAACTGAGGATCAAGTTGCTGACATATTTACAAAAGCTTTATCTATTGTAAAATTTGCCAAACTTAGAGGTCCTTGTTACAACTCAAGGAGGTTCCCATCCTCTCCAAATAAACATTATGGGGGGTGTTAGTGTAATTTTTATTTTTAATCTGTAGTGTTGCTCAGTTGGTGAGCATTTATTATACTTCAAAATTCTCTTGAAATAAGAATTATGTAGAATATGCTAGAATTGTCTTAACAGTGTTGTGAGGAAGACTCTAGGATTCTCCTCTTCCTATCCTCATTGTAGCCTCTGAAGAATGTTCTAGAGGTCTGCTGAAATTTTATATATATAGCAGCCTCCTTGCATTATCTATGTAAGAGAAAAAATAATAGTGTCTTGTTTATAATGTAAATTAAAGTCTCTGCTCTCTCACTGTTATACTATTCCTTGTGTTTTAAGTGTTGCCATTGTTTTTATTCTGATTTTTGTTTGTTCATCATGGTATTAGAGAAATTTCAAATCTTGGGCAGTGGATGCATGGATTTTGTACTTTGAAAATTTTGACTTTTTGCAGGTTGCAAATTAGTTGAGCAACACTAAGAATCTTTTGTGGCAAGTTAAAATACCGCAGCCAAGAAAAATATTTCTACACAAAATTGGTGGAAAATTCCCACTTTTTTCTGGGTATTAAAGATCTTGAAGTGTGTTTCATTCTCATCCAAAAAGGTGGGAATTAGATATAGTGGATTCTCTTCATGTTTCTCTTCCCATAGTAAAATTGAATGGGAAAAATTATTATGATTGGGTATCTCATATATAAATTACTCTAACTCTTCAAAATTGTTTTGAGATTGTTACTGGCAATGAACAAAGACCAATAAATCCTGGTAAAGATCAAGAAAATTGGGATAAAAGAGATAAACAGAGAGAAACACTTATCAAGCTTACACTTTCAGAAGAAGTTTTTCTAGAAGTTCGTAATGAGAGAAGTGGAGTCAAAGTATGACATATTTTGAAGAATTTATATCAAAATTCAGGTGATGTATGGGTCTTATCTCTCACAACAAAATTATATAACATCAAATTATCAAGTTCACAAGAATTAGTCCCTAATTTAAGCTAATTGAAGGAAGAGAAAAATGAGCTTTCTTCTCTTGGAAAGGATATAGATGATAGAGATTTTGTGCAAATTATATTACAAAGTCTTCTAGGATCTTATTAGTCATTTATAAGGGGATTAGATATTGCAGACAAATTAAAAAGTATTAAATCAGAGGAATTATGTGCTAAACTGGTTCAGGAAGAGAAAAGACAAATAAAAGAAAGAGTATCATTTGATAGTGAATCTCAAGCATTCATAATGAAATGAAAGGAATACTACAAAAAAGTCACAAGACAATCAAGCTAAAGAAAGAAATTGGAGGTGTGAAAATAAAAGTATAGATTATAATAGAAGTAAATGGAAATGCAATTACTGTGGAAAGATGGGTCATAAAGAAAATGAATGTTTCAAAAAGAATAGAGATATATAGAAGAAAACAAATAAGTCTACTAAATTTGTTGATTATAAAAGAAATACATTTTGTGTTGTACTTAAATAAAATAATTGTTTTAAGGATGATTGGGTTATTGATTTTGGTGGTACACAACACATGTCTCGTAGTACAAAGCAATTTGAAACAATAAGAGAAAGTAGTGCAGCGAAAATATATTTTGGAAATAATAGTGCTTTAGAAGTTAAAGGGTCTGGAAATGTCAAAGTTGATAATGGTGTGTTCAAAAATGTGAAGTTAGTTCCTGAGTTGAAAAAAAATCTACTTTCAGTATCTCAAATTACAAATCAAGGATATAAAATAGAGTTCTACAATGATAAATGTTTAATCAAGAATGTGAAGAATAATTATAGAGTAACTGCAATTGGTAAAATGGAGAATCTATTATATGAATTTCAAGAATTTACTTGTAACAATGGGGATGAGTATCTATGTGCTATTGTCAAATATGATTCTATGACCAGGTTATGGCATGAACGAATGCGACATATCAACTATCAAAGTCTCAAGCTTATGGAGAAACTAAATATGGTGCATGGGCTTCCCAAGATCTCACTAAGTCATAAGGTATGTGAAGGATGTGCAATGGGAAAGCAACATGTGGAAATTTTTCACAAGGTAAATCATGGAGGGAAAGAACTCCTCTACATTTGGTTCATAGTGATGTAATGGGTCCTTTTAAAATACCTTCACTTGGAGGATCAAGGTATGTTCTCACCTTTATAGATGATTGTACTATAAGAATTTGGGTGTATTTTTTGAAAAAGAAGGATGAAGTGTTTCAAAAGTTTAAAGATTTTACATCTTTTACTGAAAAACAAAGTGGAAAATGGCTAAAGATAATAAGCACAGACAGAGGGATTGAATATATGAATAAAGTCTTCTTATAATTTTGTAAAGAACATGTCATAAATAAATAATCAATAGTTTCTTATTCACCTTAAAAAAATGGGGTTGCTAAAAGAAAAAATAGAACTATAATAGAAATGGCTAGGTGTATGCTTCACTCTAGATGCAAAGTTTTGGGCTGAAGCAGTTCATATTGCGGTAAATATCTTGAATAGAACGCCTATTAGGGCAGTTTGAACATAACACCAGAAGAGGCATGGAGTGGAAGAAAGCCTATAGTATCAAATTTTAGAGTCTTTGGTTGTAATGCATATGTTCACATTCCTGATGAAAGAAGGACCAAACTTGAAAGGAAAAGTGAGAAGTACATAATGGTTTGGTATACCGAGGACTCAAAAGGATATAGGTTATACAATCCTAAAACAAATGAAATTCATATCAAAAGGGATGTATGGTATGATGAAGATATCAAGAGTGATAATCCTCCTACATTATCTTAATTTCCAATTTTGATTGAAGAAGATAAGTCCACTTTTACTAATGTTCAAAATCAAGGTGTGCAATCTTCCGCAGGAGGAGAAGGAACACAAGTTGAAGAATCAAGTGAAAGTGATGATGAAAAAACATGAAAAACTAGAAGCATTCATGAGATTTGCCACGAAGGTCATATAAATATGTTTTCTAAATATGCTCTTATGGTTAAGGTGATGCAGGTTGACACTCCAAGCACATATGAAGAAGCAAAAGGAAAAGATTATGGGAAGAAACTATGCAAGTGCAGTACAATTCTTTGGGAACTTGGGAACTGAAAACACTTCTAGAAGGGAAAAATGTGGTTGGTCGCAAGTGGACTTATAAAACAAAATTCACATCAGATGGAGCTATTAAAAAACACAAAGCAAGGTTAGTGGCTAAAGGTTTCTCACAAACAGAAGATATAGACTATATTGAAACCTTTGGTCCAGTTGCTAAAATGACTTCCATTCGTACAATAGTTGCTTTAGCTACAAAGTTTGGTTGGAAAATATTTCAAATGGATGTAAAAAGTGCTTTTCTACATGGTGATATAAAAGAAAAAATTTATATGTGACAACTACTAGGATTTGTTAAAGTTGGTGAACAAAATTTGGTGTGTAGATTAAAAAAATCATTATATGGTCTTATGCAAGCACCAAGGGCATGGCACTTCATAGATGTAGGATTTAAAGGAAGTAAAGCTGGTCCAGATGTGTATGTAAAACATAGTGATGATAAAGTTGTTATTATTGTATTATATGTGGATGACTTGCTTATTATAGGAGATCACACACATAATGTTGAAATAACCAAGGATCAATTTAAGCAAGCTTTTGAAATAACTGATCTAGGGTTGATGAACTATTTTTTGGGTATGCAAGTATGGAAAGAAGAAGGAAGGATCATGATTTATCAAACTAAATATGCTCTTGATGTACTGAAAAAAATTAATGAGTGATTTTAAACCATCTAATACACCATGTGAAGTAGGAGTAAAACTAAGTGCTAACTCTACTCAAAAGAAGGTGGATGGAAAATTGTACAGGCAACTTGCTGGAAATGTTTCGTATCTTACTATAACTAGAATAAATATTGCATATGGAGTTTGTATTGTATCTAGGTACATGGCGGATCCACAGAGAGAACATTGGAAAGAAACTAAAAGAATATTTAGATACATTAAGGATACTTATCAGCTTGGAATTGAATATAATTAGTATGTGGGTGAACCTACTCTAGTTGGATATACATATTCTGACTATGCCAGTGATATTGATGATAGAAAGTCAACTTTAGGGTACATATTTCATCTTGTATCGAGACCAATTTCTTGGTGCAGCAAGAAGCAATCAACAATGTCACTTTCATCTACATAGGCTGAATATATTGGTTCATCAAAGGCATGTCAAGCAGCATTGTGGCTAAGAAGACTACTTGAAGACACACATCATCATCAAGATTCTCCTACTATAATATTTTGTGACAATCAAAGAACTATTAAATTAGCAAAAAATCTTGTATATCATGCCAGGTCCAAGCATATTGAAGTGCATCATCATTTTGTTCAAGATCTAATTGAAAGTCAAGTGGTGGAGTTAAAAATTTATGAAACTGAGGATCAAGTTGCTAACATATTTACAAAAACTTTATCTATTGTAAATTTTTTGAAACTTAGAGACTTGTTACAACACAAGGAGGTTCCCATCCTCTCCAAATAATTATTATGGGGTGGTGTTGGTGTAATGTTTATTTTTAATCTTTAGTGTTGCTCAATTGGTGAGCATTTATTATACTTCATAATTCTCTTCATATAAGAATTATGTAGAATATGCTAGAAATCTCTTAACAGTGCTGGGAAGAAGACTATAGAATTCTCCTCGTCCTATCCTCACCATAGCCTCTGAAGAACATTCTAGAGGTCTGCTGAAAGTTTATATATAATACAGCGTCCTTGCATTATCTATGTAAGAGAAAAAATAATAGTGTCTTGTTTATACTATAAATTACAGTCTCTTCTCTCTCTGTTATACAATCCCATGTTTTAAGTGTTGCCTCTATTTTTATTCTAATTTTTGTTTGTTCATCACCCTATAAACAAATGCTTGATAGATGCGAAGGACAAAGACAAGGGGAAGCATGTCAACAACACATTGGGTGCTGAAAAGTAACAAAGAATCTTTCACGGACATTATCCACAATGTGGTTGAAGATTTCTCATCTCTTTCACATGGATGAATATTAATTCATAGGAAAAAATATCTTTGGATTCTTTGTTTTTTTAGGTAACTCAGAAAATCGGCTCCACATAAAATTTGGAAAGCAAAAGAGAGTTAATGATTAAACATGGTAAGATAAAGATGGTGTCGTATCACAAGAATTACGAGCCATCACCATATAGGGTGAAGTACAATATATATTTGCACTGGACCCCAATATATTTATAACTAGCAATCGCACCTTAGTGTGCAATGGGTACACCGAAGAGCTGTGGAAGGTCCAATATGATTTATTTTTATTTTTTTCTGTAAAGGAGTTGAATTGATAAGTCATTTAACATATATATTCAATATTTTTTAATTTAAATATTATTTTTTTATATTATTTTCATATGTATACTAATCCTCACTTATAAGTGACGTGAAATATTTTTAGATTTTTTTTTTAAATTACCATTACAAAATTTTCCTTTATAAATAGTAAACTTTGCCTAGTTGGAGCACAAAGTACATGTACATCATCCAATGCAATATGAAATTAATGCTTTGTGTTTTTATGGATGTCTATTTCCTGCACCAGTAGGTAATAAGTAATAAAAACCCTAAAATAAACAATTCATAAAGAATCCCAAGATAGGGGAAAGAGATATAAGGAAATATAGATATGGAGTTGGATATGAAGAGGAGAGGGAGAGACAAAGAGAGGGGTAGATAGAGGTGGAAGAGATGAATATATAGAGAGGGTAAGATAGGGGGAGAGAGAAAGATAAAGATGGAGATAGGAAGTGATATATAAGAGAGATAGATAGGGGGAGAGATATAGGGGTGGAGATAGTTGGACAACTAATGAGATAAAGATAGTGAGAGATGAAATAAGAAATATGGAGATCTAGATAAAGAGGCAATGAGATATACATATAGAGGTCTAAGAAGAGAGAGAGGGAGAGAGATGGATGGATAGAGAGGTAGATGTGTATAGATACAAAGGGGAAGAGAGGAAGATAGATGTAGAAATGAATATGGGAGAGAGGGGGAGAAATAGATAGAGAGATAGAAAGAGGTACACTTTTCTCTATTTATTTTCCCCTTTGTCAGTCTCTCTATCAATCTATGCCACCAATACATGTAGAGGTTTAAGAAGAGAGAGAGGGAGAGAGATAGATGGATAGAGAGGTAGATGTGTATAGAGAAAAAGGGGAAGATAGGAAGATAGAGGTAGAAATGAAGATGAGAGAGAGGGAGAGAAATAGATAGAGAGATAGAAAGA
>MU225098.1:1478989-1493570 GCA_018584345.1 Thuja plicata
AGTTTTCAGGGCTTCGGGGCTCAAGCGCGGGGCTCAAATCAAAAAATAGGGACACCTCCTTTTACATCACACAAGTACTCTAAACGAGCTTTCTAACAAATATAGATTTGACAAATTTTGAATTTATTAGGTCTATGTTTTTTGACGTGCATCAGATGTAGGTTTTTTATCAAATATAAACTTCCAGGTTTGACGTTCAATGAAAAATAGTAAAAAATAGAAATTTTTTTTTGAAAAATAACAGTGCCCTCCTATTTTGAGTCTTCTTTCTATCAAAAAAAAAATTTGAATTTTGATAAATACACAACAAGTTATCAGTTACGCAGTCAAGGTATGTCAAAATTACAGTTGACTCTACTTCAAACATTCATAAAATATGCAATAATCATGATAATGTCATCAAACCAATTGCATGCCCTCCGTATGGATGTTATAAAACCAAATTCAAAAGAAGAACATCAATATCTATCTTAGAAAAAAAGTTATGTTGTACGAAGTCATTGTACCTTTTTGAAAAATACGTTTTCAGCAACATAGCAGTTTTAGTGGGAGAAAGAAAAAACCATTAAAATAAATTCAAAAATAAATAAAAAATATATATTTAGAATCTAGATAGAAAATCCTAAAAGACTCTAGTCTACTTTGTCTTCTGATTTCAAATATTTTAACGACAATATGCATCCGAATGTGAAAGTTTTTCTCAAAATGTAGAGTTCAATGTCCGTTTAGGCAAAAAAGTGTAACCCACTATTGTGGGATCACCCTTAGAAAGGGAGTTTAATAGCTCAAGCAAAAGATCACAAGATGAAAAGACAAGATGTGCTCAAGTTGAATAAAGACAAATTTGCATCATGGCAAAGAAAAATAAGACTCCACCTATCAAGTATTAGTAATGATGTTATTCAACACCTTGATATTGAATATGTGTTGCCTACAGGACCTCACACTCTTGAGCAATTAAGAGAAAAGCATGAACATAATTGCATGATGATAAAACTTTCCTCATCACTCTCTGATGATGAGTTTGAAGATGTAAAAACCTACACCTCTGCAAAGCAAATGTGGGATAAGTTGAAGCTGGTACATGGAGGAGATGTTAATGTACTAAGAGCCAAGGAAAAAGACCTAAGAGGGAGGTTTGATGACCTAAGGATGAAAGAAGGAGAAAATATCATTCAGTATAGCTTTAGAATCAAAGAGGTAGTCAATGCTATCTGAGGAGTTGGAGGTGTACTTGAGGAGGAGATAGTGGTAAGTAAAATTTTAAGAACCATACTGCCTGTATATGCTATTAGATTTTCTGTTATTCAAGAAATGAGAGCAGTTGCATATAATACAGTTACTCTAGATAGTCTGATTGGTAGACTAATTTCATTTGAGATAAATAACTTTGATAATAATGTTTTACCATCTATAGAGTCTGCATTCAAATCTTCTTTGAAAATAAGTAATTCAAGTCATAGACATGCTAAATGATAGTGAAAGTGATAATGAGGATCAAGGACTTGATGAGATTGAAGCACTAATGACAAGAAGATTGCAAAGAGGCAAAGGTAGATACAAAGGTAAATTACCACTTGTATGTTTCAATTGTAAAGAGGTTGGACACTTTTCTGCAAGATATGCAAACAGAAGAAAAGATGACATAAGTTATGACAGATCATATGAGAAGAAGTTTGATAGAGGTGATAATAGAGATTACCAAAGCAACTGACAATCAGACAAAAAAGATACCTGAGACTACAAGGAAAAAGGGAAGAAAGCTTGATACCTAGCTGAGAATATAGCTAATGACACTGACACTGAATTAGAAGAAGACATTGAGATGGTATTTTTAGACATGAAGGATGATTCAGATGAAGAAGAAGAAAGGTATGTAGAAACTCCACTCATATCTAAGGTTAGTAAGAATGATGTTTGGATCATGATAAATAAAAGTTTGAGACTTTTGAATACTATAATGGTGGTTCAGTAAGAATGGGTAATCATACACCTTGTCCAGTTGAAGGTAAATGAACTATAATGTTGAATAACCTGATCAAATGTGAAAATGCTTACTGGGTAAAAGGACTGAATTATAATCTATTAAGTGTTTCACAGTTGAACAATATAGGTCATAGAGTAGCATTTGAGAATAAGAAGGAAAATATTTTCAATGAATTAGGAAGGTTGATCAGAACTGGTGAGTAGACAAAAGGTAACCTTTTCTATCTTGATGTCATTAACACCACTTCTTTGGCTTGAAACAAAGACATATGGTTGTGGCACAAAAGATTGTGTCATGTCAATTTTGACAACATGATAAAGATAAGCAATAATAGGAATGTCAGAGGCTTACCAAGCATGACTAAGCCCAAGCATATCATGTGCAAGAATTGTTAAAAAGGTAAGATGACAAAGTCTAGTTTCAAGAGTAAAACCCATACATCTAATGCAATTCTAGACTTAGTCCATACAGATCTATGTGGACCCATGAGGACAAAGAGTTACTATTCAGATAGGTATTTTATTCTCTTTGTTGATGATTATTCTAGAATGATGACAGTTATCTTCTTAAAAGATAAATCAGAAGCATTCAAGATGTTTAAATGGTATAAGGCTACGGTAGAAAATAAAGTGAAAATAAACTGAAATGCTTCAGGTCAGATAGAGGAGGGGAATTTTTTTAAGATGAATTCACTAACTATTGCAATGAGCATGGAATTAAAAGACAATTTTCTGCACCAAGAACACCACAACAAAATAGAATTGCTGAAAGGAGAAATATATCAATTGTTGACTGTGCAAGAACATTGATGATTGAGAAGAGCATCACTCAAAATTTATGGAGGGAAGTTGTTAGTACTGCTGTCTACACATTAAACATACTAAAATTGAAGAAGGACACAAAGAAGACACCTTATGAGCTTTGGTATGGTCACACACCCATTGTAAATTACTTCAGAATCTTTGGCAGTCAATGTTATATTTTGAAAGATGATAGAAATGGAAGACTAAGCCCAAAAGTGAAGAAGGTATCTTTCTTTAGGGTATTCAAACAAAAGAAAGGCTTATAAATGTCTTAACAAGTCATCTAACAAGATCATTGAAAGTGCAAATGTGAAAATAGATGAATTTGTAGAAAAGAATGATAAGGAAAGCATAAAAGAGCTAGAGGACTACAACATGTTTTTTTATATAGAACCTGACACTCTACCTAAGCAACAGTGTATCACTCCTGAGCAATAGAACATTGGACCCAAGCATCAGGCTGCAATTACCAAAAATTAGGAAAATCCTCAAGATGATGTTCCGATTGATGGAGATCAAAATGAAGGTCAAGAAGATGATAAGAATGATGAGCAAACAACTAAACCAAAACTTGCCAAGTATGTCAGAAGATATCATCCACAGAATCAAATCATAGGAGACAAGAAGGATGGAATGAGAACAAGAAGTAATTCACTAAACACTAGATGTTTACTTTGTGATTTTGAGCCTAAATCTGTTAATACTGCACTTGAGAATAAAGAATGGGTCAGTGCTGTGAATGAAGAAATAGAACAGACTAAGAAGAACATTACATGGACACTAGTACTGAGACCAGATGACAAGAATGTCATCGGTACCGAATGGATATTCAGAAACAAGCTGAATGAGAATGGAGAAGTCACAAGAAATAAAGCAAGGTTTGTATGCAAAGGGTACGCACAAGAAGAACGTATTGGTTATGGTGAAACCTTTGCACCCATTGCTAGACAAGAAGGAGTCAAAATCTTACTTTCTTATGTTGCATTCAAAGGATTCAAGGTATACCAGATGGATGTCAAATCTGCATTCCTAAATGGAATATTGGAGAAGAGGTATACATTGAATAACTAGAAGGGTTTGTTGATCCAGGCAAGAGAAACATGGTATGACTATATAAAGCCTTGTATGGATTGAAACAAGCACCTAGAGCCTGGTATGAAAGACTTCACTCCTATCTCATTAGCGTTAAATTTGAAAGAACTAGCAAAAATAGCAATCTATACTTAAAAGAAGATACCGATGGTAATATTCTAATTGCTGAAATTTTTGTTGATGATATCATTTTTGGGGGAAATGAAATGTTATGCAAATCCTTTATTAATGAAATGAGAAAATAATTTGAAATGTCTATGTTTGGGGATTTCAAATTATTTCTTGGTCTACAGATTCTTCAACAAGATGCAAGCATATTTATCACTCAGTCCAAATACATCAAAGAAGTGCTGAAGATATTCAAGATGGGAGATTCCAAACTAGTTGGAACACCTATGGCTACCGGATGTAAGCTGACAAAAAAAACAAATCCAATCAGGTAACTCAGACCTTGTATAGATCAATGATTAGTAAACTAATGTATGTTGTTCATACCAGACCAGATATAGCACATGTAGATGGAATAGTTACAAGATTCTCTACTAAGCTCAAAGAATCACATGTGACTAATGTCGAGAGAATTATGAGATATCTGGAGAACATCGAGGACTATGGCTTATGGTATAAAAGAGAAGGAAAATTTGAGCTACAAGTTTATGCAGATACTAATTGGGCTGGAAACATTGATGACTGAAAGAGCACAACTAGAGGAGAATTCTTCATGGGTGACAGACTTGTCACATGGATCAGTAAGAAGCAAGGATGCATTTCTCAGTCTACTATAGAAGCAAAGTATGTGGCTGGTGCTACAAATTGCTCCAATATTGCATGGATCAAACAATTATTGGAAGGTATGAATATAAAGATTCTTGAACCAATAATTATATATTGTGATAACACCAGTGCAATTAACATTTCTAACAATCTAGTCATGCATGTTAAGACTAAGCATATTGCTATCAAGTATCACTATCTAAGAGAACAAGTGCAAGAAAAAGGAGGTGATACTAGAATATGTTCAATCAAAGGAACAATTAGCTGATATATTCACCAAGCCATTACTGAAAAATACATTTGAATACCTAAGACAGAGACTAGGGATCCAACCCTTGTCTATTGGTCAGTAAGCTGACTAGGAGGCTACATTAGCCTACACACAATCAGAAGATCATTCTGTTCGAGATTTGCCTTTGTGAAAATAGTTGACTGTATGTTTGTCATTGATGACAACATATAGTGTACAATAGTATATTGTATTCACTTTTTAGTATGGATATATTGGAGCCTTGCACAGTTGTTTGTATGTTGGAGACATAGTTATTATACCACGTTCATACACGTAGATTCAGAAGTTCAGTTAAAGTTGAGTTATGTTGATCTGTTTACCAGCCATAGTTTTAGAGGATTATCTTTAAGAGCCGACAATAATTTTATTGATTCTTCAGTTGCGCCTATATTTGGGATATGCATGTTCAAATTCATGTTTAGTTATGAGTCAAAGATGATTAACCAAAGGCTCTAAAAATGTTTCATTCGAAGTGTGATGTTTGAGTGATTTTGGTGAACCCGACTATGTGAAGTGACATGTCTATTCATTTGGATTTGTGTGGTTCTAATTATGTTGTGTGCTTAGTTTAGCCGAAAAGAAAATTATTGGAGGGATTCCTACAGCTGACGTGATCATATCTTTTGAAGAAGATACATATAGCAGTTCATTTGTGATCACCAAGTGTGAATGAAGAGACAAAAAAGAATAAAAGAACAAAGCAAGATGTTAGTTGTTTTGGGACAGTAAAGCTATATATCATTCATCAGTTAAAGATCTATGTAAAGAAGTAGAGAGTGCATAAAATTCACTGGAATTAATCAAGACATCAGGCCTACTCAAACAGTTCATTATCAAATATAGTGTATAACTATTTTACAGAAGGTTGCATCCTTCATCATTTTAGCAGTGTACTCTTGGACAGTGTGTCCTCACCCCTAATAGGGTTATTTGTAAAAGACTCCTAATAGGGTCCGGCCCTTAACCAGGTCACTGTACTTATTGTAAAGATAAACTCCTAACAGGGTTGTAAGATCTTCTAACAAGGATCATTATACTCTAGTGCACTTCTTTGTGGTTGCTAATTACTACCAGGGTTTTTACCTATTTTTATTTCCTCATAACAAAAATTGTGGTGTTCTATTCTGTGTTATCTTGTTGTACTTATGTTTAAATGTTATTCTATACTTAATTGGAGAAAAGAATCAAAACTAGTAGATAACTGATTCACTCCCCCTCTTAGTTATCTCTTGGGACTATTCCTAACAATTGGTATCAAAGCCAAGTGCCTTGGAGAGAAATCCTAATAGCTTAAGGTAGATCATATGGCGTGCTTCAGAAAAGAGAGTCCTAATTTGGATGGAGAAAACTATCTTGACTGGAAAAAAATGATGACACATCTACAGTGCGTTGGTTTTGAGATCTATGAGGTTGCTACTCATGCAATTGATGTTCCTACTTTGAAAGATCTTGTAGAAGAAGATTCTACTATTAAACAAAAGGAAGTATTCACCCAGAATGCAATTGCCAAAGAAGCCTTAATTAGTGCCTTATCTAACAGTGAATTTTCTAAGATTAAGAAGGTAGATAAAGCATATTCAATAAGGAAATACCTAGAAGACATGTTTGAAGGAGACATCCAAGCCAAGAATGTGCGTAGAAAGATATGGAAGAAAAGATACAACAATTTAGAAATACTACCTGAAGAAAACATCAGAGTTTACAATCAGAGGATTAATGAAGCTATTTCACGAATCAGAAACAATGGTGGAGAAATTTGAGAGGAAGACATAATGGACAAACTAATGACTACATTGAATACAGATTATGAGTGCAAGATAAACATCTTAGATGAAATCATGCAATTTTCAAAAGACTTCAAAACAGAAGTCTTGGTCAACAAAATTTTAGCATTTGAGATATCAAGATTGAAAACAAAACCTAAAACAAAAACAACTTTCAAAGCCTTAGTCCATGGTAAGTAATCCTTGAGCATCTCTAGTAATATTGAGAAAGAAGAAGTTGATACAGAAGTAGAAGAAATCATTGCTATGATTGCTAAGAAAGAAAGGAAAGGAAAAGGAAAATATGAAGCACAACTACCATTCAAATGTTTTTCATGCAACAAAGTTGGCCATTTTGCATCTAAATGTCCTACAAGAGTCAAAAAGTTCAGATCATATTACAAGCCCAAATATACAAAGGAATGCTACTATGTTGAAGATGGTGTCACTGATGATGATTAAGGAGAGGATTAAATTGGATTTGTAGCAATCATAGATATTGAAAAAATGGTTGATGAAATGGAAATTGAAGATGAAAAGAAAGCACAAGAATTGGCTTTAGTTTCACAAGCAAAGATCAGAATAGACTGGATCATTGACAACGGATGTTCACATCACATGATAGGAGACAAAGATAGATTTGTACATCTAGATAAGTACAAAGGGGGCATGGTTAGATTTGGAGATAATACTCCTAAACCTATCATAGGCAAAGGATCTATAACTTTAGATGGAAAGAACAAGACGAACGATGTTTTGTATGTTGATGGCTTACATCATAACCTACTACGTGTTGGACAGTTGCTTGGTAAAGGATATCAGTTAGAATTCAAAAACAATAGGTGCATCATTAATAACAAAGAAGGAGACATGATAGCATCAGGTTCAAAGACCAAAGGTAATGTTTTTCTGCTCAACTCTAAAGTAATTTATTTTGTTGCAAAAGTGGATGACACTTGGTTATGGCACAAAAGACTTTGTCATATCAATTTTGAAAACATAGTAAAAATAAGCAATGTAAAGGCAGTAAGAGACCTTCCTAGTATTGCAAGACCAGTTGATACTATGTGCAAGGAATGTGTGATGGAAAAGTATGTGAGGAACTCATTCAGAAGCAAACAAAACTCTACAGAGAACAAGTTAGATCTAGTGCATACTGACTTATGTGGACCTACTCAAACAAGATCATACTATGGTGTAAGGTATTTCATTTTGTTTGTTGATTATTTCTCTAGAATGATGTGGGTTGCATTCTTGAAAGATAAATATGAAGCTTTTGAAAAGTTTAAAATATTCAAAGCTAAAGTTGAAAATGAGTCTGGATTAAAGATAAAATGTTTGAGATCTGATAAAGGAAGAGAATTCACCTCTGACAAGTTTCTTGAGTACTGCAAAGAACATGGAATCAAAAGACAACTAAGTGCACCTAGAACCCCTCAACATAATGGAATTGCAGAAAGAAGAAACAGGATCATACTTGACACAATGTGCACTATCATGATTGAAGAAAAAGTTGCGCACACCTATTGGAGAGAAGCAATCAATACAACAGTCTATACTATCAATAGAATTCAACTAAGGACAGGCGTGGAAAAAAACACCTTATGAACTTTGGTTTGGTAATGTGCCTACAGTAAAATACTTCAGAATCTTTGGAAGCAAGTGCTACATCAAGAGAGATGATGGTGTTGGTAAGTTTGATGCTAGAAGCGATGAAGGTATTTTTCTTGGTTACTCTACTAAGAGCAAAGATTACATATGTTTTAACTTGAGGTTGAAGAAAATCATTGAAAGTGCACATGTGAAGATTGATGAGAAGTTCATGATTCAAGAGAGATATTATGAATATGTACCTATGATTGAAGATGTACCTAGACCTATCAATAAAGAAATAGTTATTAAAGAGATGTTTGACTGTATTGATGTATCATGCAATAACTCTGAACCAAGTGAAGAACAATCAAAAATCACAGATGAGAGTGTCACGCCTAAAAATCCAAAATACACATCTAGATACCATTCAAAAGAAGATATCATTGGAGATCAGAGCAGTAAAGTTTTGACAAGATCTATAGCAAAAGGTTCAACCGTTGATGAAGACGTATGTTTACTTTCACAAATTGAACCCTTAAGTGTTGAAGATGTGTGTAATGATCCAAATTGGGAAAATGCAATGCAAGAAGAATTAGATCAGATAATTAAGAATGATACATGGGAATTGGTCCCTAGACCTTGTGACAAAAATGTGATTGGAACTAAGTGGATATTCAGAAACAAAATGAATGAAGATGGTATAGTAATAAGAAACAAAGAAAGACATGTATGTAAAGGATATGCGCAGAGAGAAGGAATTGACTACTCTGATACATTTTCCCCTGTGAGAAGACTAGAAGCTATTAAATTGTTTTTAGCTTATGCAACATTCAAGAACTTTAAAGTATATCAGATGGATGTCAAGTTAGCTTTTTTGAATGGTGACTTGAAGGAAGTAGTTTATATAGAGCATCCTGAAGGATTTACATTATCAGACAAACTAGACATGGTATGTAGACTAAAGAAATCCCTCTATGGACTTAAACATGCCCTGAGAGCATGGTATGAGATACTTGATGGCTACTTGACAAAGATTGGATTCAAAAAGGGAGCAGCAAATTGCAACTTATTCATAAGAGAGACACCTGAAGTATTATTACTTGTTGATATCTTTGTTGATTACGCTATTTTTGGAGGTAATGAAAAGCTTAGTGTAGAATTTGACAAAGAGATGCAGAGGAAATTTGAAATGAGCATGATTGGACCTATAAAATACTTTTTGGGATTAAATGTAGAGCAGACAGATAGAGGTATATTCATAAATCAATCTAAATACGTGAAGGATATATTGAAGACATTCAAGATGGAATATTTCAATCTAGTAAGCACTCCTATGATGACACGAAGCAAGCTTTCTAAAAATGTTGACTCCACAACAGTAGACAAAACACTATACAAGTCTATGATTGGAAAACTCATAAATCTCACTCAATCTAGACCAAACATTTCTAATGCAGCTGGCATTGTTGGGAGATTTGCAGCTGAACCAAAACAAAATCACTTAATGGAAATAAAAAGAATATTCAGATATTTAAAAGGAACTATAGACTATGGCTTATGGTATCCTAATTCAGAAAATGTAGAACTTCATATGTACACATATGCAAATTGGGTAGGTTGTGTTGATGACAGAAAGAGTACCTCAAGAGGAGCAGTATTTCTTGGAGACATGTTGGTTACTTGGACAAGCAAGAAGCAGAACTGTATTTCTCAGTCAACATTAGAAGCTGAGTATGTAGCAGCGGCATTAAATTGTTGCACAATTGTTTGGATCAAGCAGATGATTAAAGAATTTGGAATTCAGATTGATTATCCTATTTTTATTCATTGTGACAACACTAGCACAATCAATATGTCAAAGAACCCAGTAATGCATGCAAAGACAAAACACATAGAAATGAAATATCATTTTCTTAGAGAAAAAGTTGTAGACAAAGAAGTGAAGTTGGATTATGTAAGCACCAAAGAACAATTGGCAGACATATTTACGAAGCCTTTGTCAAAAGATACTTTTGAGTATCTCAGGAAGAAGCTGGGAGTAATTCCCTTTCCTGAGTTTGATTAGAATTTGCAGCAAGTGCATCAGTCCTTGGTGACTAATGATTGGTTGACCTACTCTACTTCTGGAGTAGTACTTGTGCTTATTTGTATTTGGCATCCTTTTCCATTGATGTCAAAGGGGGAGTATATAGTAAGGGAGACCATATATACTCTTGGGGAGTATACAGTCATGAAAATAAAAACACACTAAAAGGAGATACAGAAGTTAAGAGGAACCTTTGATGAGGATATTGAGAAGATTGTAAAAAGAAATAAGACACTTTTGGATTGATGGTGTTTTTCATATCATATGTTCCCATCAATGTCAAAGGGGGAGATTGTTAGAGATTTTCCTTTGTGCAAATAGTTGACTGTATGTTTGTCATTGATGACAACATATAGTGTACAACAGTATACTATATTCACTTTTCAGTATGGATATGTTGGAGCCATACGCGGTTGTTTGTATGTTGGAGACATAGTTATTATACCATGTTCATACACACAGATTTAGAAGTTCAGTTAAAGTTGAGTTATGTTGATCTATTTACCAACCACGGTTTCAGAGGATTATCTTTAAGAGCCGATAGTAATTTTATTGATTCTTCAGTTGCACCTATCTTTGGGATATGCGTGTTTGGGTTACATTTTTAGTTATGAGTCAAAGATGATTAACCAAAGGCACTAAACGTGTTTCATCTAAAGTGTGATGTTTGAGTGATTTTGGTGAAGCTGACTATGTGAAGCAATGCGTCTATTCATTTGGAGTTGCACGGTTCTAATTATGTTGCATGCTAAGTTTAGCCAACAAGAAAAGTATTGGAGGGATTCCTACAACCGAAGTGATCATATCTTTTGAAGAAGATACATATAGTAGTTCATTTGTGGTTTTTTTATGCCTGCACTAAATAGCATTCTAATTTGCAAACATCCTGCAATCATAGCGTTCTGCCATATCATGACATTTGTTTGAGACACTCTGTCAAGCAGTTAACGTGCCTGGTCTATCCAAATTAATTACCACTTCCATGCTAAAGACCGCGGTTTCAAGGCGTGAGACAGGGTTCAGAGACAATAAATCAGCTGTAGGGTGGCAAGCTCACTGGGGAGGAAAAGCCTATCGGCTTAATTATTCATAGGGAAAAGCATCTTTAAATTCTTTATTTAAAAATTTTACTCCTGACATAAAAAAAAAAGTTGGGATGAGTGTTCAATGACAAGACAATGTCAAATCACAAGAATTACAGGTATTCATATTTTGCAATGAAAACTCTAAAAACACTGCAGATTTTTGCAAAATTTTCAGCATTTGTTCTTCGTGATCTACATATTTTGTGGTTGAAAACCACAAAAAATTTGCCAAAAACTTAGTGTTTTTTAATCTCTAGTACATTCTGTGTGAAGCTTAGCCAGCGCCATAAGGATCTACATACAGCTGATCTTTAATTTTAGTATATTTAATTTCTATATATAAATATATTTTTATTTATAGAAATAATTTATATATTCTTTATCTGAGTTCTATATGTTTTTGGTATCTAAATTCGTATTTACAAATTTTCTTTAATTTATACATATCATTCGATTTTCTTATAGAAGTGCTGCCTTTAATTTTTCCCCCATTAAAAATTTGCAAATTTCAATATGCCTATTGCTAACCCCATGTTCATACTATTGCAAGTCAAGTTTTTGTTCCTCTGTTTCACGTTACATTTGAAGCGATAAGGAGAAAATGCTACCAAAAAGATGATTTCTTCATTTCAGCTGAAGGTAACAGGTTTACATATTTGTGGCATCAAATCAGAATCAGTCTTTCCAAAAGGAGCACGCAAACCAAATAAAGGAATCGTCGACGCATTTTTATAAGGTGCGAGAACCCATATTGTTTTCCGAAACAATTCCAGTGACCACACAAAAACCCGATAGCCACTTTGGAGACAAGAAAGGCGAAAAAGCATTGAGAAACTACAAACAATCAAAGGGCTTTTGATATTAGAAATTTCAACCATGGTCAGAGCTCGAAATTTCAACCATGGTGAGAGCTCGAAATCGAAATAAAAGGGGTTTCGGATTAATAAAATATGGTGTATCCTTTGACAAGTCATCGCAGGCGGCATGCCATTTTGTCGGAACTTCTGTATAGTTCCGGAAGTATGAGCAAAACCCGACAATAGTTCTGGAACATCTTCAATTTCCGACAATCAAATACGAAAAGAAGGATAGATGCGAATGATCTCATTAATTCTTAAGCTACCTTCGGAGTCTGACATGGTGCTCCGAACAGTTTAGGGGATCTAAGAAGGTTGTATTTATTAGCAAAATATTGGAAAGGACCATGTTTATAAAGAATTAGTGGCAATTAGAAGGCTTGTATATAGCCCTAAGATCATGATTTTTCAGTGAATCTGATCGGCCTCAGAGAAATTAAGAGTGGAATTGTTCTGAAGATGGTCGATAGAGCCTTCTGTGATGAAATGAACCCGCCTCTTATCTTATAAAATGAAGGAACAGTAAAGTGACACCTGTTAATTGATTTTGAAATTTCCATGCGTATGATGTTATGATTAAATGCGGGAAATGAGAAGATTAAAAGGAGAATCATCTTATAATCAAGAAGTTGTTTTACCAGAATCGGTTATGAAAAACTGAAAAGTCACCAGTAACTAAAGAGTTCTTAAAAAAGCCATGTGACGAGAAAATGGGACTTTGAAAAGAAACGGTTAAACAGAAATTGAACCGACAGAGACCCACCAAGGTATCTATAAATATGTAATCCAAAGACAAAAGAAAGGTCCGCATTCTGATCCCCCTTATCCTTGAGGCATGACTGAGACTCGATCAGAGTCCAGGCATTTTTTATTCTACAGCAGGGTATTTTTCTAGTTTCAGACATGATTTTTGTACAGGGATTGACTAGTCTTCGAGCCTTTGTCTTACCTTTGAGGAACAGAAAGGATATATATATTAAATCTTTAAATGTGTTCTTTTTAGTTGTAGTTAATTTTTGAGTTATCACAAACATTTGTAAATTGCTTTCCTGTTCAATCTGATTATGTGCATGTTCATCACGAAATCTTTGAGTTTTGGTTATTCATATATCTGAAAGGGTAAATATTGAACCTCCTTTTGTTTATCTATGATGGGGTACTGAGTAAATGGTCTATGTGCCATCTCTATCCGTTCTCCCTTTCTCTTAAATCTGTAATAACATTCCCCTTTTTGTACCATGGTGATGGGCAAATGTTAGTCTGTCTTTCCATCTTTCTGTTTAAAAGCATATCCCAAACAGCACATATTTTATCCAACGAAGGGAGTTGTACCTTCATGTCAAAATCCAGAGAGGAACCATCACGGTTCGCTCAACTTTTGATTGCAAATGGTCTTATTTTTGGGTTGGAGTCATTTGATTATAGTTTTAAAAGGCCAATCTGTTAACTAACAGATTTTTGGCGACTCTTCTGGGGAGCAAAAAGACCAGTACCTTTCTTGGTTTGAACATTTAATGGTGCCTTCCCAAAAAAAAAGGTTGGCAACTCTCTTTGTTTAAAGATCTCATAAATTTGATTCAAAGCCAGGTCCAGCAAAGAAAACAATTTAGAAAGAAACCTACTATTGAAGAAATAAATGTTGAAGATGATGAAATACTCCAATATCTTTGGAATGCTTGTATAGAAAGTATTTGTGAGGCTGAAAAGAATATGTTGAACCCCTGCAAAGATCACCAATCTTCTCTATTGTTAAGGAGTGTGCATCGGAGGTATTATCAACTCAAGAATTTCAATCAAAAAGTTCATCGATTACAGGTTGTGGCAAAGAGACCAAAACGCAAAGAGACCAAAACTAGCGAGAGAAGATGAAAAGTCAGTGTCTTATAACTTTTCAGTTTTTGTTGAGCATGGTGCTATATGAACTTCCACTGAATGGAATGATTTATCAACACCTTGGGTTCAAAATCAGAAATAAGAAATAAGTCCTAATCATGCTGAAGATAAGGAAGCTGAATCTTTTTCAATGTGCATGTCAATAAGGTCAAGTGACCAATCATTTATCTCTTCTGGAAAAGAGGCATGGTCAGTTCAACACAAGAATATCTTTATTCCAAATTGGTTCTTGAACAGATCAGATGATGAATTCTGGTATGGTGTTATGGGTGAAGATAGTCATATTAAGGAATTTGATTTGGATACTTTTACTTGTAACACCAGTGATACATAAGGGAATATGTTTTGGCATAACC
>MU225099.1:0-16459 GCA_018584345.1 Thuja plicata
AACAGGTCGACTCTTCCAGACATGCAGGGTGAATGAATCGATATTCATTCCTGTATACAGCTGAAGAATAATGACCATGTTGAAGTGTCCTGCTAAATCAGAGGCCCACATTTAGCATGCACAGTAATGTCTGAATTTTTTCACCGCTTTGATGAGAGTGAAAGACTGTTTATCCAAGTTTAGGTATCTAAGCTCGATGTCTTTGAAAGGGCAACTCATAAAAGCTATGGGTCTCTCGTCTTCACTATCCTTCTTCTATGTGAGGATGCCCACGCATGAGTGCTCAAATGCAAAAGAGTAAACCTTGAAAGGGATGGTATAGTCTGGGCTGACCAGGACTGGTGTCGTAGTGATGATGCTCTTAATCTCCTCAAAAGATTTCTTGGCTAGGAGAGTCCATTCAATCTTGGCATCTTTCTTGAGCATGTCATTCAACGACTTTACTATCTCTACAAAACCACTAATGAACTTCCTCATGAAGTTGATCTTCATGAAGAAATATTTTATCTCTTTGTGGCTTTGCGGTGGTGTCAATTTTAGAATGACTTCCACCCTTTCAGGATCTATGGCTATCCCCTTTTCTGAGATGATATGTCCCAAGAGTTTGCCTTTAGTTACCCATAGCACACATTTCTTGGGATTGAGGGAAATCCTAAATTCCCTACATCTTTGAAGGCATTTTCTGAGGTCACTTAGATGGTTAACTCTTTATTTTTAGAAAAATGCGAGGTCATCCATATAGATGATAATGCACTTCCCCACTAGACCTTTGAAAGCTATGTCCATTTCTCTTTGAAAAGTGGCCCCTGCGTTGATCAGTTTGAAGGGCATTCGACGGTAGGCAAAGGTTCCCCATTTGGTTGTGAACACCATTTTCAGCCTATCTTCCTCCTACACCATCACTTGGTTGCAGCCTGAATAACCATCTAGAAAGGACATCATTTGGGACCCATTGACCTTTTGCAGTACTTTGTCGAGAGATGGGAGCGGTTAACTGTCCTTCTGAGAAGATTTGTTGAGGTTCCAAAAATCTACACACAATCTAATCTCTCCAGTTTTCTTTCTTACGTGTACCAGGTTTGAAACCCATGTGGAATGCTAGATTGGATCAAGGGCTCCATGGTAGGGTTCACGGGTCTTTGCCTCTGTTGGAAAGGCTTGGAGTCTAGTTTCAGAGGGATGTTGTGTACTATGACTGAGGTGTCATATGTCTTCAATTCTTCATAGCTCCATGCTATGACATCTTGATATTCGATGAGGAGCTTGACCATTTTTTCCTTTTCTTCTTTAGTCCCTACCTTTCCGATGTGGACTTCCCTAGGTTCCTCTTCTATGCCAAGGTAATGGGTATCACATTCTTTACCTTCTGGTGTTACATTTGGGCATCTCCCTATTGCAGTCTTGTCACTGTCAAAAATCCTCTCTAGTTCTACCATCCCTTTGGGTATGGCGTTGGTTCTTAGATTTATAACACCTTGATCATCAGGAGCTTCGGGTTCAACTGTTTCTTCACCTTCCTTGTCCTTTTCGATGATTTGTTTTTCAAACTTGTTTTTCAAACACGCCGGTGCACATGATAAACTCCAAAATGTGCTGATCGTCTTGGAAGACTTGAAAGTTAGTGATGTTGTCTGGAATGGCCGAAGCTGTGACAAGTTTGATTGAGAATTTATTTATCTTAGATTTCTCCATTAGATGTAATGAATTGGCCGATACGGCAAAGGCGTCGACGACAACATTTCTTCTTCTTGGGATGGTTTTGATGTTGAAAGCATCAAAGTCGTTGATCAAGTCCCATGCTCTATTTTGGTAGGCTGAGAGCCTTTTGTCATTGCAGGTATATTGACTATGGATCTACTTGAAAACCAATTAAGAGTCCCCTTCTACTGTCAGGATCCTTATTCCTTTCTCGTGTGCCAGGAGGAGTCTGCAAACCAATGCTTCATACTCTTCAACATTGTTAGTGCACAAAAATTGCAACCTATAAGCGGCATAGAAAGAATTACCTCTCGAGTTTATCAAATCAACCCCTGCACCCGCTCCTTGTTTACATTTGGAATTGTCAAAGCATAATTTCCATATCTGGGGTTGCTTGGTAGGATTGGTTTTGGCCAATTTTCTCTTTATAGGGCCCTTGGTTTTCAGTCTCCACCCTTTCTCCCCATCACTGTCAGAAGAGGTTGATTCTTTGGTACCTTGGGTATTCCTGGGTTTGGTGATCTTGGTACTTTCACTGCCCTTGTCTTCTAGCATTCCTCTATAAGGGGGGCATGCTCTGTCATCAAAGGTACTCCACTCATTAAGTATGTTCGAGGTCAGGGCTCGATCATCAGAATCTGACCCACTCTCCTGATCTTGGCTTGGGGTGTTTGTCGGAACTGGGACATCTACCTCTAATGGGATGTTATTCTTGTCCTTCATCTTGAAGATGCCCCCTTTTAGTGTAGGGGTCTCTGATAGATTACTTGACGAGGTGATTTGGCTTAATACCCTTGATAATGCTTCCTAGGAACTAGGGCATGTGAACTCAGAATGGCTAGCTTGGTGCAGTTGATAGTACCCTGGTAGTAACAAAATGTTAGGATTTGTGTCTTGTCCCAAGTATTGTAGGCTAACCGTAGTGATGTTGACAAAGTGTTGGAAGATGCCATCATCAATATCTGACTCTAAGAGACCCATAATAGGGTTGTGGTCTAATTCTAGGTCCTCTCGGATTTGGAACATGAGGATGTCATCCATCTGATAAGTGCCCAGGTCCGTCTGGGTGAACATGACTTCATTCGAGGCATTGTATTCAGTGATCATCTGTCTCAATTTAGGCTCTACATCAATATTGATCTGGTTGTTTAGGCCTCTCCATGGTAGCCATAGCTAGGTAAAATCTATGGAAAGCCAACCCCTCAGGCACTTGGTCCATTCTTGACTCAACAACATCCCATAAGTTTCAGGTATGTCTACTATATGAACATCAATGCGCTCTTGTATTCTGGGATCTGCCACTAATTAGATGTGTACATCTTTAAGCACACTGATTACCTCGACCTCAGTTTTATCCAATTGCATGACCACTCAGTTTGTTACTTGGGGCACCATCCCCAACTTCTGACAAATTGATAGGGGCATGACATTGCATGAAGCTCCTGAATCAATCAGGCAATTGTGTAAGTTATTTCCAAACATCCTTAGACTAAGTAAGAATGGTGGGACCTTCGCCCTATCTTTGAACATAGTGGGGAAAGCCTCAGATGTGTTGTTGCTGGATGTAGGTGCCCTTGCATTGTTGGTTGACGAGCCAGGTTTTGAGTGGTCCAGAGATGTTAGAAGGGCCTTATTCTGAGATGGATAGCCTTGTAGTAATTCAAACATAGATATGTTCACTTTGGTTTTCTTCAATTCATCAACTACGCTGTATTTGTCACTTGACCATGTCACACTCCTATAGCCGGCATACATACTTGTTGTAGGAGACGTAGGAATATTCAGGTTTTTAGGAGGTAGGGGATTGTTACTAGCCCGAGGGTCTGGCGGGGTTGGTTATTTTCCTGGGGGAATACCATCCATGAGAGGCTCCTTTCTACTGCAAAGGTTGTATGAGTTTATTTGATCATTTTGGAAAGCGTGTACTTTGGAATACTCAGGTTCATTTTCCCTCTGGAAGGGAAACACAAACTCGTCCTCCCCTGCAAAGGCACCATAACTATCCTCCTTTCCAGACTCATAGGAGTCAAACACCATAGCATTGAATTGCACAAGAGGCTCCTCTAGATTCTGGATGTAATGATTACGGGAGTTGCCCCCATACCCATCATTGCCTTGGTGTGAATTTGGAGGCTCAAAAAAAATAGCCTCTGATGCTTCGTAAGCATTGGCATTGTCTGCTGGGATGATATCATTATTGGGTCTAGTGTTGCATGACCTATTTGGTCTCTTCTGCCCAAATGTCTTATCCCATGTATTTTCGTTGTTGTTATTGTATGTGTTGAAATTTTGGTTTTGATTTTGAGGATATGTATTTGGACCAATAGGTGCCCATTGATACCCACCTTGATTCTGAGATGGATTCAAATTCATCCGAGTGAGCTCATTGGTGAGTTGGGATAATGTCTTCTTCACAACATCTAGTTCAAAGGCCATGAGAGTATCAGGCTCTTCTTAGGGCACAACTCTTTGTTCCACAAATGTTGTCTTGTGAGCCTCATAACCTGGATAAGTAATAGATGGGGGTGTGGCTGCAAATGGTTATGCTGGAATGGGGTTCAACATAGGCTTGTGAGTGGCCAGAGCTTGATTGTTTGTTGCAAACGAATGTGGAACAACAAGGTTATTCATGATAGGTACCATTTCCTAACTCCCTTCTTATGGATCCATCTGTTGGGTGAACGTGATGGCCTCATTGTACACCTTTTCCATCGTGTCTCTATCCTTCGGGGGAAGCCTCCTTAGAAAAATTGAGGTGAAAGGATCCAAAGCCTTTAGGTAAACTTATATGACAGCTTCTTCTAGTATGGTGTAAGGAGATTCTGACTTTTGATGCATTTTATGAAAATGGTGATTGAACATGACAATAGGCTCTTTAGGATCTTTCCTCATTGTAATAAATTGGTGATGTGTCATGGTCAGATCCACATACAATTTGAATTGATTGAGGAATATGGTTTCAAACTCGTTCCATGCAAAAATAGACCCTCATGGTTAATTTAGGTACCAATTGTAGGTGAATTCCCCCAAAGTGTATGGGAACAGACGACAAACAACGTCTTGATGGGCGATCTCTTTACGGTTGCAAATTTCCTTGAAGGCGCGAATGTGTTCTTCCATTGTCCTTGATTCACCATATATAAAATGGGTGCAAAAATTCTCCAAATTTTTGGGTAACTCATGGAGCTGCCCAACAAAATTTAGGGGTGAGCTAGTTGCATTGGCCAAAAGGCCGTCGGTCAAAGTTGTTGCGGATTATGATTTTGCAAGTTCTGATTTTGTGTTATGGTTGTGATGATAGTCGAGGCAACGATATGTGATTGCTGTCCAAAAGACTTCTGAGACTCGGTAAGGTGGGAAGATGATTTCTCTTTGTTCTTCCCTTTGTCACTGTGAGCTTTACGATGATGGGTGAGTTCAAGGAACTCACCTCTCTTCGGAGATGATTTAAGCACTCGCTTGAATCTCTCTTGAGAGAAAGATCCAATGTTATCTAGCTTTTGAGTCTTGAGGCCCTCCTTCTAGCACCACTTCTGTTGAGCGCTGTTTTGACACAAACCAACTTGCTAGGATCTCGAGATTCAATTTCCTCTCTTGAAAGAATAACAAAGTTATTCCCAAGGTTCTCCGGGGTCGGGTTACAACCTGCTTGGTTACTTAGTTGAAGATAAATGTGATTGTTCATAAGGAGGCCTTTGCTGGTTCATTCAAGACATCAAACTACAAAACACTTTAGTTCTTTTTTGGTGTTTTTTGTTTTAACATATATGGGTGTTGTAAATAAAATGCAATTTTGGTATTTTCAAGATGTTGATTTTCAGAATTAAAGACATAATTTGAAGATATTAAGCTAACAAGGAATAAAACCAAATATTGAAAATGAAATCCTACAGACGTAAACCATTGTAAATCTTTCCTTGCAAATTGAATGGTGAAGAGATTTGGAACAAACCCACGAAGCATAAATCAAACCAAGTAGCAATTCAATACCCCATGGATGCAAGCGTTTGGAGAGAAGACGTATTCACTCATGCAAGATTTTCAAAATTGATCAAATCGTGAAGCCACCTAGATGTGCACACCCACGAGAAAAATTTATCATTAAGCCCAAAGATGATCTCTTCCATGCATTCGTCACAACAAGGTAAAGCAAACAACAACAAACTCCAACTAAAAGAAAGCACAAATTCAAAGCACAATAAACAAGAGGCTCTCTGAAAATAATGAATAATATAAGCATACATTCAACAATTTCCCATAGGTAGAAAAAATTCACACACCACGAATGAAGCACCAAATGTATATCTTTATTGCATTAATCCGATCCTTTACATTGCTTTTGTGATTACAATATATAGACTTTGATCAACAACTTTGAAATATTCTAAATTTAGGGTATCAGAGAGAAAAAATAATTTGAACTAAAACTTTAATAGAAGTGAAAATATTCTTAACAGACACTAGATAACTTGCATGAATCTATAAAACCATTTACAATCAGTTTAACCATGCCAGGAGGGTCAAACTCGCCAAGAAGAAAGAGAAAAGAAGAAGGGGTTTCTTCAAAAAACTCAGAGTCTTCTTCTTGTTTCTGGAAGTCTTTCTCGAGATCTTTATCTGGAAGCTCATCTGATGGTGGAGACTGATAGGGAACCCTTATTTCTTTCAGAATGAACTCAAGATGACCATCAATCAGATCTAGAGTTTAACTGGTGTGGAAAAATCTGATCCCGTTGGAAACACCCAATTTTTTCAGACTCCGGCCTCAACTCCAAAAATTTTAAGTGTCAAAATTTACAAGTGTTTTATCATTAGACATTAGCCCAAAGTTTGGACTTGTCGAAGGCCAAAGAGGCCAAAATATCTAGAGGGATGAAAGGCCAAAAATCTATCCAGGCTGAAAGGTCAAAAATTTGATAGGGCTGAAAGGTCAAAAATCCTAGAAGGCCGAAAGGCCAAAAACTGCTTCAGGGAAATCTTAAGTGCTAGAGATTTCTTCTTTGGGACTGCCTTGTAGTCTGATGGGTTAATTTGGAAATACCTCTGGGTGGGAAGCCTAGAGCCTCTGTATGATCTCCTAAATTTCCTCATAGTTTATCTCTTTCCTCTTTGCCCTGTTAACCCTTCGCTCCTACTTTTCTTTAAAAGCAGTTAGCTTGGAACTGAAGAATTGGATTTCTTCCACGTGATTTCTCATCTTCATCATTTATTCCTTCAAATAGAACAACTGTTGCAAGGCTTCCTTAGTCCCTACACCTGCCATGATATCCTAGAATTGTTGGACCACTTCTTTGGATGACTGTAAGATGTTCTTAGCTTCATCATGGTACAAATCAATGCCGACCCCAGTAAAGAAAGCCTCTATTTCCTCCACCCATTCCATGAATTCTTTCTATTTTTCTAATATGGAGGCTTGACACTTTTTGTAAATGCTAATTATCTTGATCATACGCTTGATTCATGTCTCAAATTTGTCCAGCTCCTCAACCTCATATATTTTTACCAGGATCTGGAAGTATTGTTTTTGGATGGTCCGTAAATCTTGGAGGGAAACTCTCCATTTGCTGGTTTTTTATTCCAAGCCACCATCCTCTATCATTAAATCTATCAAATTTGTAGCCTCTATTAGGATAACCCTGTAAGGTTTGAATATCTGCTTGATGGCTCCTTCCCCGTATTGCTCAAAATCCACCTTCCAATCTGTACTTGCTTTAATGAAGGAGGGGGTTAGACATGTTGGTGAGTCTGGGGCATTTCTTTTATCCAATACTGCCTGTAGTGAGGCCTCCAGGCAGTTGGGGTCAATGGGACCAACCATTTTGTGGATGGACCTCTTCAAGGTTTCATTCTTCTCAGTCAAAGCTTTTATGGTCTCTTCATCTTTACTCATGAAACCTAGAGCATGTTTGAGCCCTAAGGCTGCTAGTGTCTTTCTCCCTTCCTTGGTAGGTTCCCCCAAATCTACCTCCTTAAATGTGTAGTCTTCTTAAGTAGTTTGGGCTTGAGAGGTGCTGGCGGATGGGACTGCAACTTGTGCCTTCCAGTGTCCCCTAGTGTCCTAAGTGACATATGACATTGTCTACGCTGGTAATATGGCTATTATCTTCTAAAATGCTTGCCCCAAGGATGCTATGTTTGCATTTTCCTTTTCATCATCATCTGTATAAGTTCTCCTCATTAACTTGATTTCTCTAGTAAACCATGTAGGCTTACTAGAGGCGGTGACTAGCTCATACGGGGTAACTTGTAAGACAGAGTCCAAATTTTGTGACGCAGGAATCATCTCTTGATTTGGCCCTTTCCCCTTTTCCTACATTTTCCTTTGTTCATTCCCCTCCTCTTGGTGTTCTTCCCCTTTCTCCCTTTCATCCTCTTCCCTGCTCTTTTCTTCTCCTACCTCATCTTGTTTTTCTTGGCCTCTGTTTTCATCACCTGAGGAGCTAGCTAAAACTTCTGTATTGAGATCGGTCATGACCTTCAGTGTGGTTTCAAAAGGTGACATATACTCTAAGTTTATTTACCCTCCAGGAGTTGGGATGTGGTAGAGAAAAGGGTTCAATGATGGTGGAGTAGGTGTTGGGAGATTTAGAATTGGAGGTAGAAGAGTAGTTGGTGGAGTTTGGAGGAATGGTGGGGGAGCTAGAATAGAAGGTGGGGCAGTAGTTGGTGGAGCAAGAATGTGAGGGGGTGTTGTGACATGAATGGATTTTGTGGTGGGTTCTTTTATAGACACCTCTTGGGTGAGTGTGAATTCCAGATTCCTGAACCCGTAATCCATTTTGGAGCTCTTTCCCATAACAGGTATATCAGGGTTTGGGTTTGTGAATTGAGTGAGAGGTAGAGTTAAGGTTACCTATGGTTGTAAGAGAGAAGGACCACCTACCTTGTATCCAGTCATATACCCTAGCGTATCTTGGCCCTGGTCTGAGAAACCTTCTAGACCTTCAAAGTCCAATATTTGGAACTCATCCGATCCAAGAACATCTAAGGGGTTATCTTGCTCTTTAGGGTCTTCTTACTGCTTCTGACTAGTTTCCTTTTCTCCCCTTTTGTGAGATCTTGTTCTATGACTAGAGGGACATCTTCCTCTTCTTCTTCTTGTAAGTCTTCTTGCATGATCTCCAATTGTGGGGATAGAGAAGCTTTCTTTTTCTTGTATATCTTCTTGCTTTTTCCTGTGGGGGAAAAGATTGTCCCAAAGTGGAGGGTCCTTCATCTGATGGAACCTGTGATGGGACCATGGGGGAATCTATCTATCTAGTCATTCTTGTCTTGGGAGCCTTAGGCCTTGGGTTTTACCTATATTCCACCGCACGTTCATGGCCATACACCGTGCTTGGCTTCTGCGGTGGTGCTTTCTTGTATTTTGGCACTGTGTTTTTCTCCCCGCGTTGTTTATCCGCTTGTTTGGGTGGATCCATAAATGTCTTTACAGGTATTGGGATCATCTTTTAGGGCCTCTTGATCCACTCCTTTGTCATTCTCATCAAATGCCTTGCCCAAAAATTAATGTCATCATTTTCATCTTTATCAACCTCTGTGTTCATGATGGGCCTGTCATATATCTTATCATTGGTGTAAATTGCCTCCAATACCTCATCCGAATCATACTCCCAAACTTTAGGGGCAATAAGGGTCTTTATGACTTCCTTTTTGAGGGTAAGGGTCATCCTACAACAATCCCGAATCTTGACCTCATGGTCATCCACACAGTTCATCCAGTGATCCTCCACGTGTAGTTCGTGAATGTAGAATTTGTCAATAATGTGATTGTAAGTGCCTATAGGATCAAAGCGAGGCTGTACTATTTTGTAAAGATATAAGGGGAAGTCATCCCATTCAAAGACCACAAAATTGTAGATCTTCATATCTTGTAGGGTATACGGTCCCAATGAAATTGGAAAATCCCAATAGTGCTTCTTTTTGTGCTTTATATGCTCATACGCATCGGTGAGTTGTTGGGCCATCTCCAAAATGATTATCCAGTCGGATGGGTATCTGGGTAGTTTCTTTGGCTGTATCATTGATCCTGCTATTTGAATATAGGTGAAGGTCCTGAATTGAATGTAATAGGCCCCTATGGCCCTTATCTTAGCGGTCGCCTCCTCTGACATTCTATTTGCAAAGTCACCTTTGATGGACCTGATGATTGTGAAGATGAAAGCGTCATTGACTATCCTATAGTCTGGGCTATCCTTTGACATTTTTTCCCTCTTCTGTAGTTGGGGGTATATGATTTAAGGCCATGCATTGGGGTCATTTAAGTTTCCCCTCTTGGTGAGTCCCGGGTAATATGCCTGGGCTGCTAATAAGTATATCACATAAGTGTTCATTTAGAACTTGGGGTTATGTTTTACTGCCCTGAGCTGTTCGTCCAACTTGTCGCTAATGATGGTTCCCCAATCGAACTTAGACTTGTGGCCCTTGATTCTTTCAATCAGGAGAATCATCTCATTCTCTAGTTGGGAGGATTGTGGTAACTCATATACTCGGCTCAACATGGTTATGGCCGCTTTGATGTCATCCTTCATGTATCACCTCCTTAGGTCTATCTTGTCCAGCTTATTCTTTGGGAGAGGTTGTTCAAGGTAATTTTCATTGACTATCTCGTATGCTTCGTCACCTTTATTCCTGAACCATAGATTCCCCTTTTCTATGAAGAAGTCATAGAACTTGTCTATGCCTTTGTGAAGATGGAATATATCCTCCATGATGTCTGGCCTGATATCTAATATTACTTGGCCCTTTGTGTTTTAAACCACCCTTCTGTCTGAATCATAGTGATTTGCTAGGGTCATGATTAACTCAGGTGAGGTCATAGCCACTGGGTGGGCTACTGCGTTGACAAGTCTTGCTAATAAAAAGGAAGTACAGTCCTCTGACCTTCCTTGTGGTTGGTCACACCTCGTTAGGAATTGATCCCAATTTACATTCCTGATATGAGTATCAGTGATCTGACTGTGCTTGTTGCCGATCTTTGAAGGGGGAGTGTTCCCCTTGTATTGGTACTTCATGGGCGAAGTAATCTTTTTCTAAGTCATTCCTGTGATAGAACATGCAAATATCAGTATCTTATTTGAGGAACAAACTGAAAGAAAGCTGATTAAAATAAGAAAACAGAGTGAAAATACCAAAGTCACCAAGAATGTAGGTTTTCACACTTTCAGGGTTTCAGATGCTGAAGAAAGTTTAGGGGACCGAAAAGGCCGAAAGTGTAAAAACAAAGTCATCATTCTCGGTGAGATCTTTTAGACCTTTCAACCTCTGAAAGTCTGAAGGTTTTGCGAATGCCTAAAGTGCGAAGTCCCAAAATCTGAAGCCAGAACTAGGAGGCTTGGACCTGTCTGGATTTTGGTCCTTTTGGGGGTCCAAAATTCTTAAATCTCGAGTCTCCAAAACAATGAGGGAAAGGTCTTTCGGGGATTCAGACCTGTTGGTGTTTTAGATGTTTTGGTGGTCCAAAACAATGAAAGGGATGAATGTTTGACACCAAGATAGATGACCACAACTTGGTTTTCAACCTTTCGGAGGCCAAAAACCTATGACAAAAGTCGCGACCCAAAACCCTAACACACACAAAAAAAAACCTAGAGGGAAAAGCCCAACTTGACACAGACAAACCTCTTCACAAAAAAAATGAAGGCACCCATAATCTCCCTTAGTGACAAGAAGAGAAGAAAACCCAAAATGCCCTAGGCCGGACTAGCACTAGGGTGGGAAAACACTCTAAAACCTAAAAGAAAACCAATAAAAAGAAAATGAGAGGCACGCAAATGACACTTAGCTTGGAGGGGGAAAAGCGAGGAGGAAGGCACAACAAAGTGGGAGGCGAGAGCGTGCGGTCAAGTTTTCTGGCTGAGGGCAAAGATGCTGAAGTTGTGAGCTCTCGATAAAAATCAAAATCAAGGGTGCAAAGTGTTTTTGAAATAGGGCCTTCATAACTCATAGCCCATGGGCCTCGATGTCAATGCTTTCGGTGGTTTCAGTATCTGAAACACTAAAAGTTTGAAGGTAGGCACCTTCAGAGTTTTCAGTGTTTTCGGATGCCAAAAACATCGAAGGAGCCAACTTTCAGCCTTTTAGCCATTTCAGTGTTTTGGAGCACCAAGGTACCTGAAATTCTGAAAGGGCTAAAAGGCCGAAAAAGTGTTTTTTCTTAGGATCATGCTGACGCCTACTCTTCTGAAGTTGATCGAGTGAGGACTCGACGGGGCAAACTAGACCAAAAAAAAAAAGAAAAAAAAGGGGGTCGCCATGGTCAGAGGACCAGAGAAATGGGGTGTGTGTTGTGGACCCACAACAATACTATATTATTACTAATACAATATGAAATATAACAGCTGAAGTTCATCAAACTACCAATCTTATGTACTATAACCGATACAAATATCTGGATCTTGGTAAGCTCAAATAAGCTTAGATTTGATTCTTGCAGCTTTCTCTCTATCTTCAATCCCTTTACTGGATAGATGTAGAATCTTTCTTTCTCTAGTGTAATGTGTTCTTCTTCTATGTCAAACTCTCTCCCTTTCACTGTTCTCCTTTCTTTTGATGTCTCTTGTCAGCAATTCTCTTTCTTTGTATGTACTCTCCCTTTCTTGTTACATCTCTCCCTTTGGATAAATGTGATGGATATAATCTCTCCCTAATGTATAATATCTCCCGTAGATATAATCTCTCCCTGAAGTGATAATGGATATAATATCTCCCTTTGACAATAATGCCAAACAAGTATTTTTGACAGTGATGCCAAACAAATCCTTTCTATCCATAATATACTCCTTGAATTTACCAATCCATCGGTAATACAATAACTCTGGTGCTCATAGTAGATAAATACCTTATTGTGTATATATTTATCTTTGAAGTTAATCTCTTTGCTTGCATCAACATGAATGATATTATGATAATATGTAGGTTGATGCATCCTTCTAGTCATGTTACTGATCAGTAGATAAGGGTCTGACCCCTAGTCTCTTTCTCAAGTACTCAAATGCATCCTTGGGCAGTGGCTTGGTGAAGATATCGGCCAATTGTTCCTTTGATTGCACATACTCAAGTATTACCTCATTTGCTTGAACTTTCTCTCTCAAATAATGATACTTTATGGCAATATGCTTTGTTTTAGCATGCATGACTGGATTCTTGGAAATGTTTATTGCACTGGTATTATCACAATAGATAATTACTGGTTCAATAATTTTCATATGCATACCTTCCAGTAACTATTTGATCCATGCAATATTTGAGTAGTTTACAGCAGCAACATCATACTCTTCTTCTATAGTGGACTGAGAGATGCATCCTTACTTCTTGCTAATCCATGTGACAAGTCTGTCACCCATAAAAAATTCTCCTCCAATTGTGCTCTTTCGACCATCAATATTTATAGCCCAATCAGCATTGGTAAAGACCTTAAGTTCAAATTTTCCTTCTCTTCTATACCATAAGCCATATTCCTTGGTATTCTTCAAATATCTTAGGATTCTTTTCACAATAGCCATATGTGATTCCCTGGGATTAGCAGAAAATATTGCAACTATTCCTACTGCATGTGCAATATCTAGTCTAGTATGTACAACATACATGAGTTTTCCAATCATTGATCTGTATAAAGTCTGATTTACCTCTGATGACTTGTCCTCCTTTGTCAGCTTACATCCAGTTGCCATCAGTGTTCCAACTAGTTTGGAATCTTCCATCTTGAATATTTTTAGCACTTCCTTGATGTATTTGGATTGTGTAATGAAAATACCTTCCTCTTTTTGCATGATTTTTAGACCAAGAAAGAACTTGATCTCTCCAAACATTGACATCTCTGTAACATGTGAGATGGGTAGAATGTTATGTGATGTTACCAAAATGTAAAGTAAGGAGATTTGTTTATTAATTGTTGTTTGATTTGTTTAAAGTGTGTTAAATCCCTCAACCATACTTTAAATTTAATTTGAATTTTATTGATTGTGTATTGCAATTGTGATTATGGAGAAGATAAGATGCTCCTTTTCTATCCTCAAATGCACAAATGGAAGATCCAAGTTGATCAACCCAAAAGAAGGGTTAATGCACAAATGAATCAACTATTCAGAAAGAGAACAAAGAAGGGGATCTTAAATTCTATTAATTGATTAAATGAATATGTTTAATTACAGTAATTGAAAAGGATAGGAAGAAGAACCAACCTTACAAAATTACAGATCAAAGAATGCTATTTTCTTAGGCCTGTAGACTATTTATGGAAAAACTGATAGATGATCCCAAACCGGAACACAGAGATGAACAAAACCCAGAAATATTTTTTTGTTCTAATGTCATCTTATGAAAAAGGTTGACCTTGAGCCATAAATGTCAACCCTGACCCAATAATGTCGACCCTGACCTGCACAGGTCCGACAGAGAATCTGTTCACGCCGTCTGGAAGAAAGCCGAAAATGGTATCTGGATCTGGTCTCAAATCTATAGTCCTGAACCTGTACCTACAAGAAAAAGAGGTTTGTTTATTGTGGGGGAGGGGATTGCCTTGGTCAAACCCCTATTTTGGAATTAACCTCAAATATATGTAATTGAAATTACAGAAATAGACAAAGTAAATACTCAAATTCACCTTGCTTGTAAAAGTCCTTGTGGCAAATTCAAATCCATGGATCCATAAGTATGATTAAAAATGTGGAATTTAGAAAGGTATGATGTCTTCAATCTCTTGCTTGTAGATCTCCAACACCAAGTCTTGAATGGGTTCTTGAATTTGGAATATGCTTTAGAAGAAGGTGGATGGAGAGATCACCAAAAGGGCACTATGTGGCTTGAATCCTTCAATGGCCTCCCATGGATCTCTTTGAATGCTTGAAGGCTTGATAGTGGATAAATCCTTGATTCAAATCTTTCTTTATTTCTTGCTTGAATCTTCACTTGATGATGTTTCTCAATTGCTCAAGGATGCATAGGCTTCAATAGAGGACTTAGAGAAAATGAGGGGAGAAAGGCTCCCTTTTATATGAAATTAGGGAATAATCTTCTAAGGAGGCCGACATAGGATAATTAAATTACAATTATACCCATGCCCCTAGAAGAGGACCTATATTAAATATAATTTAGGAATCGATGCTTCAGAACTCTAAATAGTTGACCCGGAAGCGGGAAAACACTTTTTTCAAAGACCCACATCCGAAAACTGTGAGACCCCGGGATCTGGACCCTGGGCCAAGGTTGAGGTTGACCTTGACCTAGGTTAGGGTTGAGGTCAACCTTGACCTAGGTTAGGGTCAAGGTTGACATAGACCTAAAAGGTTGACCCTGACCTTGAAGCCCAGAATCACCAGTCTGCAGTCTAGAATGCAGTTTTTAGGCTAAAAAGGAGTGGAAAGAGGGACAAAATAGGGGGGAAGCCATGTCAAGATCAGGAACCCATTCTAGGTGCTTGATATGACCCCAAAACAATTACTCAAAGGGATAAAAAATTCTAGAATGGAAGTGCTTCCATTTTCTGACTATACATTTAGCCCCCACTTTAGCAAGAGTATGAGCTCAACACAAACTCTTGGTAAAGGAGAAAATAAAGAACATACAATCTTATTGGAACCAAAAGGGATAAAGAAACCCTCAAGCCCCCAAGGGACTCAAGTCTTTATCAACCCTAAGATCATGATAAGAGAGACATCGCTTAGTTAAGGAGAGAGAGAGAGGGTGTGATTATCTTTCCCAATGAGAACTTATGTCTCATTGTGAACCACATAAAAAGCGTAACTGGAAAGATGGAGTTGAAATGCCTAGTGAATGTGGCTACTCACTAGTCAACCCATTAGGGAGATCCATTCTTAAAGGGATCAAAACATTGTAAATTGAAAACTGGCGGGCTCAAGAGATCCGTGTAAATTTAAACTGGAGAGATCAAGAGATCCTAAAAAAGTAAAAAATGACCATGCTTTCAGGATTAGTTTCTTTTAAGGGAAAAATTTTTAAGTCTTGAAAACTATTTTGAACATGTGTGTGTGCAAAAGTGAGTAGAGTGTATGCCCCCACGTTAAACTCATTTCTAACACTTTAACATGAGCAATGGTTTTAACGGAAACATAAACAACTCTACGGATTACATTTCCACTGTGAGATGCCCCCAAAGGAAGACAAATCAAGGGAAATAAAACATAAACATACATAAGAACACAAGAGGGATCTACCTAATGTGGGGTCAGTATGATCATAAGATAACATGTACATAGAAATATAATATTATTGCAAATTAATTGACATCATTCCCCAAAGAAAGTAGAACTACAATCACAAAGGAGGAAAGAAACTTTAGAATTACGAAGAGGAATCTTTTCGGACCACAACATGGAGACCAAAAAGAATTAGTGCTACCATGTCGTAGATCCAAGCATATTATACAAGGAAAATAGTTACAAACAATAGCACAAGTACAACATAACATGAAACAACATATAGAAGAATGTAGATACATATAGAAGAATTGTATGACAGATTTGATTCCTTTATCACCTTGCACCAACAAAGTAACAAGGGTCATATAAAAGAATATAACAAACATTTAGAAAAACACATTACGGGGGAAGCACATTACAACATATAAACATAAAAAGGACTACCATAAAGGATGAGCCAATCATGCATGTTGTTAACCCTCCCCATCTTGGTTTATGTTATTTAGGGTAGGTGGACAACTCGCAAGAGGGACTATATCCAATATAGTAGGAATGATAGCCAGTTCCAAACAAGGATCCTCTTGAGAATCACAATGCTCATT
>MU225099.1:18361-29741 GCA_018584345.1 Thuja plicata
TCTGGCGATGGTATTGGCAGAAAGCTTTAGAATCAAAGGATTTTGAAGCTATCATGGTGGGAAGAAGAGGTTGAATAGGAGGCAAGGTAATCATACTAGCACTTAACAACCTAATCATTATAGAATGCAAAAATTCAGAGAGGAGTAAACGTATGATTCATACGAAAAGCAGTGGATGTAGATGCACTATTAGATGTAGCCGCAACTTGATCAGCAACCGCATTCGTATGTTTATTAATCTTGACATAGTTGTTAGGTTTCTGAAACTTATTAGGATTAGGAGCATTGTCACTCTTATCAACTGGAACATGAGCCATTGGAGTGTTTCTCTCAAACTGACTCACTTGTAATTGATAATGGTGAAGTGTTGCACACAATTATTGAAAGGAGGTAAATTCAGTAAGCAGAATCTTATCTCTAATATCTTTTTGCAAATTTGAAATAAACATACATTGAATATCAATATCAAGAATAGGATAAGAAATCTGAGCATGCAAATTCTTAAATCTACAAATGAAATCAATCAATTTTTCCTTAGTGTTTTATTTACAATGCATTAAATTAGATAAGGACACTTGTGGTCCAATGTTATTTTGAAATTTTTGAATGAAGGAATTGGAAAGCTTAGGAAAATAATCAATGGAATAGGGAGGTAAGGAACAATACCATTGTAAAGCCTTATCTCAAAAGGTTCTAACAAACAATTTAGCTAAAATCCTACGGTCATGAGCATAATCACTACAAAGGATTTGAAATGTTTTAACATGAGTAACAAGATCACCTTTACCATTATAATTCTTAAGACAAGGCATATCGGCTTGCTGAGGGAAAGTAGCACGTATGATGTCTAGGGATAAAGGACTATCGATATCACATGTAGGAATGATAAATTTAGATTGAGTTAAAGATGAAAGTTGTTGTTGTAAAGATGACGCAATTTGAGCCAAACTAATAATTATAGAATCATTAGAGGAAACAGGTGGCATAGCAATATTAGGAACACTAGGAAAAGTGTAAGAAGTAGCATGAATAGAAGACACAACCGGTGCAACATTAGGGACCATAGTTGGAATATGATTAGTATAAGTAAAAGGCACACTATGATATGAAGGTTGTGAGGTAGGTAAAGATACCAGTGGATCAATCATAGGGATAGGTGCGCTTGCGAGAGAAGTTGTTATCACAGGAGGAATGTAAATAGGAATACTAGGTAGAGGAATAGAACAAGGTCCTACACTAGTGACAATAGGTGTGAATCCTAACTCTTGAGCCTCTTGAGCTAAAGGTTTAACATTCAAATTCATAAGATGAGTAATACTACGCAATAAATTAATACCTTGATCATTATCACGGAGAACTTTCTTAAGAGCCTCTATAGCTTGGATAGAATCTTGATTATGGTTTTCTTGGATAAGCCAATTTTCCATTTTATCAAGTTTGGTTGAAAGGTTTTGCACTTGTTCAGGAGGAACTCTTAAAGTGTCATCTTCATCATGAGATGAGTGAGAAGAGTTATGCTCCATAGAAGGATTAGAATCATGAGTTATCAAATTGTCATCTGGGATCCTAAGGAAAGGAGAGGAAGACTCAGGACCAAAGGAACCCATAAGTCTACGACTTCTTCTAACTGGGATACTATAAGTAGGACTAGATGTGGTAAAGCTCATACACCAATACAATGAAAATGAACTAACACAAAATTTTGATCTATTGAATTTAAATGCAATTTGAAAGAACATGCAAGATCTAGCATAAATGATGTAAATCTAACACCAAAAAGAAAGAGTTTTCTATCGTGGGTTCACCAAAATGTAACATATGAGATGGGTAGAATGTTATGTGATGTTACCAAAATGTAAAGTAAGGAGATTTGTTTATTAATTGTTGTTTGATTTGTTTAAAGTGTGTTAAATCCCTCAACCATACTTTACATTTAATTTGAATTTTATTGATTGTGTATTGCAATTGTGATTAGGGAGAAGATAAGATGCTCCTTTTCTATCCTCAAATGCACAAATGGAAGATCCAAGTTGATCAACCTAAAAGAAGGGTTAATGTACAAATGAATCAACTATTTGGAAAGAGAACAAAGAAGGGGATCTTAAATTCTGTTAATTGATTAAATGAATATTTTTAATTGTAGTAATTGAAAAGTATAGGAAGAAGAACCAACCTTACAAAATTGCAGATCAAAGAATGCTATTTTCTGAGGTCTATAGACTATTTCTGGAAAAATTGACAGATGATCCCGGACTGAAATGCAGAGACAACCAAAACCCAGAAATCTTTTTCCATTCTGATGTTGTCTTATGAAAAAGGCCAACCTTGACCCATAAATGTCAACCCTGACCCAATAATGTTGACCCTAACCTACACAGGTTTGACAGCGAATTTGTTCGCGCCGTCTGAAAGAAAGCCAAAAAGGGTATCCAGACCTGGTCTCAAAACTACAGTCTTGAACCTGTACCTGCAAGAAAAAAAGGTTTGTTTGTTGTGGGGGAGGGGTTTTCCTTGGTCAAACCCTGGTTTTAGAATTAACCTCAAATATATGTAATTGAAATTGCAGAAATAGACAAAGTAAATACACGAATTCACCTTGCTTGTAAAATTCCTTGTGGTGGATTCGAATCCATGGATCCACAAGTATGCTTCAAAATTTGGAATGTAGAAAGCTAGGATGTCTTCAATCTCTTGCTTGTAGATCTCCAATACCAAGTCTTGAATGGGTTCTTGAATTTGGAATAGGCTTTAGAAGAAGGTGGATGGAGAGATCACCAAAAGGGCACTATGTGGCTTGAATCCTTCAATGGCCTCCCATGGATCTCTTTGAATGCTTGAAGGTTTGATAGTGGATGAATCCTTGCTTCAAATATTTCTTTATTTCTTTCTTTAATCTTCACTTGATGATGTGTCTCAATTGCTCAAGGATGCATAGGCTTCAATAGAGGACTTAGAGAAAATGAGGGGAGAAAGGCTCCCTTTAATATGAAATTAGGGCACAATCTTATAAGGAGGCTGACATAGGATAATTAAATTCCAATTAGACTCATGCCCCTATAAGAGGACCTATATTAAATATAATTTAGGAATCGACACTTCAGAACCTGAAACAGCCGACCCGAAAGCGGGAAAACACTTTTTGCAAAGATCGACATCCATAAATTATGAAATCACAGGATCTAGACCCTAGGTCAAGGTCCAGGTTGACCTTGACCTAGGTTAGGGTTGAGGTTGACCCTGACCTAGGTCAAGGTTGAGGTTGACATAGACCTAAAAGGTCGACCCTGACCTTGAAGCCCAGAATCACCAGTCTACAGTCCAGAATGTAGAAATAAGGCTAAAAAGGAGTGGAAAGAGGGACAGAATAGGGGGGAATCCATTTCAAGATCAAGAACCCATTCTAGGTGCTTGATATGACCCCAAACCACTTACTTAGAGGGCTAAACAAGTCTACAATGGAAGTGCTCTCATTTTTTGACTATACAATCTCAAACTCTTTGCTCATTTCATTTGCATAGCATATCATTGCCTCCAAATATGATGTCATCAACAAATATCTCAACAATCAAAATTTTAGCATCAATATCTTCCTTCAAATAAAGATTATTATTTTCACTAGTCCTTACAAATCCAATACTTACAGGATAGGAATGAAGTCTTTCATACCAGGCTCGAGGTGCTTGTTTCAATCCATACAAGGCTTTATGTAGTCTACATACCATGTCCCTCTTGTCTAGATCAATAAACCCTTCTAGTTGTTCTATGTATACCTCTTCTTCAAGTATTCCATTTAGGAATGCAAACTTGACATCTATTTGGTATACCTTGAATCCTTTACATGCAACATAAGCAAGTAATATTTTTACTCCTTCTAGCCTAGCAATGGGTGCAAAGGTCTCTCCATAGTCAATTCCTTCTTCTGGTGCATACCCCTTGCATACTAGTCTTGTTTTATTTCTGGTGACTTCTCCATTCTCATTTAGTTTATTCCTGAATATCCATTTTGTACCAATGACATTCTTGTCATCTAGTCTCGGTACAAGTGTCCATGTCTTGTTTTTCTTAATCTTGTCAATCTCCTCATTCATAGCACTAATCCATTTATCATTATCAAGTGTATCATTGACAAATTTTGGCTCATAATCACAAATAAAACATCTTTTATTTAGAGACTTACTTCTGGTTCTCATACCAGCCTTCTTGTCTCCAATGATCTGGTTCTGTGGATGGTTCCTTCTGAGATATCTAGCAAGTATAGGTTTAGATCTTTGTCTATCATCTTGATCATCATTTTTTCCTTCATTATGTTCTCCATCACTTGGTACATCATTTTGAGCAATATCTTGATTGTCAGTATTTGCAGCCTGATGCTTGGGTGCAATGATTTGTTGCTTGGGAGCTCTACATTGTTGGTTAGGTAGAGTGTCAGGTTCTTCATTATAAACAAACCTGTTGTAGTCCTTTGGTTCTTTTGTGCTTTCCTTTTCATTCTTCTCTAGAAATTCATCTATCTTTACATTTTCACTTTCAATAATTTGTTTGAGGATTTATTGAGACATTTATAGGCCTTGCTCTTGGTGGAATACCCTAGAAAGATTCCTTCATCACTCTTGGAGTCAAGCTTTCCATTTCTCTCATCTTTTAAGATATAACAATTACTACCAAATTTTTTGAAATAACTTACATTGGGTGTGTATCCATACCATATCTCATAAGGTGTCTTCTTGGTGTCTTTCTTCAATTATACTCTGTTTAATGTGTAAACAACAATATTGATAGATTCCCTCTAGAATATTTGGGTGATCCCTTTCTCTATCATCAGTATCCTTTCACAATCAACTATGGATCTGTTCCTTCTTTCAACAATTATATTTTGCTGTGGTGTTCTCAGTGCAGAGACTTGTCTTTTGATTCCATGCTCATTGCAAAAGTTAGTGAATTCATTTGAAATAAATTCCCCTCCTCTATCTGATCTTAAGCATTTTAATTCTTTACCAATTTGTTTATCTACCATTACTTTGTACTATTTAAACATCTTAAATGCTTCAGGTTTTTCTTTTAGAAACATTACTGTCATCATTATAGAGTAATCATCAACAAAGAGAATAAAATATCTATCACCATAATAACTCTTTGTCCTCATAGGTCCACATAGATCAGTATGGACTAATTCTAGAATGGCATCAGATGTATGGGTTTTGCTTTTGAAACTATATTTTGTCATCTTGCCTTTTTGACAATTTTTGCACATGATATTGTCGGGTTTAGTCATCTTCGGTAAGTCTCTTACATTTCTTTTTCTTCTTATCTTTATCATGTTGTCAAAGTTCACATGACACAATATTTTGTGTCATAACCATATGTCTTCATTTCTATCTATTAAGCAAGTGGCGTCAGTATCATTCAGATAGAATAAGTTACCTTTTGTCTGCTCACCGGTTCCAATCAGATTTCCTGATTCATTGAATATCTTTGCCTTCTTAATTTCAAATGCTACTTTGCGACCTGAATTATTCAACTGAGAAATACTCAATAGATTATAATTCAATCCTTTCACCCAATAAGAATTTTCACATTTTATTAGGTAATTCAACATTATAGTTCCTCTACCTTCAACTGGACAAGGTGTGTCATTACCCATTCTTACTAAACCACCATTGTAGTATTCAAAAGTCTTAAAATTTTGTTTGTCACTGGTCATGTGGTGAGTGCAGCCACTATCTATGATCCAGACATCATTTTTACTAACTTTAGATATGAGTGCAGTTTCTACATACCTTTCTTCATCATCATTTGAATCATCTTTTACTGCCACAAACACCATCTCGATGTCTTCATTAGATTCGGTGTCAGTATCATCATCTTTGCATTTAGGTGGGTAACTGGCCTTCATTCCTTTGTCCTTGTAGTCTTGAGTATCTCTTCTTTCTAATTTTCCGTTGCTTCTGTAATCACCTCTGTCATACTTCTTTTCAAACGACCTGTCATTACTTCTGTCATCTTTTCTTCTGTTAGGACATCTTGCACCAAAGTGTCCAATCTCTTTACAATTAAAACACACAAGTGGTAATTTACCTTTGCCTCTCTGCATTATTCTTGCCATAAGTGCTTCAATTTCATCAAGATATTCTTCTTCACTTTCACTATCACTATCTTTTCTCATAGTGAGTTTATGACTTGATTTACTTATTCTCAAAGAAGATTTGAAGGCAGACTCTACGTTTGGTTAGACACTATTATCAAAGTTGTTCATCTAAAATGAAATCATTCTTCCAAAAAAACTATCTAGAGTAGCATTGCTGTTTTCTACTGATCTCATTTCTTGTATGGCAGATACTCTAATAGAATAGGTAGGCAGTAAGGTTCTTAGAATTTTACTTACCACTGTATCTTATTCTAGTACACCTCCAACTCCTCAGATTGCATTGACTACCTCTTTGATTCTTGTGTTGTAATGTGTGATGTTTTCACCTTCTTTAATTATAAGATCATCAAAATTTCCTCTAAGGCTTTATGCCTTGGCTCTCAAAACATTTTTATCACTACCATGCACAAGCATCAATTTGTCCCACATATGCTTTACCATTTTGCAAGTTTTGACATCTTCAAACTCAACATCAGAGAGTGAGGAAGCAAGCTCTATCATCATGCAGTTGTGTTCATGCTTCTCTCTCATTTGTTCAACTGTGGGTGCTCCTGTTGGTAACACATATTCAGTATCTAAGTATTGAGTAACGTCATTTCCAATACCTTATAAGTGGAGTCTTATTCTGCTTTGCCATGAAGCAAAGTTTTCTTTGTTCAACTTGGGCACATCTCGTCTATTCATCTTGTGATCTTTAGCTTAGGTCTTGAAACCTTCCTTCTAAGCACACAAGCTCTGATACCAATTGTTAGTAATAACTGGGAGGGGGGGGGGGGGAATTAGTGGCCTCAAAAATTAATCNGGGGGGGGGGGGGGGGGGGGAATTAGTGGCCTCAAAAATTAATCCTTAAATCAACCCTTTAAAACTTATTACCACTTTTAAGCCTCTAGTTATATTCAGTCCTACAAGATGAATACCTTAAAATACTTATAACAAATTTCTACTTGTCAGAATGATTTATAAAACCTTCTTCTGAATGTTTACCGATAAGCTGTCTTTCTATTTACCAAAACACAGTAAATAGCTAGTGTATACCGATCAATCCAGAATAACATATGTGAAATGTAAAAAAGTAAATTAATGAAACATAAACACATAACACATGGATTTTTAACATGGAAACCCTGTTAAGGGAAAAACCACTGGGACCGGTACCCCAAATTTTCACTCTTCTGAAGTGATAGTGGTTAAGAGCCAACCCTGTTAAAGGTTACAAACACACTGTTAGGTGTGACCTTGTTAGAGGATTTAAAATATAGTTTGTCACATAGTATCTGGCATTTAATGCTACCATGCTTGATCAAACACTCAATTGGCCTATCAATAGGTATCAGGCATATCCAATGCTACTTTGTATGATCAAACTTTTTGATACTCCTTGGGATGTATCTCAATTACAAAAGACTTTTAAGTCCTACTCGGTTAAGAGACTTGATGCTTCAATAGTTAAACTGAAACACTAAAGTGATCTGTTCACACACACAACTTGAATTGCATATTTTTAGATCTATTGTAAGTGTATTACCTTTCTGATCATTATAATCAATTCAATACCTTTTCTCCACACTGTTCTTCTTTGTGATGTTGTTTTACTATTCGTCAGTGTTTACAGAATCTAGCTCTTTCCTCAGCTTGTTGATCAGGTCTAAATGAAGACTTTCTTCTCCTTCAGAATCTCTTCAGCATCTATTTTCCTTTTTTCTTTACTTCTCTTCACCCCACAATTTGTAATGAATTGATTTTTCTCTTTATAGACATGATTTTACCATTTCTTGGCTTTCTTGATCCTTGGCATGATCCACAATTCTTTCCAATTAGATTTAAAGCAAAACTCCAGTTTTATCTCAAAGAGTTCTTCTTGCCAACTGGACAAAGCAACTTTAAATCCATTACTTATCCTCGTCTTTATCTTGTCGATTAAAACAATGATAAGTATCAGTTAAGTCTATTTTTAGCTCTTAACAACAAAGCATTTTATCATTTATGAACTCTCTGTTCTGTCGATCAACACTTCAGTTAGTCATCGGTGATAACTGACTATTTCGTCGGTGTAACTTTAGTTTTCTTTGGGATCTCCGTCCATCGAGAAACACTGTAATTTTGTCTATCGGGTTACACTATGCTTTGCTCGTTGGGAAACACTGTGACTTTTCTCGTCGGTAATGCCGTGCATTTTCTCATCAAGTAACACTGTGACTTTGCTTGTCGGGCAACACTGTGACTTTTCTCATCGATAATGCTATGCATTTGCTCGTCAAGTAACACTGTGACTTTTCTCTTTTACTCTGTTCGTCGGTGTGCACTCTGTCGGTGTATACAGTCACTTTGTGAATACTTGACTTATATGCATTACTGATAGCATAGCCTTTGATTCATTGGTTCTTTGAAGTCTTTGGTAGTATGTCCATGACCATACAGATTATATCAAGTTGACATCAATGACAATACAATAAATTAACTGATTTAATGCCTTGCATGATCATCAACTTAACATCTTCAAAAATTCAATTAGTTATAGTTCATCAGAAGGTTGAAAAACCTTACTCCAAGGTTGGAGTGAAGCTAATGTAGAATTTCATCTTTTTGATCAATAAAATCAACCATTTTCTCTGTATTTCTGACTATATTCTGATTTGTACAATTGGTACGGATCCCAATGCACCACTTAAGGATACCAAAAGTTTTCCTAGAGTCCTACTTGAAGTTTTCATCTGGTTTGGTGTCTTGAAGTAGAAGGGATTGAAAGATAGAGAATTTTGATTGCCCACTAGTCACAGAAAGGCCCTACCTAGGGTTTCGAGAGTAAAATCCTCTTCCCAAGAGATTCCACCATGCGAAAATCCTAAGCCTTGGTGGAAAGAAGGGATTGAGGATGTAATATAATATTTATGTGGTCTCAGATCAGGAGGAGGTTGATGGAGAGAGGAATGATTAAACCCTCTAGACATGCATTTGAATGTGACTGTCCAGAGTTTTGTATTTGATGCACAAATCAGCCCAGCGGTGTAATAAAGACTTGAAACCAAGGAATTAGAGGTTTCTAGTGATCCTACACATGTTCCAATATTCTTTGTTAGGAATTGGAACCAATTTAAGGCACTTGCTTTGTAAATGGAGACCTAATTGTCTATTAGGCCTAGGAGAGATTTGTGTACCGAAGGAGTTGGGTGATTGGTCATAAGCCCTAGCTTGGGGGTGTAGACATAAAAAATTGTCTTAATCCCTCTATTAGTTAAATTATTAATTTAATTAATTCACTTAGCCTTTTAAAATTAAATAAATTTTATTTATTTAATTTTAACCCTTTTTCCTCTATTATTTATATAAATATTATTATTTATTTAGATAATTCATTTACCCTTTTCTCTTTTAAATTAAATAAATTTTATTTATTTAATTTTGAGCTTTTCCTATATTTATTAAATAAACATTTTTGTTTATTTTCTAAATTCATTAATCCTTCTCTAGCCAATCATGTGCATTCTCATGGATCAACTCTAAAATTATGAGCTTGTGACACTTGTCACTTGTCTCTTCATTTGACTTTTAGTTCAAAAGTCAACTCCTCTCTCTTTTGCCTCTTAATCCTATCCACTTATTTCTTTTGCCTCTTAATCTCCTTCACTCCCACCAAAACCCTACCTAACCCTCAATCTTAGCCACTCATTTTCCACCACTTAATCTCAGCCCTTCATTTTCATGTCAATTCCATAAAAGGAGGCCTCACTCCTCATTTTGTAACTAGTTAGAAATTTGAGCACTTGAAGCACTTGAGCACTTAAGCACATTTGAGCACTTAGCTTAGATCTCACATTTTGCATAATAGTTTAGATTCATTTCCATAGCTTAAGTTAGAATCTTGCATCTTTATTTTTAGTTTAATTTTAATCTCAATTTAGTTGTTAACTTCTTGCATTTGCATTCCTAGTATAGATCTTGCATTTTACATCACATCATTTGAAAGATTTGGGGCAAGTTCCACATACTTGTGCTCAAATCTTCATCATTTTGCATTTATCACAGTGAGATTTATTTCATTGTGTTGGGAGAGCACACCCACAAAATCTCTAAGAGCAAATCAAACAAGTCTTGGGTGCACTTGTTTTAGCTCATCGGAGGTTGTAGTGAAAATTGGGTTGTATTTCAAGTTCTTTGCATGCTTTTAATATTTTTTATATCTTGTATATGCATGTTTTGACTTGTTGTGCATCTACAGGGATTTTCATTGCATACATTTTGGCATGCCTGGTGGGACCCACATCCTGGTTTTATTCTATTTTGCAGGTTTCTTTTGGACAAATTGATGGACAGCGGCTCCACTTCTATAGAGGTGGCTCCGCACACAGGTAGCTCCGCTAGCACATAGGCGGCTCCACACACAGGTGACTCCGCCTGCACATAGGTGGCTCTGATAGAAAGGGAGTTTCCTCTCTTGGTTTAGATTTCTAAGTTGTTTAGCCTGCATTTTTTAGTCATTTTTAGGTTAAATCCTTAATACATACTGTCATTTGAATCATTCTTCGCATTTGCAAGCATATTAGGTTTTAGATATTGTTAGTTTTAGCCATTACTTTCTCTCTGTCTTAGATAGGTGTCTCTATTTGTACACAGACGACTCTGACAGAAAGAGTTTTATCTTGCTTATTGCATCACACTTTAGGGTTTCTCTGTATTTTTAGGAACTTTTAAAATAGTTGCATTCTGCATTTTCATAATAGGTACCATTTTAGAAGCTGTAGCTCTATTGGGACCTAGTTTTTTGCAAGATTTAGGGTCTTTTCTACATTCTATCTCAGACAGGCGGCTCTGCCTGTAGAAAGGCATCTTTGCACATAGGTGTCTCTGCCTGTAGACAGGCGTCTCTACACATAGGCGTCTCTGTCTGTACACAGGCGTATTTGCTTAATTTTGTTTATTTTCATCATACTTTGCATGTGGAGCTTTGCTAATCTGGTTTTCTTGTAGGATTTTGGTGTTTTCTATCTTCTAACAGTGGTTTTGCAGAATATTTGACTAAGATCAAAGTGTTTTTAAACTACTAATCTATTGTCTTGTAGGACGCTTGTGGAAGACTTGAGCATTGAAACTACTAATCAATCTATTTTGCAGGTTGCCTTGGAGATACAATTAAACTTTGTGTCTTTGATTTATTTCACATAGTTTAATTAGGGGGCTTATGTGTTTGTGGAAAACGGTGGTAGGGATATGCTCTCACCCTTCTTAGGGTGATCAAA
>MU225099.1:40012-53909 GCA_018584345.1 Thuja plicata
CATAACTTCATCCACTTTATCCATATTTGATCTTGACATCCTATCCATATCCTTTATCTTATAGTCCTCATCCAATCCTTATCCTTCATCCACCGTCCATAACCTTACATAAGTCCATCCTCCTTTCTATGTCTTTGATCTTGGTTATCCCATGCATTTCCTCCATACATTATCCATTATCCCCCATATCATTATCCCCTATCCTATTTATATCCTCCATCTCATATCTCTTTTAATATTTCCTACCTTTTCTCTTCATACAAAATAGAGGCACTAAAATATCTATGCATTCTTTGGACAACACAAGCCTTCCTCCCCTCCATGCACATCCTTTATATACTATCCATCTATCCATCTCATATAGCCTTTATCCTCCATCTCCCCATCCTTCACCCTCCCACCTTTTGTATGGGGGCATCTTTTACAACATTGTCCTTGGATCTCGCTCTGCTTATTGCCCATCCCTTACATGTCATCCTTCCCTTTCATACATCCTTTATCCCCCACCTGCCCATCCATCCTTTTCCTACCTTTCATTTGGGGTATTTGAACTCCTTTTTCACATAGTTCTTGGATCTCTTTCCTCCATATCCCCATCTAAAAGTCTTTCATATCCTACTATGACGTATCCATTTTATCCATCTCTTGCCCAAATCACCTCTCCATCTTTCCATATACCTTGACTCTCCCTTGTCTTTGGTGTTCATCCATTTGCTCCTTCATCCATTCTCCTATCCAATCTCATCTACTCCACCTCTTGTCTAATCCTTTCATCTCCTTCAAACCATCTTGCCTATCAAATCTCTTTATCTTCTGATCCAATCTTCTTCTCATCCAATTCAATCTATTTCTCTTCCCATCCTATTCTATCTAATCTATGTTGTTGTATGAAGCCTAATCAGACATAGATGTCTTTTTATCTCCTTTTCTTTCGGCGCGGTTGCTCCATAGATTTTTCTACGGGGGTTTGGGGGCAGCGCCCCCAAGATAGGGTTAAGGGGAAACACCCCTTGCGGGGTCCAAGGGGCAGAGCCCCTGGCGCGCTTCCTGTCGCGAGACAGGGCAGGGTCGAGGGGCAGCGCCCCGCGAGGCCAAAAATAAATTAATATATAAAAGAAGCCTCAAAATTTTTTTTTTTCTCAGTTGACCCTCATATTTCTAAAAATTGTAAAAATCATAAAATGTCTAAAATTCTTAAAAATCAGAAAATGATCTTGAAAAAATCTTAAAAAAAAAAATTTAAAAATATCACAATCTAAAAATCTATAAAATTCAAAAAAAAAAAATTCAAAAATTCAAAAATTCAAAAAAGAAAATAAAAAAGAAAATAAAATAAAAATTAAAAAATAAAAAAATTTCAACTTTGCCTCTTGCCCTACGCCTGTGCGGGAGCGGAGCCGCTCGTCCACGGATGGGCGGCTGCACCCGCCCCTGCGTGGGGGCGGAGCCGCCCGTCTACGGACGGGCGACTACGCTCCCCCTATGTGGGGGCAGGTGCAGCCGCCCGTCTATTGACGGGCGGCCGCGCCCGCCCCTGCGCAAGGGTGGAGCCCCCCTACGCGGGGGTGGAGCCGCCATCTACGGATGGGCGGCTGCGCCGCCTCTTCGCGAGGGCAGAGCCGCCCATCTACCGACAGGCGGCTGTGCTCACCTTTTCGCGGGGGGGCGGAGCCCTCCGTCTACCGACAGGCGGCTGTACCGCCGCTGCGTGGGGGCAGAGCCGACCCTACTTAAAATTTTTATAAAAAATTAAAAAATCTTTAAAAAATTTGAAAATATTAAAAATCTATAAAAAATTAAAAATACTATTAAAATTGCAATAAAAATCAATCATGATCAATACTAATACATGTAATCCAACACTGCAATCTAGCATATCAATCTTTAATCATGCCTTCATGTTAATCTAAATCAGTCGGTAATCAATTGATCAATTTTTTTTATCCAATCATTATCATGGGATGTATCCTTCCCAATCCCTTGGATGTGCATTGTTCTTATCGTTAACTTTGTCATCCTTTATCAAACGATCAATCAATTGATTTTTAGCTGCCTGGGACAACATGTTGGTTTGATTTTGGCTTGTTGTGCATGCCTGCTTGTTACTTATATGTGTTAGTGTTTTTTTATACTTGATCATTTTATCATTATCTCTTTTCTCACGTACTTGACACCTTGTCATCTTGGTTCCTTATACCTTGGTGCATATCGTCAAGTACCATATCAAAATTAAGGTTGTGCTCCCCAACGTTTACACAATTCATTTGCATTGCATTTTAGATAGATTATATTTTGCACAGTGAGGTCTTTCTTTTTAGATCCTCTGCCCCTCCCTTGTTCATATTCTCCTCATACCCATTTCAAGAGCACATTCGTGTTCTCCAAACCCGCATGTCCTCTCGAGGGGGCATACTACTACCTCCTCGTCATCCTTTCCTCCCATGGTTGGGGCATCTTCCTTTTCTTTTCTTTGACGTGATGTCGATCTTGACATTGCATCAAAGAGGGGCAAAATGTAGACATAAAAAAATGTCTTAATCCCTCTATTAGTTAAATTATTAATTTAATTAATTCACTTAGCATTTTAAAATTAAATAAATTTTATTTATTTAATTTTAAGCCTTTTTCCTCTATTATTTAAATAAATATTATTATTTATTTAGATAATTCATTTACCCTTTTGTCTTTTAAATTAAATAAATTTTATTTATTTAATTTTGAGCTTTTCCTATATTTATTAAATAAATATTTTAGTTTATTTTCTAAATTCATTAATCCTTCTCTAGCCAATCATGTGCATTCTCATGGATCAACTATAAAATTATGAGCTTGTGACACTTGTCACTTGTCTATTCATTTGACTTTTAGTTCAAAAGTCAACTCCTCTCTCTTTTACCTCTTAATCCTATCCACTCATTTTTTTTGCCTCTTAATCTCTTTCACTCCCACCAAAACCCTACCTAACCCTCAATCTCAGCCACTCATTTTCCACCACTTAATCTCAGCCCTTCATTTTTCATGTCAATTCCATAAAAGGAGGCCTCACTCCTCATTTTGCAACTAGTTAGAAATTTGAGCACTCGAAGCACTTGAACACATTTGAGCACTTAGCTTAGATCTCACATTTTGCATAATAATTTAGATTCATTTCCATAGCTTAAGTTAGAATCTTGCATCTTTATTTTTAGTTTAATTTTCATCTCAATTTAGTTGTTAACTTCTTGCATTTGCATTCCTAGTATAGATCTTGCATTTTACATCACATCATTTGAAAGATTTGGAGCAAGTTCCACATACTTGTGCTCAAATCTTCATCATTTTGCATTTATCACAGTGGGATTTATTGCATTGTGTTGGGAGAGCACACCCACAAAATCTCTAAAAGCAAATCAAACAAGTCTTGGGTGCACTTATTTTAGCTCATCAGAGGTTGTAGTGAAAATTGGGTTGTATTTCAAGTTCTTTGCATGCTTTTAATATTTGTTATATCTTGTATATGCATGTTTTGACTTGTTGTGCAACTGCAAGAATTTTCATTGCATACAGGGGGATATTGGGGGTGAGTGGTTTGGAACATCTGAGGGTGATTGATACTTAGTTTGGTGGACTTCCAAGTAAGTTTCTATTTGAAATCCAATTTTGTTCCTTGTATCCCTTTGCAGTCTTTGATATCTTGAGGGTGTCTTGAGAGTGAATGGATGTGGGATTTGTCTTTGATAGCATCTAAAAAAAGTGTATAGCCTTTGTGGAACCCCGTTCCACCCCTTAAATTGTGGGTTTTAGTTGTGGCTCAATAGTTCCCTAAGGGTATTGAGGACTAGTGGAAGTATCTAGTCTTGTATGTGTGGGTTTTGGGAACTTTGTCAGAGCCCTAGACTGTGTGGTTGTTGGGAAAGGTCTTGAATCTTTGTGTGATATTCTCATATAGTTTGGGACTCTGCTCCATAACTAGATGCTTTCCAATGTTAATACTATTTATAAGCATTATAATATGTTTTTCTATGGATGATAAAGATAATGCATGTATGCATAAATCTTATGAATGAACTTTTTTTGAATATTTACGATTATCATTATGTGGAATATTAGTGTGCACTAATTTTTTACACAATAATTAGTTAGGTTTCTCAAGACAATTCTTGCAGCCAAAGACAATAGAACCATAAGAAACTCTTACACCTAAAGGTGTAGAATCTAGTTTGAGCTATTCAATGGTGAGTTGTTGATCCAGTAACAATAACAAGGGATCCTATTAGTTGTAGAAATCTTTAGTAAAAGTGATATTTCTCCACGATGATTCTTGTTAAGAAGTCTGTTATAAATGTGCACATTATGAATATTTATGTCCCATAGCTCAGTTGGTTGTACAATCCTAATAGAACTATAAGTTTGTTAGTGTTTTTTGCGAATTAACAATCCTCATACTTAATCCTTGGAATAAAAAACTTGTCCTGGTTAGTCTAATTTAGCCTAAATATGAGTCAAAAGAAGATTAAATGTGCTTAACATCTCTCTAGTTACATTTACCATTTTTTTGTAGTTTTTAAGTATGTTTTATGTATGATGAGATTTCATGAATGGATGAGCATATTCAGATTTAGAAAATTTATCTTATATATAGTTTGAGAGTGTATCTACCCTAGGGAATGAACCACTTGAGGAAAACACTACTCTTTATTTCATTTTTGCATATTAGTTAGTAATTTCAAATTCCATTAACTTATGTTTAATTTGATCATCTTGTAGTATAGAATTCTGTTAATGTTATACAATTCCTATCGTAGTACTATTTATGAGTGAGCATAAAATAGATCTATTGTTTTTGTTTTTGTTTTTATTATTATTACTACAAATTAATTTCCTTATTACTTTACATGAGTATTTCCTTTAGAATTTTGACGAGGACAATTATTTTAGGGATCAAAAACTTAGATAGGTTCATAACTTGCACTTGTAGTGTTGATCCATTTTAAGTTCACAAACCTAGGTTGAGAAGTAAATATTTCTTATTTTCCAAATTAGAGGTTTCTCAATACATAATGGTTTATCCTTGAGTCATAGAAGCTAATTTAATTAGTTTTAATCATCAAGTAGATTTAAGGAACACTATAGGTGCAACCAAAGACTCATGTTTTGACAAAATACTTATTAAACCCCTTTTAAAACATCTATTTTCAACATGCCAAAATCTAAGACTTGTAGAAAATATTAGCAAAAGATGACAAAATAAAGTAGTTGAGTATCTGGAAGAAAATTTGAGAACAAGAAAATTCAACCATGATAGAATTTTTCATATCCACTCTTTCGATAATTTATAGAGTGGATATAAACACCCATCTCCTTTAACTTACATCTTCTTCCTCATTCCTATTTTGTGTACATGTTATTCATCTGCATCACTCATACATCTACCTATGGCCCTTAAATGTTTGAAGTGTGATCTAACACTAACTATTTTCTTAGCATGTGTATAAAATTTGAAGTGTATTCTTGGCATGTCATCTCCTCTATTTATTTTAAGGGTATAAGAATTCCCATACTATTTTTTTTCTTAGTCATTCCTCATTTTCACTTCCTACATCATTACGATCTCAAAGTTTCTCACACTAGCATACCTCTCAACTAAACCTTGATCCTCCACACTCTTGACCAAACCTTGATACTCCACATGTCATTATCAAGTAGTCAAATTTATCCTCTTTGGTATATCTAATTGTTAGGATTAATGGGAAGTAGTACTGAGAGGGGAGGGGTGAATCAGTACCTCTAAAACTTTTATCACTTTTCACAATTCATCATTAGTAATCATTCATTATTGCATTATCGACCATTAATGTTCTTCTTCTTATGCATGTAGTATTATTCCATAATCTTTAATTGTTTGCAACATTCATTGAAACATTCATGAAAGTAATAAACACATAACACAAGATATGATATCGTAGAAAACTCCTGTTAGGAAGTAAAAACTGCGGTGGGGATGGCACCCACAAAACTTCACTATCTGCAAAATGGAAGGGAGCCGGTAAAGGCTTATAATTGATCACTTCTGATGATCTACCCTGTTAGGAGTATTAAGGTAGAGACCGGTTAAGATATACTCTATTAAGAGCTTTAGAAACATTGATTTAAGTGTACACTCAGTTAAGAGATTTACAATAAGACTGTTAAGTCCACCTTTCTTGAAAGGATTTCTTATGTGTACTACACTTGTTAGAATGAGTACATATGATTGACCTGACTGTATGCAATCTACAATTGCTGATTATAGATCCATTAAAGCTCTCATAATAATAATATCACCTTAAGTGACTGATTAATACCTTTCTCTGCTCGTCGGTAGCCTATGTTCTTGTTCTTGAAACTGATTTGATTCTTTTCTGTCCTTCTGCATGAATTCTCTTTTCTGGTCTCTATATTCTCTCTGTGGCTACAATCTTCATTGAACAACAAATATTCTCAATAACTTGAGCATCTATTTATACAAGTATTTGACCTATCTTTGAATCACACATGAAAATGTTAACTCTTAGATCCAAGGTTTACAACTTGACCTTGATTTTTAGTTTGCATGTTTTAAATCAGTAAAACTAATTAAAATAATAATAAATACATTGCTTCCTCTACACATAATAGATTTAAAAGCAAATCAAGAAGCTATAAATACAACTTCAGTGATTTATCTGACGTGGAAAGTCAGATCCACTTTTTGTGGGTTGTAACTGACTATCGGTTGTTGGTTGTCAGGTTGAATTGAAAGTCTATCAACGTTCCTTTTTTGAACTGATCATTGGGTTCCCTTCATCTGTCGGGTTCCACTCTGTGCTATTTTGTCAGGTTGCAATTTTTTTACTCGTCGAGTTTCATTAATCTTTTTGTCATCGGATAACAATTAATAGTGTTTGTCGGGATGCTTTAAACTTTGCAATATCGGGTAATCTTGGTGTCGGGTAGTGTTGTGCCCTGTCTATCGATGTAGTGTAAACTGATGGTGCAGATCATGTTTTTCCTTGTGTATACTAATGGCAAAAAATAATGTCTTCAATCTCCCCCTTTGACATTAGTATCAAAAACTAATATGTGCACAATACTAAAGTGTTTAGTATGTACACCGTGTCTATATCCTTGTCATTATATGACTCCCCCTAACTGTATGCATCAGTATAGTACAATTATATATGTACATATGTCTACTTGCCTCTTTACTATACATTCCCTGTTCTTTTCTCTTTCAGTTGTATGACTGTACATATCATTTCCTCTGTTCATTTTCCCTTTTATACTAACTGAATTGTACATATCATTTCCCCCTTTATTTGATACTCATGAAAAAAATGTACAACTTATAAGATGCCAAAAATTATGAAAAAAATGTGTAACTTACAATGTGTCAAGAATATGAGAATGGGTTGTCTTGATGTCTTCGAGCAATTTCTCCCATTTCTCTTTTAGGAGTTCTAGTGCAATGTGTTCTAGCTCTAGCCTTGCATGCATATCATAAATGTTGTCTAGGACAGATATTTTAGGGGTGGCAATTAGTGTGTTTGCCTCTGTCACATGTTGTTGCAGTATTGAAAAAAGTGTCAATAAGAGCTAAGCTTGGAGCTCATTTACCTCATCTCTGTACTTTGTCTCTGCAATCTGTATGTCCTGTCTCAATTTCTGAGCCTGTTTGATTTTCTCAATGTGCAATTTAATTGCCTCTTCATTATTTGTGAGACTTTGTGCACCTGTCTCAAGATCGACATCAATTTGTGCTATCTTGTCGGTATACTCTTGTGTGAGTTGATCAAGTGTACACAATTTCTATATTAAATTAATTGCTTATGAGATTATTGGATCTATTGTGCTAATCAATTTAGAAAGCTTTACCTTTTTCAATGCCACTTCCTGGATTATCTTCTCAGCTAGCTTGAACTCATACTTCTATTCAAGTCTCTCTTTCATGACCTTTTCAACATTGATGTTCTATGATGTGATTGCCTTTGTGAGAACCACTAGTTGATCAAGCATCAGGGTTGTCTGATCAACATCTACATCTGGTACTATTTGCTAAAGTATCCCTCTTGCCACTTCTAGTACCTTTTCCTCTTTTGTGGCTTTCCTTAATTTGTCTTGCATTGCCTTTCTTTCACAGAGTTTTACATATTTGATCAATTCAGTTGGATCCAATGTCCTCAGATCACAAATTGGTATCTCAATAATTTCATCCAAATTTACTGGATTCTTATGCTTTCCCTTCTTCTTTGAGACTTGTGGGGACGCAGATGTATGAACTACCATTGTTAGTTCATTTTTTCTCTCTAAAGTGCTTGGTGAAGGATTTGTAGAAGATGCTTCTTGGGTTTTCTACTTGGGGTGCACCTGTCAGTTTGGTTAAGATGTCTCTCCATCCACCTTGGGTGTCTCTACAGATTTTTCTTCTATTTTCTTCTCTAGCTCATCCTTCTTTTCCTCTTCACTCTTGTATTTCTGCTTGTCCTCCTCTACCTTTTGTATTTCTTCTTTATTTTGATTAGTAGAGTTATCTTTCTGATCGTTGGTAGTAGCTTGCTCTACAATGGTGTCCTTTGTAGTATTTGTAGTGTCTGTTACTTCAACATCAACCTTGTCCTTAGGTGTGCTTGTGTCCTCTGTAGCAGATCTATCATTACCCTCTAAAATATTGATTGCCTTCATTAATAAATGCATATTGCTTTGAGTGGTAGCTTGGGCTGTATCCAAAGTGGTGTCCTGCTTGTCGGTTTGATCATTTAGAGCAGTGACATCCTCATCTTTTTGTATCTTTTCTACAGGGTCTGGTTCGGTTAAGTCCATGACTGAAGTGTCCTATAATATCTCATCAACAACATTCATTTCTTTACCATCTGATGTCTGCAAATCTTGTTGTTGTCCTTGATCCTTAAGTGTTATGAATATAACATTATCTTTCTTCTATGGATCTTTATCAGAGTTATAATTTGTGATGTCTTGAATGTCAAGATCATCCATTACCTTGTCCAAATCAATTTGTTCCATATCTTCACTGTTGTCCAAAGCAATGTGTTGAGGACTTGCCTCGTCTTTCTCCTCCTCTTTATGAGGTGTGTTGGTGAGAAGTAACTGATTCTCAACACTTGTTGACTCTTTCTATAGATCTAGGAGTTGTCTTCATTTTGTTTCAGTCATTGTGTCTAGCTCTATGAACTTGTCTTCGAGCACTTTGTATGCCCTTATTTTGGCTATAAATTTTCTTGAATTCTTCTTGATTATTTCTTTGATTTCTTCAATTTTAGATTTGGGAGGCATTAGTTTGAAAAGTACCCTCTCCCTTGCTTCTCTCTCAGTCTGTAGAGAATATGGCCACTGTTGGGATATTCTATTACCTAGACCTTTAGGTATTTGGTTGATGAACTCAACTGGTACATATTTGTACTTGACCATTGCCCTTATTATGGCATCTTGTATCTTGTTTTGGTCCTCTTGTGTGAGTGTATCCCATTGTCTGATTCTTTTGTCATGCATTGTGCCAGATGCAACAATAGATTCAACAGCCTCATCAATTGTTTGATTCCTATAATCCTTCTTTACTACATCAGGCTCATCTTCTTTAGAGTCCTCTATGTCAGCCTTAGTTCTGACCAATGATTTTTTTAGTGGCTAATATTCGCCAATTGGCTAATTTTTGAAATTTGAGAATCCAAATTTGGCTAATAATTCAAGATTTAAGGCGACCTAAATCGCCAAACTTTTACAAAATTTTATTCTAGAAATATTTAAATCGCCAAATAATTTATTTTATTAAAAATTTGAACTCAAATATTCGCCTAATATTTGATAGATGGTTAGATTCAATTCGCCTAAATTTTATAAGTTATTATAGAAATCTAAATTAATTCACCAATAATATATCATAAGTGTTAGTTATAGTAGGGTTGTGTCACCAATATTAGTTGTCATTATTTATTTAATATATAATCTAGTGATCTTCATTATATTCCATGAGGCAAAAATGTTACTATCTTGTTTGTAATGCTTATCGAGGCTAAGATTTCCTTTGGATTGTTGATAAATCAATGACATTGAAATTTTTTTGGGTCCTATTATAATAATAAAAATAACGATACATTTATCTCACACAATACAATGAGGATTATTTGATTATATTTTAAATAAATGGTAGAAACTAGATACTATAGAGTTCCCTTAAACCCATAAAATATTTTCATGGTAAGCCTAATAATTTTCTATAAGAACTCTTTTTTCTTTAAATATAATTATTTTCCATGGTCATTAATGAAATTTTGGTTATTGCTTGAGATTCGCGAATATTTTCTACAAAAAAATTGTGATTAAAAAATATTCGCCAATACAAATAATTTGTTTTCCCAAAAAATTGAGAGATTCGCCAATAGGAATTAAATTTTTTAAAAATAAAAGGAAAGATTCGCTAGGATTTTATATATTTTTCTAGAGGGGGGTTTCTTAAAGTTATCCTTGGTTCTGACCATTCTTTTTCTCCTCTTTGGGGGTGTGGCCTTAACAGTTTGTTGCTTAGTTTTCTTTGCTGTCGGTTGCTTCCTCTTATAGGTCCTTACTTGACCTTTCTTAGGAGGTGTGGTGTTGGTTTTAGCAGTTTGACTCCTCATCCTCTACTTCTTTGTAGGAGGTGGAGGTGTATCAGATTTAATCTCCTCAGAATCTGATTTGTGTTCATCTTTTCCTTCTCCGATAGTGCCCTATTCATCGGTTTCCTCTTGTTGTTTCTGTTCCTCCTCTGTAACCGATAGAATCTTCTTGAGATTCTTAACCATCTTATCCTTTTTGTTGACGATCTTCTTTATTTCTAGGACTCTTTTTATCTTAGATCTGGCCTCTTCATAGGTTCCAAACCTTGGCTGTTTGTTGTCAATAGGCTCACTGATCAAAGCTTCAATTGCATTTGTATCCTGATCTATGTTGATTTAATAGTCCAGTGGTGATAACCAAGCTGTTCTTGGTACAACCAATTTGATGTTGGTGAAATCTGTGTCCACCATGAAACATATCTCATCCCTATGTTTTTCAACAAGTTGTTCATGGATCCTTTTCCTTTCCATCATCTTTTCCTTGAATTCAAGGAAGTATGCAGTCATGACAAATTCAAAATTGTCTCCTAGTGACTTGATTAATTCACTGATCTGCAATGTCACCGGTTTTGTAGTGTCCCACTTTACTTTTCCTACTGAGGGAAAGTACTCTTGAAAATAGAAAAATATACACATGATAAGTGAACCGAACTTACATGTGTTGGTCTTTGTGGACCTAATTGTGTTTATGTTTTCATCAAGTTGTTTCAACAAGATCTCACATAGATCCATCTGTATGCCCTTGGTTACAATCTTGTAAGTCGTGCTTACTGATGTTGCAGATATGTTGTTCAACTTGCTTGCTTGAAAGATTTTATAACCAATCACACATGCACCGAACCTCAGTTCCTCGTCAATGATGGTGTTTACTTTCAAACCTCTATTGTCCCATTCAGCTTTTGTGAGTTTTGTGACTTCTGGCCTAGAGGGATGCTTGTGAGCCTTAAGCTTGTCGATTATTAGATAACCAGTGACAACATGAAGGACATCCTTGGTTATTTGTTTGGGTTGATCCAACCACAACTTCTGGTCATGCAATCTGCTAAGCACCAATCTAATCCAGTCGATCTCGAAGTCCCTCAGGAAATATAGGGCATTAGTTATCCCTTTGACCTCTAAGTGTTTGTGCTCTTCATTTAGGTTTCCTTCTGCATCACAAAGCTTCTTATAAGCTTCATCCATCTCTAGATCTCCTATTTCGGTGATCTTGCAGTGAATATAAGACCTGACGTCTTCTATGAGAAAAACACTAGGTGGAATTTTAAAAAATGCTCCAGTTTCATTAGGTTGTGATGCAATCTCTGGGCATATCTTATATTTGGGCTCTACACATGTTCTATTCTTAATAAACTTAACCACATTCTTTTTGTCACTTTTAATCTTTATGTTTCTCGATGTGGTTGCCATTGTTTTTCAAGTTTCTAGGGCTTTCTTGAAAATTAGCGACAGAGATCTTTTGGTGCCTTCAGTACTTACTTCAATCTGTGATAGTGGTGAAAGATCTATTTGCTGTGTGCTTGGATAGACTTGTGGACGCTCTGCTTTCTATTCTTTAATCACTTTGTCTTTCGCTCTTGCTTTCTCTTCAAATCACGGGTGCAAAATGAAGTTGTTCCATCGTCTATTTATAGCCTTTTTCCCCTAAGTATTTGTCATAAATTCTCAATGACTCATCCGGTCATGAAGATGGAGTTTGTCAGGAAGATTTTTAAATTCATCATTGGTGTTGACATGATGCTTGGGACTGCTGTTAACAATTTTGATTTTACTGACAGATATCGGTATTCTGTCGTGACAAATTTTTAAGTTTGCTTTCTTACCGATGGGTATCAGGTTACATTGGTAACTTAACCATTTTATGTGTTGAATGACAATTTACGGTAAGTGTAAACAGCTCATGCATTATGTTCACCGATGATATTTGGTTTGTGTATACCAATAGGGTTGTTTTCTCAGAATTCAAATGAGTAACATAATATGCATCTTTATTATGTAGATTTTGACTATCTATCAATTTGTATAATGGAACTGATGCAAAATATGACTTGGTGTTGTGTAGTTCCATACTTTTTCAGCTCAAGTGGGGGTGGTGATGTCACCCGATCCATTGGATGGGGTGTCACCATTTGCATTACTTGGTCCAGCTTCATCATTGCTTGAATATTTTCTCCACATTTTGTCTCTAGCCCTCTGGATATCTTCAATGATATTTCCATTGGGATATGTGCTTGTCTCTGTCATTTGGTCTTTGCAATCCTTTTTGAGGTGACCAACTTTGAGACAGTGTAAGCATGCCATTCCAGGATTTGACCAGCCTCTAGACCGTCTGGTCCATCCTCTCATGTAGTTTGCAACAATGTGACCATATCTAACACATTCTATATAGTTTGTCCATGTATTGTAGTCCCATGCATATTGATTACCGATTCTCTTTGGTTGATAGGGAGTTTCTTGACCTTTTGGCTTCCATGCTTGCCTTTTATTTTTTCAGCATTCAAGACTTGTGTGCCCATTCATCTTGCATGTAGGACAGTATTTGTCCATGTAGGTTTCCTTCTTTGGTTGTTCTATCTTAGACTTACATTCATATGCTTTATGTCCTTTCTTGTTACATTTATAACATAATCCTATGAATGAAGATGTAGATTTAGGAATACCTTTCATTTTACCTCGGCATACATTTGATGTGTGGCCTTGCTTTCCATAGTGCTTGCATGTCAGCTTTCTTGGTCTTGGATTTTCATAGACATTCTTTGGGTTGGCTTGATTTGATGATTATCCATTTTTGGTAAAGCCTAAATCGTTGATGTTGTTGACTCTTTGTTGTCCTTCAAGAAAATAATCCATTCTTTTATTTCTCTCTTCAGCCTTTCTGATAACTTCATTATGTTGTTGCTGAATTCTAACCTCATTCTTTAGTTTTTTATTTTATTCTCTTAGTTCACCGATAATCTATATTCTTTCAATGAGTTCAACATTTATTTTGTTTGCTTCTTGACTCATAAGAATAATTTAATTAGTGGGCTCATGGTGATGCTCAGCATGTCTTTGAATTTCCAACTCCTTTTCTTGTAGTTTCTCTGTAATCTTCCTCCTGTCATCAGTGGCTAGTGTTCTTTCTATTTCAGCTTGTCTAGCAGAAATCATCACATCAATCATTCTTACCATTTGGGTCTCTTGACCGATTTGCAACATCTTTATTTTCTCTGTCAGATGTTGATTGATCTCCTTCAGATTTGTGATGTTCTCTTCTGATGTGTCTGATGTATAACTTGCATTGGATCCTGAAG
>MU225099.1:67387-81525 GCA_018584345.1 Thuja plicata
TAGAATGGAGAATCACAGAGTTACACATCTATGGGGATTCACAGCTGATAATCAACCAAGTTAATGATGAATATCAAACAAAACATGAGAAAATGGTACCTTATAAGCAAATGGTTGATTCCTTGAAATGCTACTTCACATTTATCACATTTCAGCAAATCCCTAGAGCAAAAAACAAAGAAGTTGATGCTATGGCTACACTTGCTTCACTCCTTCAATTAGAGAAACATGAATCCATATTTGAATTCTTGGTGAAAGATCTACATCACCCTATCTATGACTCGCAAGAAAGCCATGTCATTTGTATCCTTTTTGGTCGTGAGTCATCCCGCTATGGTGCCATTTACTCATATCTTCATGATGACATTATACCTAAAATATTTAACCGATCCAAATTCAAAAACCTTACCCAAAATACCTCTCACCATTCCCTTATCACTAGTGATTTGTATAAGAGGGGTCTAGATGGAACACTTCTTAGATGCTTAGAAAAGGAAGAATCCAACCAAGCGTTAGTTGACATTCACGAGGGAATCTATGGGGAACATTCCAATGGTCTTGCCATGGCCTGAAGGTTGCTTAGGGAGGGGTTCTGTTGGCCTAAAATGCAGATTGATGGAGTAGCTTTTGCAAAGTCATGTGAAAAGTGTCAAAAACATGGTAACCTGATATATGCTCTAAGTAGGGAGCTCATTCCTTCTATATCTCATTGGCCATTTTAGTGTTGGGCCTTTCACCTTGTTGGGAAGATTCATCTGAACTTATTAGGTGGACACAAGTTTATTATCATTGCTACTGATTAGTTCACTAAATGGGTAGAAGTTGTCCCACTTTCTATTGCCTCGGGCAAGACAGTCTCTCTATTCATTCTGAACCATATCATATGTCAGTATGGAGTGCCTTCCGAGATTATTATTGACAATGGAGGCCAGTTTAAAAATAAGGACCTTAAACAAATCTACAAGAAATTCAAGATTAAACAACATTGGTCCTCCATTTACTTCTCGCAAGGAAATGGTCAAGCAGAGGCATCAAACAAAACCATTCTTAAAATCTTGCATAGAACAGTCTGTAAGAATGGTAGAGATTGGCATTTATAGATAAATCTAGCTTTGTGGGCCTATAGAATGAGTATTTGTACTCCTACTGGGGCTACTCTTTTTGCCCTTGCATATGGCGCTGAAGCAGTGTTACCTTTGGAGGTTGATATTTCTTCACTTTGAGTTTCCCTCCAAGGTCTAGTTATAGATGAAGACTACCACACCATGAGACTTCAAGAGTTAGAACTTCTAGATGAGAAACATCAAGCATCATTTCACCATATGAGGGTTTATCAAAAGTGCATGTCCAAAGCCTTCAACAAAAAGGTTCACCCTAGAAAATTCCAAGTGGGAGATCTTGTCGTACGTGAAAATCCTAAGAATCAATAGCATAGAGATCAAAAGGGAAAATTTGAACCTAATTGGCTTGGACCTTACATCATTACAACAGCTTTTGGGTCAGGTGCTTATTTACTGTCTATAACAGAGGGAGAGTAGCTCCCTGATCCTATCAATGTCTTGCACCTGAAGAAGTTCTATCCATGATGCCCATTCTGTTTGGGGGGATCCTTTGTACATAATTATTGACCCTGAAAAAATCCAAAAAAATGATATATTGTTAAAAATTCTAAAAATCAGAAAATATCCTGAAAAAATGATCATCTTAGTGAAAACCTAGCAATAGGCACTTTGATGTATCTCCAAAAAAAAATTATATATTCCAAAAATACAAAAAAATAAAAAATTTAAAAAATTAAAAAAAGAAAAAGAAAAAGTGCCTTGGTGAAAACCTGGAAACAGGCGCCTTGGTAGCAAAAATTCAAAAAAATTATAAAAGTCCTGAAAAAAAGAAGAAAAAAAATGAAAAAATAAAAAATGAAAAAATTGTAATAAAATCCAAGTGCTGAAAACCTGGAAATGGGTGCTACTTGAGGCCTTTGCACCCCTATTTCTTAGTGTATGTCCTCAACACTTAGCCTTTCTCCATCATGCCTTGTCCTTGTTGCCTCGATCTGAAATTGGTCTTTGTCTTTATCTAGGGGGCATAACTGTGTTAGCTTTGGTCTCCTGGATGTGTTAATCTTTAGGACACCTCGCAAACGGTATTTTTCAACACCACCCCAACTGTATTTTTCAATACAACCCCTAGTATCGAGTGTTTTTCAACACTTATCGGTTTGGTCTTACCCAATTTTTTCATGTGGTCTTGCTTGCTTACAAGCATTTGATCCTTATCCTTGGAACTCAGTATCAGTTAACACACTTAAATTTTTAAACACAACACTTAATGCTTGAGCTATGTCATGATATTTTCTTTGTCTGCTGATTGTTATTGATTTTCGTTAAGTGTCCTTGTCTAATAAGTCTCTCCGTGATGCATAGCTAGAGGAATTAGGGCATGGGGCATGTTTTTTTTTTCTTTCTTCTTGTGGGTGTGGTCTTGAAACTCTTGAGTGTCTCTTGTTGTTCCCTTGAAACACTTAGGAGATTTGAGGCTTCATCCTTGACTGTTTTTGCAAAATTGTTCTTCTGGTCATCCTGGCCTCTATGCCTTGATGCAAACGTGGTTTTGCTACATTAAATTGGGTAAGCTAACAGCAAAGTCATCTTGACCTTTATGTCTTTGATGCTTATGTTAGAATCTTTCCACATTCTAATCTGATATAAATCAAATTCATATCTTCATAGTTGCACTTGTGACTAGTGATGATTGTGTGATTTTTTGATGTCTATTAATAATGGCCCAATGATGAAAATAAGTTCCTTAACATTCTCTCATGAATGATGAACACAAAGTCATATGTTACAGTTTCTCTATTGCAAGTACACCTTTGTATTTTCATGTAGCTTGCATTGTTAGACCTCATGTTAGTTTGCATTTTTAGGCTGCATTATGAGTTTGAGGGGGTTTTTTCTTCATCTTTCTTGTGGACTTATAATCAACTGTGATCACGCTCTCATCTTCATTTCCTTATCTTCTTTCATGATCTCAATCAAAATTTTCTATCTTAAATAGTTAATTGATTTTGGGGCATTCTCTTTCTTCTCTCCATTTCTTTCCACCTCTTCCAAAATTCTATCTTCCATTCACTTTTACCCCACTTATTTTCTTCTAATTCAACCTTGGAGCATAATATTTCATGCTTGGTGATCTACCTTGGTTCTGTGATCCTTATATCTTTCATCTTACATCAAGAACCTTATCTTTAGTTCAATTTGACCAAATTTATCAATTTGTTGTTTCTCCTCTATCTCATTTTGCTTTCGATCATGAGGGGGCAGTACCTATCAAACTTCAATCCTTTATTCAGCTTTATCAATCCTATGAATTTCTTCACTTGGGGAAACCTTGCTTGATATTCTTATCTTGGACATGTCAATTACCTATTTACAGGGGTGTTGACTTTGTCTTTTTCAAACAGCTTATCTTTGTCCTGATGTGTTCCCATAAAGATCACACGTCTGAGTTGTTTTGTGATCCCAAATTGATCTCACACTTCAATTGCATTCTTTGACTACATGTATTCCCATAAAGATCACACATTAGTCAAAGAAGGGCAAATGTATGCACCCTAAAAGGGTTGCCTAGACTATGGGCCCCCATTCTTCAAATTTATCAAATGACAGAATCAATTTATCAAATTCCTGAATCAATGCTTTGCAATATTTTCAATTCAAATCAATTTCATTGATCAAATTTTAATTAATTCAATTATTTCAATATTTCCTAAGGTTTGATCATTTCATCAATAATCTTAGTTAATCAAAAGAAAACATCCCTTTTAATTAAATGAAATAATCTTATTTAATTAAAATAAATCTTTTAATTAAATGATCTTATCTTATTTAATTAAAATCTCTCTTTTAATTAAATAATGTTATCTTATTTAATTAAAATCTCTATTTTAATTATATAAAATAATCTTATTTAATTGAAAGAAAATCCTTCTTTAATTAAATAAATAAAATCCCCACTTAAAGCTCTCTTTTTGATGAAAAAAGAAATAAATCAAATAAATAAATAAATAAAACTCCATTTTCTCCACACATATTCCTAAGTGGTGGGCATTTTCCTCTTACTTTCCTTTTTAGGGATTTATCCCACATTGCTCTTGAGGATGCATTCCTCTCCACACTTTCTTTTATAAGGAGCCCTCTCCTTCTCATTTTAGGGATCAGATATAGAATTTTTATGTTATTGTTATGCTGCAGGTTTGGAGAGCAACTTTGGAGGAGAGTTTGAGCATTTGAGCTTGAACTATGCAACTTCTCTTCTTCTTGTCTTCTTCTCTCATGCATCCATGGAAATCTATTTATATTAGATTCATGTTAGTTTAGATTCATGTTTCCTTCCATAGATTAATCTTGCATATGTATTTCCTTTCATGCATTGTTATCGTATAGATTAGTTTACATACTTCTTTTCATGCATCGTTATCATATAGAATAGTTTCCATTTTCATTTGCAATGCATATTTGATGACCATGGACACTAGCATTCTTGCTCTTCCTCTTTGAATCTCTCATTTCATGGTGTAATTGCATGGGCATAACTAGGTCTAAACTGAGGGCCTCCATTACAAACCCTTGCACACCATGAATAAGGAGCTATGAGTCGCCATTTGAGACCTCATTCTTGAGCAATCTTGAATATAATGACTCATAGAAGTGTGACTACTTTTTATCAAACAATTAATACCTTTCTCTGCTTATCAGTAGCCTGTGTTCTTGTTTTTGAAACTGATTTGATTCTTTTTTGTCCTTCTACATGAATTCTCTTGTCTGGTCTCTAGATGCTCTCTATGGCTACAATCTTCATTGAACAACAACTATTCTTAATAAATTGAGCATCTATTTATACAAGTATTTGACCTATCTTTGAATCACGCATTACAATGTTAACTCTTAGATCCAAGGTTTACAACTTGACCTTGATCTTTAGTTTGCATGTTTTAAATCAATAAAACTAAGTAAAACAATAATAAATACATTGCTTCCTCTGCACATAATGGATTTAAAAGAAAATCAAGAAGCTATAAATATAACTTTACAGATTTATCTGACATGGAAAGTAAGATCCACTTTTTGCGGGTTGTAACTGACTGTCAGTTGTTGGTCGTCGGGTTGAACTGAAAGTCTGCCGACGTTCCTTTGTTGAACTAATCTTGGGGTTCCCTTCATCTATCAAGTTCCACTCTATGCTATCCCATTGGGTTGTAGTATTGTTACTCATCGGGTTTCATTATCCTTTTTGTCATCGGATAACACTTAATAGTGTTTGTCAGGATGCTTTGAACTTTGCAGTATCGGGTAACCTTGGCGTCGGGTAGTGCTGTGCCCTGTCTGTAGGTGTAGTGTAAACTGATGGTGTAGATCATGTTTTTCCTTGTGTATACTAATGGAAAAATACAATGCCTTCACTAATCTTAAAACCCTAATCCTAATTGTAGGCAATTTTTCATGTGGTAGCCCCAATATAAAAAATTTGAAACTCATGCCTCTTTTCACTATTCACCTCAACATACCACTATGCACACTAGGAGTGCCAAAAGTGTATTTAGTGATGACACAATTATCTAAGGGATCTCATCTAATATGAAAATTTGACCTCACTCCTCAAGGATAGATCCATGTGGAATTCTAGTGGGGCACACCATGAGGCTAAATTTGATCACCAATAATGAAGTAGTTAAGGTTTCAAAACCAAAGGGAATCCTCACCATAATTTCTAAGGACAATTGAAAATTGCAAGGAATCCTTCTCTAGACATCCCTGACATATTTTAATACATGAGGACACAAGTTCAAGTCCAATTTAAAGGGAGACGATGCTCAATAAGTAAAATAATCCCATTCTATATACTAACTTCATAAGGGAGACCATTGTATTGTTTTTGACATTCTTTCCAAGTGTCTTAAGCTTGCAAATATGGAATTAAAGGATCATTGCAAAAAACCATGAATAAACCCCCAACTAAAAATTACATTGAACAAGTTTATTGTTCAAGCATTTAGATTTTAGGATAAAAAACCATGGGTATATCAAGATAAAAGGATGAAACTCCTACATATCTTGCGTTAGCGGACAAAAATCCTTTAGGTAAAGGAGTGGCCTCACCTAGAGGTTGTGTTTGAGATTTAGTGGTGATGGTTAAAAGTGACATCAAGTTACTTGACACTTATTGTTATCAATAATAAATCATTTTATTTTTGTTGTATTTGCTAGATGTCACAATGTGTGGGTCATCTCCCTGATTCACTAATGAAAGGTAGTTTAAGAAGTTCTCATTCAACCATTGATGAATTCATGAATATGGATTTGATGTAAAAGTGTTGGTTTGAATCTAATATGGCTAAAATTGGTAAATGTATTTGAAGCTACATTTCACCTTCATATTTTAAAGTTGAATATTAAGGTTTTTTGTTTCTTATATGAATGTGAAGGAATTTTTTTGGGTTTGTAGGATGTGACTAGACTAGATTTAGGGTTTCTCATTTTAGGGGCAAAGTATGAAGTCTAAATCGCAATATTGTTCTATTTCTCGCTTCATTATGTAAATGTTAATATAATCTAGGATATATGTTAATATAATCTAGGGTATAAGGTTAGAATATATTTAAATCTACCCAAAAATTAGTAACAAAAAAAGCATGACACGTTATAATTTTCCATAATAATTCAGGCTATAGGGATTTTTAGCACTACCCTCTTTTCTTTATACATATATCATCTAGGAAAATATCTTTAATAGATATTAAAGGTCATATTCCATAGATGATGGAATCACATCACCAAGATGATATTGTGTCATTTAGGACCACAACACAAGGTAATAGTTATGAGCATGACTCAATTAATATTTTTATTTTACTTCTAACATGTATCAGATATTCAGTAATTCTAAATTGCATTTAAAAAATGTGACCGAAGTAGGGAACGACTCTCTCTTGATCATTAAATTTAGCTTAGTCCCCAATCTTAGTTTTTTTTAATCTTTCCAACACCTTTCATGTATAGTTTATTACAACTCTTTATCTAGGGATTTAATAGACATTTAATTTGGTTATTCAACTCATTATCCTTAGATGTATTTATGGAGTGTTTCTTTATCTATAATAATGGATAAAATAAATGTTTAATATAAAGCGCATCTAAAATATAATAAATACCTATTTTTTAATTTAACATAGATTTCTCAATGTTAATACTTGAGATAAAGTTCAACAAATGTTACATTGAGTACAAGATAATGTTCTTTGTTGCAATATATTTTTTTTGTCAAATTTAAATTGTTCATTTTTTTTATGAAATATATCTATATATTATCACATAGACAATATATGGAATATTCTTAAAACGTGGATGAAATAGAATCATGTGCTAAAGTCATGTAAATTAGGCCAAGCCTAGAATAATGTTAGGAATAACAGTCCACAAGCACAACTGAGAGGGCAGGGGGGGGGGGGGGGGGAAANGGGGGGGGGGGGTGAATCAGTTGTGATGTAGAATATTAAACTTTAAACTTTATAAACCAAAACTTTAATGCAAGTGATAACACAGTAAATGCCAATACAATAACACAATAATTGTGTTCAACGAAACCCTGTTAAAGGTAAAACCCCGGTGGGAATTAACACCCATAAATAATGTAATGAGAGTATAGTATGCCTGTTAAAATATTTAGCCCTCTTAGGAGCTTATTACAACATTACAGTACCCAGTCCTTGTTAGAGGACAAAACCTATTAGGAGTCAAGAGTAACAGTGGGCTCACTGCCTAGGCACACTGCCCAAAGAAGGTTAAGGCCACCCTCAAGGATTTACAATTTGAACAAGTGTTTATAGAAAATATACAATCTAGTGAACTGTCTGATAGCAACTATCTTTGCTTGGTTATTTCAAATAAAGTATTATTATCACACACTCTGCTCTACATCCAACTGCCAACAAGCCTCGCAGCTTTCACACTTCTCTACCTTTTCAATCTCTACCACATCTTTCTAAAAGAAAAGATCTCTCATATATACCCTATTACAATAATTCATTAGGTCAGCTAATTAAGCTTTCCAAATACACAAATAAATAATTAGGTCATCCAATTAGGCTTTACCAATATAAAAATAATTGTTTAACCCCTTGATAAGATACACATGTTACCTATAACAAGTAATCATCAATTATAATCCATTAGTTATACTCCAAGATCCACAATCCACACTCACAATTCATAATACATGCCATATGTCTGAATTTGCTCACCAAATAGGTCTCCTCTAGAATACATGCCACTACTCTCACAACTATCGATCAACAATGAACATTCCTTAATGTGTCCTCTATCAGCCCATAAGCTCGCATACTCTGAAACATCTTCATCTATAAGATATACGCAAAATACATAGATCTGATCTGTCAAGCATTTTTGTCACAGTCCAGAAACCAATCTTCACTAAATCATCTGTAACATCTTCAATATGTAACCTCAAGTCAAGTGAACTTAATAATAATGTCATCACTCATCTGTCTCCATATCCCTATCTTTGATCATTCTAAATCATCCCTACAGTTTTCGTACACTTCTTCCAGTCAGATAACCAGTCTGTTCTCTTCACAGAAACATTTGTTTAAATCACTGACAAAACATGAATATCAACAACATAAGTAGTATCCAAATCTGATATCATCTAACAATCTCCCCCTTTTCCATTGATGGCAACATATGGGAAAATCCATCAACCCAAAAAGTACTTTCTCTCAATAGAATCTTCTCAATATCCTCAACACAAATCTCCCCAAAATAGAAGGGATTTTCAAATAGAATCTTTCCCCCTTTGGAAACAATGGAAAAGGGTGCCATAACTCAACTGTAATCTTGTGTAAGGTGTAGCTTTTTCAAATCTTCATGTCCAACAACCAGGTGCAAAAATCACCCAAATGTGCTCCATAGTGTTCTTGCGATCACTCTCCTTGAGGAGTAGATCCATACATCAAGTCCAGAATATGATATAGCTCTAAAATCCATTGGACCGATGCATGTCTGCATCAATTAGTTATCACTGAGAGGGGCTCTCACCCCAAGCATGCTTCTGATATATTCAAAAGTATCTTTTGGCAAAGGTTTTTTAAATATATCTTCTATCTGTTCCTTTGTGCTAATAAATTCCAATCTAATCTCTTTATCTGCTACTTTCTCCCTCAAGAAATGATACTTAATAGAAATATGTTTAGTCTTTGAATGCATTACAAGATTCTTTGACATATTCACTGCGCTAGTGTGATCACAATGGATAACCATTGGTTCCTCCAAAATTATTCGGTATCATCTTAAAATGGAAGCACTTCCATGTTAAGAACATTTATCCCTCCTTAGGGGATGTTTTTTACCTCCACCATGTCATCCTCCCATTTCTACATCATCCCTTGCTTCTGTGCCTGTTTAGGACCTTGATTGGGCCTCTCCAGGCACCCTCTACCCCACCTGGCATGTTTTCCAGGGGTTTTGACCCCCTGAGTTAAGGTCGACCTTGACCTTGACCTAGGTCAGGGTCGACCTCAACCTTGACCAGGGTCCCCCTTTTGAATCTGGAAGCCTGTCGGCTGTCGGGGGTCATCCAAAATTCATTTTTCTTGCTTCCAGGTTGGCTATTTTGAGTTTCAAAGTGTCGATTCCTAAATTATATTTAATATAGGTCCTATCCTAGGGGTAAAGTCTTTAATGGGAATTTAATTATCCTATGTCGGCCTCCTTAGAAGATTGTGCCCTAGTTTCATATAAAAGGGAGCTTTCTCCTCTCATTTTCTCTAAGTCTTCTATCCATGATCAAGTAACAAGCGCTAAGGCAACTAAGAATTCAAAGGACATTCAAGCATCCATTGTTCTACATGTTTTAAATATTTCAAGGTGTTCAAATCTTCCTCTCAAGCATTCAAGTTCTCCATTGAAGATGAAGGATTCAAGCTTCCAAGTTTTTGAAGGGATTAGGTTCAAACATTCAAGATTCATCATTCAAACCCTAGATCTAGCCATCATGGTGGTGTGATATTCCTTCAAAATAATTTATGCATCCTAAAGACTCTTTCATCATCTCTTCAAGGTGGATTTCAAGCATAAAATCATGGAGGTTTATTTTTTCTAAAGTCTAAGCTTTCATAGTTGCATAGTTGCATACATTTGAATTATAATTGCATATCTATTTAATATCATAGCTTCATTGTTAGATTCAATTCTACTACTTGCTATCATTATATACTTTATTGATTTCAAGGTTAGTTCCTAAATTAGGGTTTGACCAAGGCAAACCCCTCCCCCCCAACAAACAATCCTCTTTTTCTTGTAGGTACAGGTTCAGGACTGTAGATTTGAGACCAGATTTGGATACCCTTTTCGGCTTTCTATCGGACTCTGTGAACAGATTCTCTGTCGGACCTGTGCAGGTCAAGGTCAACATTATTAGGTCAAGGTTGACATTTATGGGTCAAGGTTGACCTTTTTCATAAGATGACATCATAACGGAAAAATATTTCTGGGTTTTGTTTGTCTCTGCGTTCCAGTTTTAGATCATACTTCAGTTTTTTTAGAAACATTCTACAAACCTCAGAAACAACATTATTTGATTTGCATTACTTTAAGGTTAGTTCTTCTTCCTATCCTTTTCAATTACTATAATAAATCATATTTACTTAATAATTAAGAGAATTTAAGATCCTTCTTGTTATTCTCTTTTCGAAATAGTTAATTCATTTGTGCATTAGCCCTTCTTTTGGGTTGATCAACTTGGATCTTCCATTTGTGCATTTTGGGAATAGAAGAGGAGCATCTTATCTTCTCCTTAATCACAATTGAATTATACAATCAATCAAATTCAATTAAATGTAAAGTAGGGTTAAGGAACTCAACACACACTAAGCAAATCAAACAACAATTAATATCCAATCTCTATATCCCCTTTTCTCCCTTTACATTTTGGTGAACCCACGATAGACATCTCCTTCTCTTTGGTGTTAGATTTACATCTTAGATTAGAATTTGCATTTATAAATATAAAAATAATTTTTTTTTCTTAAATACTCATAAAATACAAAAACACTTCTTGCATTTTCATTATGAAGTTCTTTTGGTGTATGGCTATTTTTCTTATTATGCTTCTGTTAGCATCTCTTTATAGTACCTATGATGTCTATGAGAGTATCATCCACTTTATCATGTTTGTTAATCTTCATGTTTCACTTGCTTATGCTATTTTAAGATTGACCAATACTAGTCTCCCTTCTTTCAAAACTTTAATTAAGGATTTGTGTAGTGGACTTATTGCTCTTTTGGATTATGTGAAGAATTTTGTGGATGATACCCCATTGCCTAATCTTCCTAATCCAATAATTCTTAATAATCTCACTCCTATTCTTCCATCTTCCATCCCTAGTTCATCTCACACTTTTGTTAAGGCTCAAACTATGGTCGAAGATGAGGATGCACAAGAATTTCTAGATTTGCCTTCTCCTTCTTATCCTATCCATGATGATAATAAAGGAAAATCCAAAGAAACTTCTCCTAGAACTATTGTTCCACCTTACATGAAATTCTCTCATGAGCATCATAATCAATCACCTCCTATAGAAGCTTTACAAGATAGATACACTACCGGATACACTATGGTTGATAAACAAGGTTATAAGGGTTTAGGGCTTGGTGTTAATGAACATGGCATTAAAAACCTGATTCATGTGTCTCCTAAACAAAATATGGATGGTATAGGCTTCCCGCCTTCTCAATTTGAGGTAGCTAATCTTAACTATCATCCTCCTCTCCATATTCTTCTTCCAACACCTACCTTAGATCACCCTGATACTCCTCGAAATGTGGCTAAAAATGTGTATGTCCAGTTAATAAATTCCAAGAAAGAAATCTTCAAACCCATTCTGAGAAATGCTCTCTCTAAATACAAATGTCCTTTTCATTATAGTAATAAACATTTACTTGCTGACTGCATGCATTTCAAGCTATATGTTAGAGAAAGAGATGCTTTGAGAATTATATCTCATTCCTGTGTAGTATTACAATTTCTTCATAATTTTCATATAGGGCATTCCCCCCATTCTTCTACAAGTTAGATTGCATTTCTCGTCTTGTCTATTCACTGGGGGGCAAGAGGTATCTTATTCTAGTCTTCTAGGATCCATTTTACTCTCAGCATATCTTTTGTGTTGAGTTTAATTGGTTATTCTTTCTATATTCTATCCCTATAAATCATCAATGATATCTTTTCTAAAACATTTATTTTGTAATGATATCTCTTTGCTATGAAATCTCTTGATGTAAATTGATATATCCCTTGCCTTCACACCTGAGGGGAAAGGTATGTTCTTTCTTCCTCTATCTAAGGAGCTACTTTCCTTAGCTTAGTGGTGTGTGTTTATCTTACAATATTATTTCTTTATAAAGATTTGTGTTTTGACTATTGATACCCTCTTATATGAGAGGTGATTGTCCTAGGTCATCACCTCTTCATTATTTTTTAAAATATTTTTTTGATAAACTCTTGCTCTTTCTTTGGGTTTGAGTTTGTTTCCTTCATCTGAAGATTCCTCTTCCTCTTGATTATAGGGGACTTTTTGATTGAATCTTTGTTCCCTCTTTTCTTTAGAAGAAGACATTTTATCCTAAGCACTCCTCTATGGTAGGGCTCTTGTTGATAAGATCTCTTCCTCTTTGAGGATCCTTTTTCCATAAGTGATGTATCCATTTCATGATTATCTATGCTCTTGGATGGAAGGGTCAATACTCTTCGCTAAGAATATGGTATACATTGTTGTAAAGTGGGATATCTCCTTACCTTGTGAAGTAGGTATCCTCTTTTCTCTTCCTTATCCTACCTAATGGGTAGCCATGATAAGGAGGGGGGAATTTATAGGGTCTCCCTTGTACTATAGTTTAAATTTATTTACATTTTACAACATGCTAAATCCTTGGAAGGTAACACACATAAGTTTCTAAATCCTGAAGAGACACGCATTTTTACTTTTATGTTTGCTAAATCCTTGGAAGGTAACCCACACAAGTTGCTAAATCCTAAAGAGATATGCACCCTTTTATTTTATGATATGCTAAATCCTCAAAAGGTAACGCACATAAGTTGCTAAATCCTGAATGGACACGCATTTTATATTCCATAGTGATACAAGAATGTAAATCTATGGATATTTTCAAAAGCCGTCAGAAGACGCATTTACAATAACAAACATAATTTATGGGTGAACCTATTGGGGGCTCTCCCTCCTTGGTGATTCATAGTAAGGTGGGAATCTTACTAGGTGAGGTAATCACTTTCTCTTCTCTCTTTTTCTTTCATGCTAGTAGGATTAGATCATGAAGCTATGTTATCTATGGTGTTGTTCTTGTCTTACTTATGTAGTCATGTATGTTTTCTATGATTGATTTGTCTTTAATTTCATATCTTTATGTATGTATGTTGAGTTATAATCCTTTGTCTAAGGACTCATGTCCTTGACTTAGTGATATTCTACTTTGTTGCAATCCACCGGTATCTTTTTTCTTCTAACTTTACCGTTAGCATGTTCGATTTCCATAGTCTAGCTAAAGTGGGGGCTTAATGTATCATCTTAAGATGGAAGAACTTCCATGTTAATAATGTTTAGCCCTCCTTAGGGGATTTTTTTGACCTCCATCATGTCATCCTCCCATTTCTGCATCATCCCCTACTTCTGTGCCTGTTTAGGACCCTGATTGGGCCTCTCCGGGCACCCTCTACCCCACCTAGCATGTTTTCTAGGGGTTCTGACCCCATGGGGAAAGGTCAAACTTGACCTTGACCTAGGTCAAGATTGACCTCAACCTTGACCTAGGTCAAGGTTGACCTTGACCCTGACCAGGGTCCCCCTTTTGAATCTGGAAGCTTGTTAGCTGCCAGGGGTCATCCAAAATTCATTTTTCCCGCTTCTGGGTCAGATGTTTCAGGTTCCAAAGCATCGATTCCTAAATTATATTTAATATAGGTCCTCTCCTAGGGGTAAAGGCTTTAATGGGAATTTAATTATCCTATGTCGGCCTCCTTAGAAGATTGTGCCCTAGTTTCATATAAAA
>MU225099.1:81664-105806 GCA_018584345.1 Thuja plicata
TTCAAGCTTCCAAGCCTTTGAAGGGATTAGGTTCAAACATTCAAGATTCATCATTCAAACCCTAGATCTAGCCATCATGGTGGTGTGATCTTCCTTCAAGATCCTTTGTGCATCCTTAAGACTCTTTGATCATCTCTTCAAGGTGGATTTCAAGGATACAACCATGGAGGTTTATGTTTTCTAAAGTCCAATCTTTCATAGTTACATACTTGCATACATTTGAATTATAATTGCATATCTATTTAATATCATAGCTTCATTATTAGATTCAATTCTACTACTTGCTAGAATTCTATACTTTATTGATTTCAAGGTTAATTCCTAAATTGGGGTTTGACCAAGGCAAACCCCTCCCCCCAACAAATAATCCTCTTTTTCTTGTAGGTACAGGTTTAGGACTGTAGATTTGAGACCAGATTTGGATACCCTTTTCAGCTTTCTATCAGGCTTCGTGAACAGATTCTTTGTCAGACCTGTGCAGGTCAAGGTCAACATTATTAGGCTAGGGTTGAGATTTATGGTTCAAGGTTGACCTTTTTCATAAGATGACATCAAAACATAAAAATATTTTTGGGTTTTGTTCGTCTTTGCGTTCTGGTTCCAGATCACACGTCAATTTTTCTAGAAACAGTCTATAGACCTAAAAAAAAAACATTCTTTGATCTGCATTATTTTAAGGTTGGTTCTTCTTCCTATCCTTTTCAATTACTATAATAAATCATATTTACTTAATAATTAATATAATTTAAGATCCTTCCTATTATTCTCTTTTCCAAATAGTTGTTTCATTTGTGCATTAGCCCTTCTTTTGGTTTGATCAACTTGGATCTTCCATTTGTGCATTTGGGGAATAGAAGAGGAGCATCTTATCTTCTCCTTAATCATAATTGCAATATACAATCAATCAAATTCAATTAAATGTAAAGTAGGGTTAAGAAACTCAACACACACTAAGCAAATCAAACAACAATTAATATTCAATCTCTATATCCCCTTTTTTCTCTTTACATATTTCAATGTCCTTCAACATTTGTTTCATCCAAACAACTTGAGTACAATTTATTACAGAAGTATCATACTCTGATTTGGCAGTAGACTGAGTAATACAGTCATGCTTCTTACTTAACCAAGAAACCTCCCTTTTCCCAAGGAAAAATGCTCCACCACTTGTACTCTTTCTATCATCCACATTACCTGCCCAATCAACATTAGTATAAGCCTGCAAAATAAAGTCATCTAATTTTTCATACCATAATCCATATTCTATTGTTCCTTTCAAGCATCTGAAAATTCTTTTCACAACATAAAGGTGTGTTTCTTTAGGATCTACTTGATATCTTGCCACAATTCTAACTGTATTGGAAATATCTGGTCTAGTGTGAGTTATATATTGTAGACCACCAATCATCGATCTGTACTTTGTCTAAAAAACACTTTGAGTCTCATCATTACTAGTCACCTTGTATCTAGTCACCATGGGTGTCCGAACAGGTTTACAATCTTCCATTCCAAACTTTTTCAACATTTCCTTAAGATACTTGGTCTGAGATATAAAAATACCACTCTTACTCTGATTAATTTGCAAAGAAAGAATTTTTTTTATTTCACCAATCATTGACATTTCAAATTCATTTTCCATTTATTTAGAGAAATTCTTACTCATCTTATCATTTCCTCCAAAAATTATATCATCAACAAAAACTTCTATGATTAAGATTCCATCTTCATTAGTTCTTAAATATAAATTACTGTCTGCATTACCTTTTTTGATCTAAATTCTATTCAAGGTGTACATAGCAGTACCAACAGATTCCCTCTAATGAACATGTGATACATTTCCTTCCAATAGCATAGTTCTTGCATCATCTAATTTTGTTCTATTTCTTTGCTCTACTATCCCATTATGTTGTGGTTTCCTAGCTGCAGATGTTTGTCTATATATTCCATGCTCCTCATAGTAGGTATTAAATAAATTTGATGTAAATTCACCACCTCTGTCTGATCACAAACATTTTATCTCCAAACCAGATTCATTCTCAACTTTTGCTTTGAATAACTTGAGTTTGTCAAATGCTTCAGATTTCTCTCTCGAATATGTAACCCACATCATTCTAGAAAATTCATAAACAAAAAGTATAAATTACCTCTCACCATAATAAGATAATGTTCTTATAGGACCACATAGAGCTGTATGCACCAAATCCAACTTCCCTTTTGCTGAGTAAGATTTTCTTTTAAAATCGCTTCTAGTCTGCTTCCCCATAACACACTCTCTACACAGAGTGTTAGATGGCTTCACAATATTAGGTAGATCTCTTACGACATTAGTCATACTTTCTTTCACAATGTTATCAAAGTTAACATGACAATATCTTCTGTTCCATAGCCAATTTTCATCAACCTTCGCAATAAAATAAGAAGCTTCAGATGTGTCCAATTCAAATACATTACCTCTAGATTTAGTACCAGATGCGATCAAGTTTCCTATTTTACTCCTGATAGAAAATGTCCTATCAATGAATTTCAATTGATAACCTTTGTCCACTAGCTTCCCAACACTCAACAAATTATGCTTAAGTCCATCAACAAGTAATACATTGTTAGTATTAGTCTTTCCATCAAGAGAAATAGATCCAACTCCAATGATAAGCTTAGGAGTATTGTCACCAAATCTAACAACACCACCATCATATCTTTTCAGACTCACAAACTTATTTTTATCTCCAGTCATATGATGTGAATAACCACCATCTATAACCCATTCAGATTTCTTTTTAACAAGGGATAATAAGGCTTTTTCTTCATGCACATGCTCATCATCCTTAATAGTAATAAATCCAATTATTTCATCATCATCATCATCATCATCATCATCATCATATATGCCCTCACTAGCATAATAACATTCCTTTCCTTTTGAATAATTAGATTTGTAAAACTTAGGTTTATGCTTTGGAACTCTTGTAGGACATGGAGATGCAAAAAGATCAATCTTGTTACATGAAAAACATTTCAAAGGTAATTTGCCTTCAAGTTTACCGTTACCTCTCTTTTCTCTTCTAGAGATCAAGGCTACCACTTCATCTAGATTTTTTCTTCCTCCTATATTTGTTCCCATTCATCAACATAGTCTCCAATCTCTTCTCTCAAGTCACCATTGCTGGTGTTCGCAATTCCAGATAAGGTTTTTTGTTTCTATGGACAATCGCCTTGAATGCTGACTCTATTTTAGGTAAAGTATCTCCCAGTTTTGCGGCCTCAAAAGTAGTTAGCTTACTAATATAAATCTCTCTAGTGAAGTTCGGTGTCAAATGTATAATCTCCTCTATATCTTGTACTTTAGTTTTGTATATATTTGTCAAAGATCTGAGTATCTTTGCAATCACTTCTTCCTCACTATAAGTGCCTCCAGAGTTTTTGATGCAAGTAACCACCTCAATAATTCTTTGTACATATGCCCTAATGTTTTCATCATCTCTCATCCTTATTGTTTCCATCTTTATCTTCTAGTTTTGTAGCTTTTCCTGTTTAGTAAACTTATCTCTTATAAATAGTGCTTCCAATCTTATCCAAATCTCATGTGTAGAATCCAAGTCTTTTATTCAATGAATTCACCTTCAAAAAGTGTGCTGATCAATGATTCCCTTACAACCAAATTACATGAAAATTTCTTCTTATCATCTTTAGTAGCCTTCTCCAATTCATCCCCAGTCACTATCTTTTCCTTCTTTTTCGTGATCATCCAGTAGTCAATTCCCAAACATAGAAAATGTGTTCTCATCTTGTTCTTCCATCTGTCAAAGTTTTCAAGATCAAATTTTAGACTATCCTTCTTTTAGTAAGTCATCTTCAGGATCACTTCAAGCTATTAAGATTTCTCTCTAAGGACCAGTAGCTCTGATATCAATTATTAGGAATAATAGTCCACAAGCACAACTGAGGGGGGGGGGGTGAATAAGTTATGATAAAGAATATTAAAATTTAAAATTTATAAACCAAAAATTCAATGCAAGTGATAACATAGTAAATGCCAACACAATAACACAATAATTGTTGTCAAGGAAAGTTTTTCTAAAGGTAAAACCCTGGTGGGAATTAACACTCGCAAATAATGTACTGAGAGTATAGTATCTATGTTAACATATTTAGCCCTATTAGGAGCTTATTAAAACATTACAGTGCATAGTCCTTATTAGAGGACAAACCCTATTAGGAGTCAAGAGTAACAGTGGGCTCACTACCCAGAGAAGGTTAAGGCCACCCTCAAGGATTTACAATCCGAACAAGTATTTATAGAAAATATACAATCCAATGAAATGTCTGATAGCAACTGTCTTTTCTTGGTCAATTCCAATGAAGTATTCTTATCACAAACTCTGCTCTACATCTAGAAAGCAACAAGCCTCATAGCTTTCACACTTCTCTACCTTTTCAATCTCTAGTACGTCTTTCCAAAAGAAAAGATCTCTCATATATACCATATTACAATAATTCATTAGGTCGGCCAATTAAGCTTTCTAAATACACAAATAAATAATTAGGTCGGCCAATTAGGCTTTCCCAATATACAAATAATTGTTTAACCCCTTGCTAAGATACACATGGTACCTATAAAAAGTAAACATAAATTACAATCCATCAGTTATACTCCAAGATCCGCAATCCACACTCACAATTCATAATACATGCTACATGTTTGAAGTCGGCCACCAAATAGGTCTCCTCCAGAATACATGCCACAACTAACATCACCAGTACTATCATAACTATCAATCAACAAATAACATTCCTCAATGTGTCCTCTATCATCCCATAAGCTTGCATACTCTGAAACATCTTCATCTGTAAGATATACACAAAATACAGAGACCTGCTCTGTCAAGCATTTTTGTCATAGTCCAGAAACCAATCTTCAATAAATCATCTGTAACATCATCAATATGTAACCTCAAGTCAAGAGACCTTAGGAATGAGTTCATCACTCATCTTTCTCCATATCCTTGTTTTCAATAATTCTAAATCATCTGTACAGTTTTTGTACACTTCTTCCAGTCAAATAACCAGTTCGTTCTCTTCACAGAAACATATGTTGACATCAGTGACAAAACATGAATATCAACAACATAAGTAGTATCCAAATTTCATATCATCCAACATAAAAGTATCATCTGATACCAAAAAAGAAACAACCCATAAACAAAAAAATCACACAAACCCAACAAAGAACAATCATTCCACAAGTTAAAACAACTACACGCGTAAGAATAAAATGAAGGTATCTGACAAGATCAATGAAACCAATAGTGGGGGATGTGTCTCAATCATATAGTTCCAAACTCTACCCTCTATTTAGTAAGTCCTATCCATCCTCAATAAAATCATAACCAAGAAGAGAACTACTTTATTTATTTTGTTTTTCTTGATTAGATGCTTAATTATTAAGAATATAATTTTAGATAGAGATTGATAATGCCAAACGAGGAAATTTATCTTGCCTTAAATATAAAATCAACCCATATTCCCATGGGGACATGGATGAAGGGTGATGAATGGATTGATAAGGAGGACACTGATCAAATCATTTTAAAAACTGCTACTAGGACCTATCACTATGGCCAAAACTTTTACCATGATGTGGGAATTGATTGTGAGGTGACAAAAGTTAGAGGAACCAAAGATAAAACCCATATGGACCATTTCCCTATTGATCCAAAAATATGCAAAGATAAGAAACATCCAAAGCTGCTTTGTTTTATTACTTTCCTCAAGCTAATTTTGAAACATATAAAATAAAAAAATTAAGAAGCATTTAAATAATTCCAAAATGTACCTTGAGAAATAATTAAAATGAGTTAATTTGGAAAAACAACATTAAAATGCAACGAATGCCATAATTTTGGTGGCTCAAATTATTAAGAATTTTTTTAAGGTTATAAACTATAATAGACATAATGAGAATGAGATTTTAACGAGACATAGTAGACTGTATCCATACAAATTATGCACATTTTCCTTTCATTAAGAATTTGGATCATGGTATGTAATCTTTTATTAGAATGAAGAAATGAAAATGATAAGAATAAAGTATTCTAGTTCTCTAAAAATATAATATTCCATGAAAGGGCACATAAATTTGATCTACTCTTAGAATGAAGGGATAAAAATGATAAGGAAAAAATATATAAGACATGCCATGAAAGGACTTGTAAAACAATGCACAATATTTCAAATTGAAAGTATAAAGAAACAAAATTAATCAACTTAGCCAATACAAAAAGAGATAAGTACTTAAAATCAATAAGACATAAGGTGAGAGAGTGAGTTTAAGATTATATATACAATTTTCTAGTCGATAGGCTATTTGTGGGAGCCTTGCTCCTTGAAAAATTGTTTTTCTACTGTAAAATTGTTAGCCTCGCCAACTGTCTTTTTTTTCCGATTATGCTTTTGGATATATATATATATATATATATATATATATATATATATATATATTTCTATTNTTTTGTATATATATATATATATATATATATATATATATATATATATATATTTCTATTTTTTTTCCATTATCGATATCTTTGATTTATTTTGTCCTATTTTTTTGATGAATAAGGCCTTCTCTATTGATTTAAAATATTAAAGTACATATTCACAAAAAAAGCTGGGGAAACGAGATCACCCCGCAAGAGTCACACGGCCAGAGGCCATAAGGAAAAACAACTATTCATAAAAAATATCACCTCAAATAGCCAAATCAGTATCGACTGAGGGAGGTGGGTCATAACTATCATCTTTTTTACCCCAACCATCATTGGGTTCAGTAGGTGGGTCAGGAAGAGACCACCCATCATCAGTAGCATAATTTTCTTTTTCTTTTTCCTCCTCATCCCTAGGAGGCGAAATGCCCAAGGCTAGGTGAGGGAACCACTTGGAAGAGGTGGAAGTAGGCCATGAAGAGCCACCACCCAGAGTGTGCCAACCAACATCAGGAGCAACATGAGAAATAAGAGACCTATCAGAGAGACGCCATGATGGAGAGGCTGAGCGATGATGCTGACCATCATTCCCACTACTAGGGGAGCGATGGGGAGCCTGGGACCGAGGAGACTAAGAGCGACGGGTGGAGGAACTACGTCCACAATGTTGAACACAGGGTAGAGTGCAGTCGACAGAAACAAAATCTGGTGGCACTCTTGTCACCGTACACAAGGTGTTACCTTAGTGGTTCAACAAATCCTGAAGGTGGGCCACCTCAACCACAACCATGTTAGCCTGTACTTGTATCTGCATTATCACATTATTGCATATGCAAGCTTTAGTGTACATAGAAAAATTTATATCAAGAAAGTTGTGAGTGAAAATAACAACATTTCTATCTTTCCAAAGAGTAAAAAGAATCTCCATCCTAAAAGCATGCCAAATCTGTGTGTATTTGTAGGGGATTCTAAGCGAATCACCTAGAAAAATCATATGCCAAGAAAAGGGCCCAGGAAAAAATGGTTTGGAAAAATCATGAATCCAGCTCCAATACTGTTGAGCTCTTTGAAAAATCTAGAAAATATGCATAAAGGTTTCTGGTTGCCCACAAAAGGGACACCTAGGATCAAGAACTCCTAGATGCTTGAGCCGAGAAATATAGTGTGAAATATTAATCTCTAGTTTTTCTGAGAACTATGCAAGTGCCAACGTAGGTTGAGGGTGGTGACCATGGGCAAATGTGGCACCAACTAGTGGTATCCCATCTTTGTCTTATAGTTGGCAAGAGGTGTGCAAGGATACCATTTCTAATCCTTCCACCATGGCTCAATAGGTTGGATACCCAACTTGTGAAGCATGCGTGGAGGCAAGGCAGAAACCATCAAGTCAATTAAATCCATGAGCAGTATTTTGTCCTATTTAAAATTTATTTATTTAAAATTTTTCTATTTTCTTAATTAATTAGTGATTTTTTATTTATTATTTTTAAATTTTGAAAGATGATTTTTTATTTTTTATTTTATAAATTTGAAGATATTATTTTGTTAATTTTTATTTAAATTAATAGAGATTTTTATAATATTTATTTAAATATATTAAATTTTCAAGTTTAAAGCTAATGAAATTGGTTAAAGATGATTTTTTATTTATTATTTAAATATTTGGAGATGTTATCATTGTTAATTTTAATTTTTGTATTTCTTTAATTAATACAAAATTGATGATTATTTATTCATTATTTTAGGAAAAAAAAAAATTGGTTGAAGTTCAAAGAACCTCTTTGGCTAAGAGCCAAGGACTGAGGGGTATCCATTCTGCAAAAATCCGCCTGGGGCATGATCCTGACCTCATCCCTTATGGTGTTAGAGCCATGCACTCAACAAGACTTGATCCCTGGTGGGCTCATTGAGAACCAATTGACTTCACCAGTAAACCAAGGGCCCATTGACATTATTGTAGAAATTTGAAGATATTATCTTTGTCAATTTATGTTTAAATTAAAAGAGTTTTTATAATATTTTACTTGAAATATATTAAGTTCTCAATTTTAAAGCTAACTGAATTGGGTGCAAATATATTTTATATTCTAAATTTTTTAAATTTACTATTTTTTTGTATATAATAATTGATAAATTAAATTTGGCGTTCACATTATCAATAAAGATTGATACACCCTACTACCCTCATTGTTGATTATGCCTACTTCTCCAAAATTATCCTCTAGCAGTGAAACTGGGTGTTTCATGTTCATTTTTGCATCCGCAAAGGCTTCATATTTGGATGGAAAATCTTCAATACCATCAACAAGCAATTCATAAACACCATCTATATTATTAATTTTTTGTGAATTATCATAACTACCTCTTATATCATACTCCATTTTCATTCTTATCTCGTCAAAATGAAATTATTTGTGATATTGAAAAATGAGTTTACAATATATATTGTAAGGGTTTCCCACATACTTTTCCTCATCACAATTCACTCTTCATGTGGCATGGAATTTTAATGTAAGAATTATAATATAATGTATTTGTATATAAAATTATTATTTTAAATAGTTGTAGGGCTCCTCATTTCATTGAACACTTCCTATAATTTGATAAGAAGGAGATATTTTCCATAGAAAGCCAAATTGTGATATTGCTATCAAGATTCAAATGTGTAATTTTTTGAGTCAAACTCATTGACCCATGTTTCATGAGTAGTGGTTCACAACAACTCATCTCTCATCATAATGAATAGAACACTTAGCACTAATTGTATATATATGATGCTCACAAAGGTGAAGCACCAAGACATCCATTGAGGTCACCCATCCCAGTACTACTCCATCTTAAACATGTTTAACTGAAAATTTTCCTCCATGGCTAAGCCCTCTCTACTTGCAACTCCATTTTCAAAACCTTCAACAAGTGTTGTGCCTTGTGAACCATTCATTAGAAAGCCCCTTGAGCTCACCAATTTCTAAGTACGAGACATTTTCCACAACAAGTCAAATTATTATATTGTTGTTGTTGGAAATGAGTTTAGTAACTGAGAGGGGAGGGGTGAATTAGTTACCACCAAAAAAAAATCCAAGTCCCTTAGATGTCTAAATAAAAATTATCACTGCTGCTTGGTTAACATAGATATTCTATTGTCACTCGGTTAACATAGTAATCTTAATATATTAACTATGATTATCCTTTAGTGATTAATTGCAGAAACATAAAGCATAAAGAAAATAACATGTACACAGATGACACCAAGATTTAACATGAAAACCCAATTTGGGAAAACCACCAATTGCAACTAGTTACTATTTTTCACTCTTCTGAAGTGAGCCCTGTTAGGAGCCAACCTTGTTAAAGGTTACAAAACACACTCTTAGTTGTGGCCTTGTTAGAGGATTTAATCACCCTATAAGGAGTGGCCTTGTGAGAGGTCTTCAAACACTTCAATGTAGAAATGTCACCTTGTGAGAGGATTTACAAAAGACTGTTAAATCTACTATGTAAAGAGATTTTGGATCACTGCTACAATTGTTAGAGAGTAACAATGGATTGACTTGTTTGACAAAGAAACTATCTTTTCTAATTCAGATCTCTATTCTGGCTTTATACTAGATCCTTATTGATCAAATATTCTATTGCAACTCTATCTAGGTGTTATGTCTTTAATCAAAATCCCATCTGATTTTGCCTTCGCTCTTCATATCACAAACTCACACACATTCAATCTAAACTTGATCTTGTAAATATATGATAGGCCTTTTCAAGTCGGCTTGAATAACCTTCCAAATCAATAATAAGTCTTAAGTCTATCAACAACATATAACCCATTTAAACATAAAATGCAAATTGATGTTAGTCGGCTAACACTAAATGCATAACTCGGTCAACACTACAATCCTTCAATGCCTGACCATTACTGTAATGCCCGAGTGAACTCGGTTAGAACTAAAAATCACTTTGGTCTTCTTCAATGCCTGAGAGAGCTTGGAATACACTGACTATGCTCGGATAGGATTAAACATCTGTGTAAACATCACTACATTTTTGTAAACATCAATGACAATACACAATTGAATAATTGTCATCAACAATCTCCCTCTTTGGCATTTATGGAAACATAATATTTCATAATACAAAGAATTATAGAGAAACAATAACAAAGATAAAATTTTATTAATGTCCTTAGCTTCATTTTGATTCACATCCATAAAAATCCCTCCGTCTTCACAATAACTGAAATATAGATTTGTCCCTCTTACATCATTCTCTATTTCTGATAAAATTTCTCTCTCAATAATCTATCCTTTAATAATTCCTTTGGCATGACATCAATAATCTCTCCCTCTTTGACATCCAATTCCAAAGACACCATCCATTAAACATCCAATGAAGTTTTAATGTACATGTTTGTACTAATTCATATGCAATAAGCTCTGACAATCTGCATCAACATGTTAAATTTATTCTGTAGCTCAGTTGATGCATCACTAATCTCTCCATTAGTGAGCCTCAGTTAGGGGAATCACCCCTAGCTTTCATCTAAGATACAAGAATGCATCATTAGATAATGGTTTTGTGAATATGTTTGCAATTTTTTCTTTAGTATTCACATATTCCAACCTTACTTCCTTGTCCTGAACTAATTCTCTCAAGAAATGATACTTTATTGCAATATGATTAGTCTTAGTATGCATCACAAGGTTATTTTAAATGTTAATCACACTAGTATTGTCACAGTAGATAATAAGTGGCTCTTTGATTTCCTCCTTCATACCTGACAACAACTGTTTGAACCATATTATATTTGAACAAATTTACTGCTGCAGCAACATACTCTACCTCTGCTGTAGACTAAGAGATGCATTTCTGTTTCTTTCTATTCCATGAAACTAACCTCTTACCAATAAATAATTCTCCACCACTTGTTCTCTTCCATTCATCAATACTTCCTTCCCAATCAACATTAGTAAAAGTCTTCAAATCAAAGTTTCCTCCTTTCTTATACCATAATCCATACTCTTCAGTACCCTTAAGACATCTTAGAATCCTTTTGATAGCCATCAAATTATTCTCTCTAGGATTAGCTGAAAACCTTGCAACAATACCAACTGCTAATGCAATATTAGGTCTAGTGTGAACAACATATTGAAGTTTACCAATCATGGATTTGTAGGTAGTCTGATTTACCTCCTTTGAATCATCATCCTTAGACAACTTATGTCCAGTAGACATAGGTGTCCCAACTGGTCTAGAATCTTCCATTCAAAATTTCTTTAGTATCTCTTTGATGTATTTTGACTGAGTAATGTCGATACCATCCTTCATCTGATGAACTTGTAAACCAACAAATAATTTGATTTCACCAAACATAAACATCTCAAATTCCTTACTCATAGCTTCAGAGAATGCTTTGCATAAATCATCATATCTAGTAAAAAGTATATCATCAACAAATATCTCTGCTAATAGTATCTTGTTCTTGAGGTCCTTATTTGATATACAAGCTACTATTGTCATTAGTTCTCTGAAATCCAATACTTATCAAATAACCATGCAGTCTTTCATACCAGGCTCTAGGAGCTTGCTTCAGTCCATACAAGGCTTTGTACTATTTCCAAACCATATTCCTTTTGTTAGGATCAAAACAACCTTAAGGTTGCTCAATACAGACTTCCTCTTCAAGAATTCCATTCAAGAATGCAAATTTTACATCCATTTGGTATACCTTGTATCCTTTATGTGTTGCGTATGCCAGAATATTTCTGACTCCTTCAAGTCTTACAATAGGAGAAAATTTTTCTCCATAATCAGTACCCTCTTCTGGAGCATATCCTTTACACACTAATCTTGCTTTTTTTATGGAAACTTCACCTTTTTCATTCATCTTGTTTCTGAAAACCCACTTAGTACCAATCACATTCTTGTCTTTTAGTCTAGGTAAAAGAGTCTAGATTTTGTTCTTTTCTATCTGCTCAATATCTTCATTCATGGCTTCTATCCAACTTTCATCATTCAATGCATCTTTAATAGATCTAGGTTCAATTTCACTAACCAAACATGTACCTTTAATTTTGTTCCTTGTCATTACACCTTATGTCTGATCTCTAATTATTTTCTCAGGTGCATGATGCCTTCTGACATATTTTGCAAGTACATGTTCCTTCCTCTTTAATTCTAGGCTTGTTCCACTTGGTTCACCATGTTCAAACATTTTGTTCTGCTCTTCCAACTGGTACTCAGGTTCCACTATTTGAGACTCGGGAACCTCTGTCTGAGACTCAGATGCCTCTGTTTGTGACTTGGCTCCCTCTGTCTGTGACTTGGTTTCTTCAGTCCGAGACTTAGTTTCTTCAGTTAGCATCTCAGGTTGCATAGGTTGCAACAAGGTTTGTGCTGATGAATTTAGTGGTTGACATGGTTGCTGTCCAATCACTATTGCCTGTGTCTTAGGTATAGTATCATGTTCATAATACACAAAGTTTCTGTAGTCCTCAGGCTCTTTACTACTCTATTCTTCACTTATGTCTACAAACTCATCAATCTTTATATGTACACTTTCTATGAATTTATGAGTAGCAAGATTCAAACATTTATATGCTTTGCTTTTGTAGTAGTAGCCTAGGTCGAATATACCTTCATCACCTTTTACATTAAATTTTCCATTTCTTGCTTCCTTCAAGATGTAACATTTACTTCCAAATACTTTGAAATAACAAACATTGGGTTTATAGCCATACCATAATTCAAAAGGTGTCTTCTCAGTACCTTTCTTAAGTCAAACTCTATTCAAGGTGTGAATTGTAGTGTTGATGGCTTCCTTACAGTATTTGGTTGTAACATTCTTTTCAATCATCAAGGTTCTTGCACAATCCATAATACATCTATTTCTTCTTTTTGCTATCCCATTTTTCTGTGGTTTACCTGGGGCATATACTTGTCTCTTGATTCCTCTTTTATTGCAGAATTCATTGAACTCATTAGAAATGAATTCACCTCCTCTGTCAGATCTTAAGCATTTAAGTTTCTTTTCGGTTTCCTTCTCAACTTTGGCAAGGTACCACTTAAACTTATGAAAAGCTTTTGATTTTTGTTTGAGAAACATAACAATCATCATTCTGGAATGATCATCAAAAAATAGAATGAAATACTTCTCACCTGTGTAACTTGTTGTTCCAATTGGTCCACACAAATCAATATGCACTAATTCTAAGACTTCTTCTGTATTGTAATTCTTTCTCTTGAAACTAGTCTTGCCCATCTTCCCAATTTGACATTGTTTGCATATTGCCAACTCAGGTTTCTTCAGAATAGGAATACCTCTTACTCTTTTTTTCTTTCTTATGTTGACCAGGTTATCAAAATTCACATGACATAACCTTTTATGCCATAACCAGCTTTCTTCTACTTGTGCAATAAAACATGAACTTTCAGTGAGATCAAGATAGAATAGATTACATTTTGTTTGCTTGCCAGTTCCAATTAGGTTTCCCTCACCATTCATGAATTCTACCTTGAAACCAATGTTATTCAACTATGCCACACTTAGTAGATTATGCCTTAGTCCTTCAACCCAATAAGCATTATCACATTTGATTCCTTCAGTTAGAGAAATACAACCTTTACCTTTCACATAGAAAGCTTCATCACTCCCAAAACTGACACTCCCTCCATCATAGTGCTCAAGATGTTCAAATTTAGTTTTATCACCAGTCATGTGGTGAGAACAACCACTATCAATTATCCAAGTGTTATTCTTGCTAATATGAGAGTAAAGTGCAATCTTTTCATTATCTTCATTATCCGACTCATCCTTAATAGAAATGTAAACCATTTCATCTTCATCTTCATCACTATCAGAATCTTTTGCAATACAAAAAGATTTCTTACCTTTTTCCTTGTAGCTTTTGTACTTTTTGAAATCTTTCTTGTGTTTGTACTTGTTGAAATTTTTCTCACCTTTGTCTTCTTTGTTTGGACACTTAGTAGCAATGTGACCAACCTCATCACATGAAAAGAAAATCAATGGTATTCTTCCTTTATACTTTCCTTTGGTAGCTCTCTTTGCAAGTAACGCTTCAATGATTTCTAGATCTTCATCATAAGAATCATCATCAATATCACTGTCAATCTATTTTACTTTTGAGTTTCTATCCATCTTACCAAGGTTTAATTTAGCTTTGAATGCAGACTCAAAATTGCTAGGATTAGGAGAATAATTTTCAAATTGTCCAACTCAAAAACTTGTTAGCCTTCCAACCAATGCATCTAGAGTTATATCATTACTGCACCTCATCCCTTAAATAGCTGAAACTCTAATAGCATAGATAGGAACTAAAGTTCTCAATACCTTACTAACCACTATTTTGTCTTCAATTGTTCCACCGGTAGCTCTGATGGTACTGACACTTTTCTTGATTCTTTCACTATATTTTGTAATGTCTTCTCCTTCTTTCATTTTCATCTGATCAAACTGACCTTTGAGACTTTCTTCTTTGGCTCTCTTTACATTTTCATCTCCTCCATGTATATCATGTAGTTTCTTCCACATATCATAGGCATTAGGGTAGTCCTTGACTTCATCAAATTTGAAATAGCTAAGTGAAGAAGCTATATCAATCATCATTATGTTATGATTCTTCATGTCCATCATCTGATCCACAGACATAGGTCTTGGTGGTTCCACATACTTGTGATCTAGGAATTTCAAACTAGTGTCTCTAATAGTAGATAGATGTAGCCTCATCAAATTTTTCCATGCAATGAAGGTGTCTTTGTTAAGCTTGGGGATCTCCCTTTTGTAAGACATCTCTGATATTTAGCGTAGGCCTTGAAACCTTCCCTGAAAGCACCAAATTCTCTGATACCAATTGTTGGAAATGAGTTGACTAAATGAGGGGGAGGGGTGAATCAGTTACCACCAAAAACAAATCCAAGTCCCTTAGATGTCTAAATCAAACTTATCAGTGTTTCTCGGTTAACACAAATATTCTACTGTCACTCGGTTAACATAAAAATCTTAAGATATTAACTGTGATTATCCTTTAGTGATTAATTGCAGAAACATAAAGCATAAAGAAAATAAAATGTGCACAGATGACACCAAGCTTTAACGTGGAAACCCAATTTGGGAAAACCACCAATTGCAACTAGTTACTATTTTTCACTCTTCTGAAGTGAGTCCTGTTAGGAGCCAACCCTGTTAAAGGTTACAAAACACACTGTTAGGTGTGACCCTATTAGAGGATTTAATCACCCTATAAGGAGTGGCCTCGTGAGAGGTCTTCAAACAATTCAATGTAGAAATGTCACCTTGTGAGAGGATTTACAAAAGACTGTTAAGTCTACTCTGTAAAGAGATTTTGTATCACTGCTAAAATTGTTAGAGAGTAACAATGGATTGACCTGTTTGACAAAGAAAATATCTTTTCTGATTCAGATATCTATTCTAGATTTATACTAGATCCTTACTGATAAATATTCTATTACAGCTATGTCTGGATGTTCTGTCTTTAATCAGAATCCCATCAGATTTTTCCTTCGCTCTTCATATCACAAACTTACACACATTAAATCCAAACTTGACCTTGTATATATATGATAGGCCTTGTCAAGTCGGCTTGAATAAAATTACAAATCAATAATAAATCTTAAGTCTATTGGTTGCATATAACCCATTAAACATAAAATGTAAACTGCTATTAGTCGGCTGACACTAAATGCATAACTCGATCAACACTATAATCCTTCAACACCCGAACATTACTATAATGCCTGAGTGAACTTAGTTAGAATTAAAAATTACTTTGGTCTTCTTCAATGCCCAAGAGATCTTGGCATACACTGACTGTGCTCGGATAGGATAAGACATTTGTGTAAACATCACTAAATTTGTGTAAACATCAATGACAATACACAATTAAATAATTGTCATCAACAACTATTAGGATTCAACTGTGTAGTTTTTTGAGTCAAACTCACTGACCCATATTTCATGAGTAGTGGTTCAAAAGAACCCATCTCTCATGAAAATTAATGGAACACTTATAACTCATTGCATCTAGGTGTTTCTCAAGGGGATTTCTAATGAATGGTTGATAAGGCACAACACTTAAGAAATGTTTTGTAAATGAGGTTGCAAGCAGAGTGCACCTAACCAAGGAGGAAACTCTATAGTTAAGTGTGCTTGAGATAGAGTAGTACTGGGATGGGTGACCTCCTGGGAAGTCCCTATTATACTTGAGATCATATTACTGCCGGGGGGGGGGGGGGGGNGGGATGAATCAGTAATCTATCAAATAAACCAACTTTACAATCACTTAAAATTTAATCACCATTCACAAGATTAACCTTAATATCAGTAAATGAAAAACTTAAGCATCCAAGATCATCCACAAATTTGACACACATATTTATCTTGTGGAAACCCAAATATGGAAGAAAACCATGGTGGGTATTAGTACCCACTAAAATAATGTACTCTTTTGAAGTACACCCTGTGAAGAACTTAACCCTGTTAGGAGTTTACAACATCACTGTTAGGTGATACCTGGTTAAGGGATTTACCTTAGGCCTATTAGAATCTTTACCCTATTAAGATTAGTCTTGTTAGATGACTTAAAACACAAGCTATTGTGTCACCTTGTTAGAGGATTTATAATAAATATCTATTAGGATATATCATGTTAGGGGATTTTAACTGATGTAACTATTAGGGAACAACAACAACAACAATGATCTGCAAAAAAACACCACCTCTATTTGATCAGATCCATTGAAGCACACAATCTCTTCTAAGGATACTTAACTCTTCCTTGACTTGATCACAATATGCACCTTACACCGCACTTGCACAACACACTTTTCATTCAACTTCAACCTTTATATAATGAACTATTAAGTCTACCACCTTGATAAAACCCTAAAATGAAATTACAAAGAATCTCGCTCAAATCTAAAATAATAAAGAACAAAATTAAATACAAAACATATTTCCAAGACCGCGTTGGCCTACACAATGATTTACATATGAAATTGAGCTAAAGAGTCAAACACATTTTGACCATACTCAAACTTCCTCAAGAATATTCTCCACAAGATAACATCGATCAATGTGATGCCAGATCATCACCTCCAATCATGAATACACATCACCAGAACATAAATAATTCATGGTTGATCACCATCTCATTGATATAGATCAACGATACAAGATCTTCCATTAGTATCTCAAGAACATAAACACTTAACATGTTGAATAACTCTATTACTACTCACCGATCACTTATCCTTCTCACTGATCACTCAAAGTAGTTGTGATTGCAACTCTAACATCTAAAAACTATAGGCAACCATATCCTATGACAACACCACATGATACATCATAGATTTGATAAGACATTCAAATCATCTATCATTTGTCATCAATTATTCTATCAGTTATACTATTATACTCCATTCAATTACAACTCTCATATAAACTTACTTCAGCAGTAGAGGTCATGCATTTGATATCCAGAGACATACCAAATCATCCCCTAAAGATAAATATAGCAACCACTGAAACTCACTAAAACTTATTATTCATCACAAATATGCGTGACAACATACTAAGAACACAAAGTCAATAGTTGACATCAATGACAATATAATATATGATCATCCTGTAATCAAATTACTATGTCATTACCAAAACACACTTAGCATCACTGCATAAGATATGCCAACAGTACCTGTTCATGGGGATTTCTAATGAATGTTTCATAAGGTACAACACTTACTAAAGGTTTTGCAAATGGATTTGCAATAATAATGAGCTTAACCATGGAGGAAACTTTGTAGTTAAGAGCGCTCGAGCTGGAGTAGTAATGAGATAGGTGACCTCTCTGGAAGTTATGATGCTTCACCTCTATTATCATCATGTAGATGAAATGAGTGTTAAGTATTCCATTCATTATCATGAGATATAAGTTCTGGTGAACCACTAATCATGAAACATGAGCCAATGAATTTAACTAAAAAAACTACACAATTGAACCCTGACAACAATATCATAATTTGACTTGTTGTGGAAAATATCTCCTACTTATCAATTAGTGAGCTCAAGGGGATTTATAATGAATGGTTCATAAATCACAACACTTGTTGAAGGTTTTATTGGAGTTGATGAAAAACTATCAACCGTACAGCTCCCAGGAATCACCTGCATGCAAACACCTATCATAGAAAGAGAGAAGCAAAAGCTATGGAGCCCAGAAACAACAGATCCGTGGAAGAGGAAACATCCTCAACTAATTCAATAAAAATGGAATATGAATTAAAAAAAATTAATAATTACAAAGAGATCAATCCTTATAAAGAAGATCGAACACCCAGAAGGTGGAGAAACCTAGGTTGCATGATAATAATTAATAAAAAATTAATTATTATATACCTAAAGTTTAGCTTAAGTGAACTAGAGATAAAACGTGACTTAATAATTAAATCAATAATGATTTAATTAATAAGTGAAAAGGTGACTTAATAATTAAATTAATAATGATTTAATTAATAAGTGAAAATACCTTTTTACTCTAACACACCCCTTAAGATAAACTTAGGGAGAAGCTAAAAACCTAGAAATAACTACTGAAAGCAGGAAAATGGGTCCCAACAAGGCCTAATTAGGTACCCGAGTACAAAAAATCTCTGTAAAGAGGAGAAAAAAGAGAAAAAGGAGAAAACCCAGTGAGAAAATCCCCTCTTCAAAGAGAGATGAAGACTAGTGAAGGGCTGAAGAATCCTACAACTAGAGAATGTCCCAGAAGAATAGGGACAAAGGAAGAACATGTAGAGCACCTTTGAAGCATGAAGCTGCAAACACTGTCAAAGAATAACTGTTGGAATCTCCACTATAAAAGAACATGATCATGTAGAGAAGACTGTAAATAAATTCTAAAGAGATGATCAATCAAATATGGAAGGATGCCTCCAAAATAGGAATGAAAGAGTGTCCATATGGTAAATGATCCATCTCACCGAAATGCATAGGTACCTAGCCACTGCATTCACCCAGTACATAGGAACACATACTGAATACATAGATCACTTCATCAAACCAAGGAAGCATTAGAACCAACATGAGATACCCCCCATAATGCTAAGTAGGGAGAGGCATGACAGGTACATTGAATCAGACTTCGACAAATAATTGCATGATGAAGAACGTACAAACACGTATAAAGGATGGTGTCATGGAAGGATCACTCTCTTGACACACATCATGAGGATAATGTCATGGAAGGAACACTCAATTGACAAATCTAGATGATAAACAAAGAAAACATAAAACCCCCCATGGCACTTTATAATATAGTGCAAGTACAATCAAGCACAAAATGTGCAAGATCCCAAACATGCGTCAAATGGTACTTTATTTCAGTGCATTTGTAAAAAAAGAAACGCGACACAAATAGATGTCTACAATATCCAAGAATGATAAAAAGCTATAGAAACATGGCTAACAACTAAAAAGGAGTCATGCCATGCACAAAAAATGATCCCAGGACCTGAAACATCAAAGATATCCACTAGCTTGCAAAAATCAAAATAAAAAATACCTGGAGTAGAATCTAGGTGTGAGACCCATGAAATAAGATAGAGCACTAAATTAGCTTTCCAACGCCATGCAGAAGTAAAAAAATGGAGTCCGAATGAGCAAGATATGGCTCCTAGAGTGAAAAAATAACCCTACCTTTGATTGAAAAAAAACCATGCAAAATGCCAAAATTAGAAAATCTAACCTCTATATTTGGATATAGCTTTGAAAGAGCTTTCCAACAATATAAGATAGGTAAATATCTGATATCGTATGCGCAAGATATGAGCAAAAAACCACAAGGTGTCATTATGAAAAAAAGGGCAAGTTTTATGACAGGTTGGTGGCCGTCAAATTTAACCTAGATCTTAGACCTGCGACTGCTGGCATCAGTGGCACGAAAACTGGGGCAGCGTGAAAACTAAGACAATTTTTTGCTTTGAAAAGTGTGCCAAGGACGTACATACAAAAAGAGGGCCCAAATTACAACAGTGTCCAAATTAGGTGTGCCTTATATGAAAATAGGGGTTTTGGGGCATTCTAGATGCAATTGTGAGGCCGATTTACACCCACAATGCTCTAAAAATATCTCCACCCCAAATCCACACAACTTTTAATAGAAGACCTCTCAAAAAACTAGATCAGAAGGGCAAGACCAAAAAACTCTCATGAAGAGAACAAGGGCATGAAAGGGCGGAGCTTTGATACCATATTGGAGTTGACAAAAAACTATCAACCGTACATCTCCCAAGAATCACTTGCATGCAAATACCTGTCACAGAAAGAGAGAAGCAAAAGCTATGGAGGCCAGAAACAAAAAATCTGTGGAAGATGAAACATCCTCAATTGATTCAATAAAAATGGAATATGAATTACAAAAGAATTAATAATTACAACAAGATCAATCCTTATAAAGGAGATCGAACACCCAAAAGGTGGAGAAACCTAGGTTGCATGATAATAATAAATTATTATATGCCTAAAGTTTAGCTTAAGTGAACTAGAGATAAAAAGTGACTTAATAATTAAATCAATAATGATTTAATTAATAAGTGAAAAGGTGACTTAATAATTAAATCAATAATGATTTAATTAATAAGTGAATATACCTTTTTACTCTAACGAGTTTTGCAAATGGCGTTGTAAGCAGAGTGAGCTTAACCATGGAGGAAACTCCACAGTTAAGCATGCTCAAGCTAGAGTAAATACTAGGACGGGTGACCTCTCATGAAGTGCCAATGCTTCACGTCTATGAGTTTGACTCAAAAAACTGCATAGTTGAATCTTGATAGCAATATCATATCTTCCTATCATTACTGAACATAATTTTTTGAATGGAGGTGTTTTATGACGAAAAGCATGTGTGCAAGGAAAATGAATTTTTTCGTGCTCTAGATATTTTCAGCATTTTTTAGCTCAAAATCAAATCTCCTATCTGCTCACCATTACACGCACAAAAGCGTGCGATTGCTAGTATAAGATCTTTTAAAAATATTACTAATATAAAATACAGTCTAATTTACAATATATTATTAAAAATTATAAAGATTGCTTAAAAATATTTTATGAAGACTATAATACTGTTTTTAATTATTTCGCAATATGTTATTGTGTTAGAGGTGTAACTGTACAATAACATTATTCTTCTTATGTGTGATAAAAACAAAAAAAAGGATAAGACTGTTGTTTTCTTCCTTATTAATGAGAAACAACAAATTTCTTTTCATTATATAGCCTGCTATTTTATGTTTTTTATGAATGTTAAAAATTTCTTAAATTTTATTATAGACTTCTTTTTAATGTTTTATTTTTGTTTTTAGATAATAAATACTAAAGATTTCTTAAATTTTATATCTCACTTTTTATACATGATTTTTTTTTCATAAAATATAGTTATGTTGGTTTATATTAACATTTGCAAAAACTCAATAATAAATTAATGAGAACTGGAGCTAATTTAAATTATAATAAGATATTCAATTATGAATTGCCATTTGTTGAGCCTAAACCAATTGTAAATTCCCATTTTTTTGTACCTAAACAAATTGTAAATTTCTATTTATTGACCCTAAACTAATGTGTATGCGTGTTCCTTTGTACAAATAATCATAACTATTCCATATGGTGAGCCAGTAGAGAAGCTAGAGCACCCACTAGAGGGACATTGATATAAGTAGTTGGTTCTGTTTGCTCTGATATCAGTCGAGTGTCATTAAATGGATCATTCTGGTCTAGCCCTCCAAAAACTACTCCTATTATAATATTTGGGTTGGGGTTATCTTGGTTAAAGTAATTATAATAGCCTTCACCACATTTTATGTGATGACATGTAACTGATTGAATGTTTGATAATGTTAAGTTGAAGATGATGCAAGACATTAAATCAGTTAATGGTTTGTATTGTCATTAATGTCAACTTGATATCATCTATACGGTCATGTACATAATGCCAAAGACTTCAGAGAATCAATGGAATAGAGATTATGATTTCAGCAATGCATAAAAGTCAAGTATTCACTAAGTGACAGACAACACCGACAAAGTGCACACCATTGGTAAAGGCAAAGAAAAAAGTCACAGTGATGCCCAATGAGCAGATGATAGTGATACCTGATGGAGAAAAATCCTATGATGCCTGACGGATAGAGATCCTGAAGCTAACTGGAGTTACACTGACGAAACTGGTAGTTGTCACCGACGACTAACTGCAGAGTTGACCGACAGAATAAAGAGTTCAGAAAATGAAAAAATATCTAGCTGGCAGAGCTTAAGGATAGACTTAACTGGTTGTTTTATTTTTTTTATTTGACCAGAGTTAAGTAATTGATTTAAAGAAGATTTGTACAATTGGAAAGAAGATAACTACGAGATAAATCAGGAGTTAAAGCTGTAAATCAGATTGGCTAGATTGTTTTTCACACCAAGAATCAAGAATCAAGAATCAAGAATTAAGGAATATCATGTCTATATAAGAGACAAGCATAATTCATTTCTGTAATCACAAGCAATCACATATACAGAAGGGGAGTGAATAGAAAGAGGATGCTGAAGAGAAACTAGTGAAGGATAACTTCATACAGTCCTGATCAATCAAGCTGAAGGAGAGCTAAAGAATTCTGCAGACATCAACGAACAGTGAAGCACAACATCACAGAGCAGAAAGTGTGGAGCATAAAGAATTGAATTGATACATTGATCAAAGAGGTATTGTACTTAAATAGATATGAAAATCTGCAATTCAAGTTGCATTAAAAACATGTCATAATGTTTCAGTTTAACCATTGAAGCATCAAGTCTCTTAACAAAGCAGGACTTAACCATCTACTATAATTGAGGTATATCCTAATAGATTGCCAAAAAGGTTGATTCATGAAAGTAGCATTGAATTTTCATAAAGCCTATTGACAGCCTAAGAAGAAGGTTGATTCAAGGATGGTAGCAAGATTTTCCTAAAGCCTATTGACAGTCTAAGAAGGAGGCTGATTCAAGGATGGTAGCAAAATAGATGCCAGATACTAAGTGACAACCTCTATGTATAAAATCCTCTAAAAAGGTCACACTTAACAGTGTGTTTGTAACCTTTAATAGGGTTGTCTCCTAACAGGGCTCACTTCAGAAGAGTGAAAATTTGGGGTATCAGTCCCAGTGGTTTTTTCCCTTAACAGGGTTTCCACTTTAAAATCTATGTGTTATGTGTGTATGACTTATTACTTTATTGTTTTACATTTCACATATGCATTTTTGGATTGATTGGTATACTCTATATATTTATTGAGTATCGGTAAATAGTTTTACTGCTTATCGGTTATCAAGGAGAATAAGGACAGACAAGGAAAACTTACAGACAGTCAAATATTATAAGTATTTCAAGGCATACATCTTGTAGGGACTTAATAATCTGAGGTGTATTGATTGGTGGTTAAAGATTAAAATAAATTTTTTGAGGCCACTGATTCACCCCCCCTCTCAGTTATTACTAACAATTGGTATCAGAGCTTGTGTGCTTGGAAGGAAGGTTTCAAGACCTAAGTAAAGATCACAAGATGAACAGACGAGATGTGCCCAAGTTGAACAAAGACAACTTTGCTTCATG
>MU225099.1:109533-142613 GCA_018584345.1 Thuja plicata
AAGGAACAAAGCAAGACTAGTATGCAAGGGGTATGCACAAGAGGAAGGTATAGACTATGGAGAAACCTTTGCACCCATTGCTAGGCTAGAAGGAGTAAGAATACTACTTGCTTATGCTGCATATAAACGACTCAAAGTATATCAAATGGATGTCAAGTCAACATTTCTAAATGGAATACTTGAAGAAGAGGTATACACTAAAAAACCAGAAGGGTTTGTAGATCCAGACAAGAGGAACATGGTATGTAGACTTCACAAAGCCCTGTATGGATTAAAAAAAGCTCCCAGAGCCTGGTATGAATGACTTCATTCCTATCTAATAATTATTGGATTCATAAGGACTAGTGAAAACAATAATATTTATTTAAAAGAAGATACTGATGCTAACACTTGGATTGCTGAAATATTTGTTGATGACATCATATTTGGAGGAAATGATATGCTATGCAAATCATTTGCTGATGAGATGAGCAAAGAGTTTGAGATGTCTATGTTTGGAGAGATCAAGTTCTTTCTTGGTCTANNNATCATTCAACAAAGTGAAGGTATTTTCATTACACAGTCCAAATACATCAAAGAGGTCCTGAAAATATTCAAGATGGAAGATTCCAAACCTGTTGGAACACCGATGGCTACTGGATGCAAATTAACAAAGGAAGACAAGTCAACAGAGGTAAATTAGACTTTGTATAGATCAATGATAGGAAAACTCATGTATGTTGTACACACTAGACCAGATGTTGCACCTACATTAGTAATTGTTGCTAGATTTTCTACTAACACCAGGGAATCACATATGACTGTTGTGAAAATAATCTTAAGATATCTAAAGAATACTAAGGAATTTGGCTTATGGTATAGAAGAGAAGGCAAATTTGAACTAAAAGTGTTTACCAATGCTGATTGGGCTGGAAATCTTGATGACCAGAAGAGCACAACTGGAGGAGCATTCTTTATGGGTGACAGACTTTTCACATGGATTAGCAAGAAGCAAGGATGCATCTCTCAGTCTACTGTAGAAGCAAAATATGTTGCTGCTGCAAACTGCTCAAATATTGCAGGGATCAAATAGTTGCTGGAAGGTATGCATATGAATATCTTAGAACAAATGATTATCTACTGTGATAACACCAGTGCAATAAACATTTCCAAGAATCCAGTCTTGCATGCAAAGGCTAAACACATTGCAATCAAGTATCATTATTTAAGAGAACAAGTTCAAGAAAAAGAGGTGATACTTGAATATGTGCAATCAAAAGAACAATTGGCTGATATCTTCACCAGGTCACTGCCCAAGGATACATTTGAGTACTTGAGAAAGAGACTAGTGGTCAAACCCTTGTCTACCAGTCAGTAAAGGACTGGAGGCTGCATCAACCTATATATTATCAGAATATCATTCATGTTGATGCAAGCAAAAAGATGAACTTCAAAGCTACATCTATATACAGAAAGGTATATATTAGAACCAAGCACCATAGCATATTGTTGTATTGCTGATGGATAAGGGAAATTCAAGGAATATATTATGGATAGAAGAAAAATAATTGTTTGACATGAATGTTAGATATTTGTTTGGCATTGTTGTCAAAGGAAGAGAATGTATCCATATTATCACAAGGAATTATTCATTATCAAATTAATCCAAATAGGGAGAGATCATATCCATAAGGAGAGAATTTGTATAAAGGAATCATATACAAAGGGAGAGTTGCTGACAAAAGATAGAGACATCAAAGAAGAAGAACAGTCAAAAGAGAGAAATTGACACAAGAAGAGAACACAACACATCAGTATAAGAAACACATAAAGTTGCAAGAATCAAATCTAAGCTAACACAGAGCTTACCGACGGTCATACATTTTTATCAGTTATCAAAACAAAGTGTTTGGTAATTTGATGAATCTCAACAATTGTATTTCATATTGTATTATAAATAGTATAGTGTGATAATATAGTATGTTTCCATCAATGCAAAAGGGAGAGATTGATGACATGTAATTGATTGAATATTTGTTAATGTTAAGTTGAAGATGATGCAAGACATTAAGGTTTGTATTGTCATTGATGTCAACTTGATATCATTTGTACGGTCATGTACATAATGCCAAAGACTTTAGAGAATCAATGGAACAGAGATTATGCTTTCAGCAATGCATAAAAGTCAAGTATTCACTAAGTGACAGACAGCACCGACGGAGTGCACACCATCAGTAAAGGCAAAGAAAAAAGTCATAGTGATGCCCGATGAGTAGATGATAGTGATACTTGATGGAGAAAAATCCTATGATGCCTGACGGATGGAGATCTTGAAGATAACTTGAGTTACACCGACGAAACTAGCAGTTATCACTGATGACTAACTGCAGAGTTGACCGACAGAACAGAGAGTTTAGAAAATGACAAAATATCTAGCTAGCAGAGCTTAAGGATAGACTTAACTAGTTGTTTTATTTTTTTTATTTTACTAGAGTTAAGTAATTGATTTAAAGAAGATTTGTACAATTGGAAAGAAGATAACTACAAGATAAATCAGGAGTTAAAGCTGTAAATCAGATTGGTTGGACTATTTCTCATGCCAAGAATCAAGAATCAAGAATTAAGGAATATCATGTCTATATAAGAGACGGGCATAATTCATTTTCGTAATCACAAGCAATCACATACATGGAAGGGGAGTGAATAGAAAGAGGATGCTGAAGAGAAACTAGTGAAGGATAACTTCATACAGTCCTAATCAATCAAGCTAAAGGAGAGCTAAAGAATTCTGCAGACATTGACGAACAGTGAAGCACGACATCATAGAGAAGAAAGTGTGGAGAACAAATAATTGAATTGATACATTGATCAGAGAGGTAATGTACTTAAATAGATCTAAAAATCTGTAATTCAAGTTGCATTAGAAACATGTCATAATGTTTCAATTTAACCATTGAAGCATCAAGTCTCTTAACAGAGCTGGACTTAACCGTCTTCTATAATTAAGGTACATCCTAACAGATTGCCAAAAAGGTTGATTCATGAAAGTAGAATTGAATTTGCATAAAGCTTATTGACAGCCTAAGAAGAAGGTTGATTCAAGGATGGTTGCAAGATTTTCCTAAAGCCTATTGACAGTCTAAGAAGGAGGCTGATTCAAGGATGGTAGCAAAATAGATGCCAAATATTAAGTGACAACCTCTATGTATAAAATCCTCTAACAAGGTCGCACTTAACAACGTGTTTGTAACCTTTAATAGGGTTGGCTCCTGTTGTGGGTCCACAACACACACCCCATTTTTTGGTCCTCTGACGATGGGGACCCCCCTTTTTTGTCTTTTTTCTTTAGGTCATGTTTTCCCCTTGTGTAAAATCTAGTCAGCGCTCGAAGAAATTTGCTTAAACCAAGTCAAAGAAGGGAAGAAAGCCCTTTTTTCGGCCTTTCAGCCCTTTCGGCCTTTTGGAGGACTTAGGTACTCTGAAATGTCGAAATGGCTGAAAGGCTAAAAACCTAACCCTTTCAGTGTTTTCAGCCTCTAAAAACCCCGAAAGGTCGAAGGCACTTTTCTCTCTGAATTTTTTGGTCTTTCAGATTCTAAAAGGCCCGAAACGGTTGACGTCAGCCCGCGGGTTATAAATAGGAGAGGCCTTCAAAATTAAAGTCACTTGTCATTTTTTTCCTTCTGCTTGTGATTTCGTCTGCTCCTCATCGTTGATTGCTTGCATTTTCAAGTCGTCTGGTTGTCCTCCCGCACCTATTTCTTTCAAGGTAGGTTCTTCTCACCTGCCTTAGTTTTGTGTTTTCGGGTCTCGGTCTAGGGTTTGTTTTTGCTCCTAGTGCTTGTCCATCCTAGGGCACCTTGTTTCTTGGTGTTGTCAGGCCTTTATGCCTTTGTGTTTTGACAGGGACGTCCCTTCCTATTGGGCCTAGGATTTTCTAGTTTCCCTTTTGTCTTAGGGTTTAGGTTTTTTTTTTGTTTCATTGGTCGTGGCCCTTGCTGCAGGTTTTTAGCCTTTGAAAAGATGAAAATGGATCTCCAAAATGTCACTAAGTGCCATTTTGGGCTTGTCGGCCTTTCGAACCTCTGAAAGGTCTAAAAAGGTTGAAAGTATCCTTCCTGCAACATTTAGTTCAGCCTTTCGGGGTTCCTCAACATTTTTGGACTTTCGGCGTCTGCAAACAAACACTTCATAGTTTTGGATCCCGAAAGGTCCGATGGACCTTGTTCTTCAAATAAATTTTTTTTGCAGGCCCGAAAGTGCAAAAATTTGCACTTAGATGTTTAAACAAATCTCTTTCTTGCTTTCCTAGTTTAAATTGTTTTTTTCTGTTCAAAAAGCTACTGATTACTTGTTGTTATTGCAGGAAAGACTGAACCAAAGACAACCTCTCTGATCAAGTATCAATATAAAGGGAATACCCTGATTTCTAAGGTGGGGAACAAGCATAGTGAGATAATGGATACCAGCACCGGCAACATAGACTGGAATGAGTTCTTGACTTAGTGTTCTTAGCCAGCAAACAGATCTGACAACTGCACCGTATTGGTCCTAAGTGGGTTAGTAAACGTAGCCACACACCCAGTGGCTGTCTCATCTTCAGAGCTAATCATCACCCTAGATCACTACTATGAATTAGATAAAAGGGTGGTTGTAAACACAGAGGGTCAGGTGGTACTGGATATAAGGTTGGATGTCATTGAGGACATTTTCCACCTTCACAAGGGCATATACAAGTTCTATGACTTCCATATTGGAAAAGGGACCAAGTGGTTCAGCAATAGAGAGCAAGAAATAAATGAGATGATGAACAATGAGTACCTCAAGCAGCCTCTTCTGAAGAACAAGTTGGGCAAGATAGACCTCCGAAGAGGCTATATGAAAGATGACATCCAAGCAGCCATAACATTGATAAGTTGGGTTTATGGGTTACCTCAATCCACTCAACTTGAGCATTGGATGATCCTATTGATAGAAAGGATCTGGGAATGAAAGGAAAGATTCGACTGGGGCACTATTATTAGTGACAATTTGGATGAGAAATTGACAATAGTAAAACATAATCCAAAGTTCTACATGAGCACCTACGTGGTTTACTTACTAGCAGCATGGGAAGATTATCCAGGCCTTACCAAGAAGAGGATTCTAAATGATCTAAATGCATGACCCCACATTGTATACCCACAGCTGATAAAAAGGGTGCACATGCCAGAGGATTCCCTTGACTATAGGATAGTTAACGATGCATTCATATTTGCAGTCATCCCATCCATTGAAGGTGACTTTTCTAAGAGGATTTCAGAGGAGGCTGCTGCTAAAGTAAGGGTCATTGGGGCCTATTTTATCCAATTCAAGACTTTCACATACATTTGGATAGCTGGGTCAACCTTGGAACCCAAGAAGCTACCTAGGTATCCCTCTGATTAAATAATTATACTGGAGATGGATAGGCAACTCGTAGAAGCATACGAGCATATAAAACATAAAAAGAAGCATTGTTGGGACTTTCCCATCTCTTTGGGACCATACACACTGCAAGACATGAAAGTTTGCAAATCCTTAGCTTTTGAGTGGGATGATTGTCCCTTGCAGCTCTATAAAATAGTGCGAGCACGTTTTGATCCCATAGGTACTTACAGCCACATTATTGGCAAATTCTACATACATGAGCCACACTTGGAAGATCACTGGATAAACTGCGTAGATGATCATGAGGTCAGGATCTGGGACTATTGTAGAATGAACCCCGCTCTAGAAAAAGAGGTATTAAAGGTTCCTATCTCCTCAAAGGTTTGGGAATGTGATTTAGAGGAGGTCTTAGAGGACATTTACACAAAAGACAAGATATATGACCAACCAATCATGAATGCAGAGGTGGACATGGATGAAAATGATGACATGGACTTCTGGGAAAGGCATGTGATAAAGACCACGATAACTTGGATCAAGAAGCCACACAAAATGAGTCCAATCCCAGTAAAAACATTGATGGAGCCCTCAAGGAAAGTAGAAAAATAGTGAGGGGAGAATTCCATAGTTCCTAAGTACAAGAAAGCTCCCCCTCAGAAGCCAAGAACCGTGTATAGTCATGAGAAACCAATTGAGTATGGCTCTAATCCTAGGCCCAAGAAAATAAGAATGACAGGCCAGATTGACCCACCAACAGGGTCGTCACAACCCCTATCAGGTGAAGGCCCATCTACCTCTGGCCAATCTCCTCACACCGCTAAGAAGGGAAAGAAAACATATAAGAGGAAGAAGAGTTCTAAATCTCCATGATTAGAAATGGTACAAGAAGAGTCTGAGGAAGCAAAAGAAGAGGAGCCCCTAGTCTGAAGGACGAGATTGCAAAAAAGGAGAGAAAAGGAGGTTACCAAGAGACATAAAGAATATCCTAAAGAGCAGGATAATCCTTTGGATGCCTTAGGATCTGATGAGTTTATGATTTCTAATTTTGAAGGACTTGAAGGCTATTTAGATCATGGCTAGGATGTAGACACTGGAGCATGATCGCTTATTCAGCCCCAGGTGACCCTCACTCAAACACTAGTCTAGTTCACCAATCCTTTAATGGATGTCCCTGCTACACAAGTGAGCTCTAGTTCTGCTCAAGAGCCTGACATTTAGGATAGTGGGATAGCCCTAGTCACTTCTGTGGATAATATAGCAGGGAAAGTACCTGTTTCCACTCCACCACCTCATATCCCTACACCACCAACTTCTCTACCACCTCTAATTCCTACTCCACTGCCATTAATTCCAACCCTAACACGTACTCCTACACCAAATCTGCCCTCCTCTACTACTACCATTCTCCCATCTCCCACTCTAGTCATACCAACACTTACTCCATCAACACCAATCCCTTAACCATGCTCCACCTAGGATTCCAAAGAAGAAGTAAGTACGGAAGATACATCACCTATCCAGACCATGCTGGAGGCCATGACCGGTCTTAGGTCAGAAGTACTAATTGACTCTACAGCAGACGAAGGCCCAGACAAAGAAGGGGAAAATGTGGTAACTGAACAAGATGAGGTGGAGGGAGAGAAGGAAGAAGGGGAAATGGATATGGATACAGAAGGGGAAAGAATGAAGGAAGGAAGGAGCGAGCAAACAAGAAAGGGGGTAGGAGAGAGAATAAGAGCAAGAGATAACTCTAGGAGTACAAGGCCTAACTTCTATCCTCCATGTTGTGCCATATGAACCTGTAACTGCATCCAACAAACCTACTTGGTTTACCAAGGACATACAACCCAGGAAGAGAACTTACACCAATGAATTGGATGGAGAGGATATAAATATGACCTCTGTAAGGCAAGCCTTCCGCCAGGCATAAATTGATGTACCAGGAAGAACCATGTCATATGTGACTTAGGACACTAGGGGTCATTGGAAAGCACAGATAGCTATCCCACCCCTGAGCACTTCTCAATCACCTAGCACAATGGAAGATTATACATTCAGAGAGGTGGATTTGTTAGAACCTACCAGAGAAGGGAGTAAGACACTAGCCGCTCTAGGGCTTAAGCATGCTTTGGGGTTCATGAATAAAGATGAAGAGACCATCAAATCCTTAATAGATCAAAATGAATCTCTAAAAGGGTTCATTCAAAAGATGGTGGGTTCTATTGACCCAAATTGTTTAGAGGCTTCATTACAAGTCATGCTAGATAAAAGGGCTACACTGAATTTACCGGCAGGTTTGACTCCTTCTTTCATCCAGGCAAGTGCTGATTAGAGAAATGACTTTGAACAATTCAGAGGGAAGGCTATCCCATTGGTATTCAGTCCGTACTAGACTATATTGGTCATGGCCAATTCACTAATTGACCTGGTGGAGAATGATGGGGGTATAGATTCATAAGTAGTTAAGTGGCAAGCAGCCCTCTAGGACTTGGAGATAATCTAAGAGCAACATTTCCAAATCCTGGTGAAGGTCTATGAAGGTGAAGAACTAGACAAATTTAAGGCATGGAGTGAACAGATGACGAAAACAATTAAGGTTTACAAGAAACACCAGGCCCTCATAGCTGAAAAGTGAGAGGAAGTAATAAAATGGATTGAAGATATGGATGTGTTCTTCACAGGGGTCGGCCTTGATGTATATCGGGATAAAGATAGAAAGGCTCTACATTCGTCAAAAGAGGTGGTTCAACAATTCAAAGACATTTTGGCAAGAGTTAATACTAAAGAGGCCCTGCAATAGTTATTTTACCTAAAAGAGGAAATACAAATAATGTCCCAACATGAAGAAGAGATCACGTTCTTCTCTTGTGAATTAGGTATCTTCAGAAAGGAGCAAGAACGAAGGGTTGCCAAGATAAAAAGAAAGGAGATCAATTTTGAAGAAGTTTAGGAGATAGTAAAGAGGCTTCGGATAGCTCACCCAGAGATCTTTCCTAGATAAAGCTTCAAGGTCTAGTTAATAGGTGCACAGGGCAAGATTTTCACACTTGGTTAAATTTCTACTAAGGTAGAGTTTTCGGCCTTTGGGCCTCTGACATTTTGGTCTTTCGGCCCCAAAAACAAGAAGCATTTTTGGCCTTTCAGAATTTGAAACTTTCAGCCTTTTTGGCCTCTTCAAGTTTTTTCATCCTTTCAGCCTGCGACAAGTTTGAAGTTTTGGGACTCTTCCAAATTTTGAATTTTGGGAAACACTCAAGAAATTTTAAAGACATTAAAGTTTTGGGGTAGAGGTCGGGGTCTAAAAACTGGGTGCTTCCAGTGAGGTGACTTTTTTCAACACCAGTTGGACTCCAGATCATATGAACGAACAACTTGAGTTCATTTTAGAGGGACTAAGGGTCTCCTATCAGTTCCCACTACCAATAACAGCCTCAGATGAAGAAACCAAGAAGAACCACAAGAATCAAGAAGAAGACTCCAAGTTCACAGAAGAAACTTACCTTCTTTCCCTTTCTCTTCTTGGTGAATTTTTCCCTCTTTGCATGAGAAAATGGATTGTAAATGGGTTTAAGAATCCATGCGAGTTATATAGTATCAGTTAGCAGTAGTTTCCCTTCAACAAAGTTCTAGTTTTAGCTTTTGTTCTTTAGTTTAGACTCTCTGATGCCCTAATTTCAAAAATCAGAGTTGTAGATCAAAACTCTATATATTGTAATAAAAAAGAAATGTAAAAGGCCGACTTCTTAATACAATAAAGATCTACATTGGGTGCTTCATTTGTGGTGTGTGAATTAATGCTATCTATGCGAAATTATTGAATGCATGCTTGCATTATTCTTTATTTTCAGATAGCCCTTTGTGTTGTTGTGTTTCGAATTCGTACTACTTTTTTAGTTAGAGTTTTCTGTTGTATATCTACCTTGCTGTGACGAATGTGTGGAGGAGGTCATCTTTGGGCTTAACGATAAATCCATCTTGTGGGTGCACATGTCTTGGTGGCTTTGCGATTTGATAGGTTTTTTAATATCTCGTATGAGTAAAACATATCTTTCTCCAAAATGCTTGCACTTATGGAGTAGTGTATTGTGACATGGTTTGATTTATGCTTTGTGGGTTGTTCCAAATCTCTCCAACATTCAATTCGCAAGGAAGGGTTTATAGTGGTTTATGTCTTTACGATTTCACTTTTCTTTGCAATTTGCTACATTTCTTGTTACCCTCATCTCTTTAAATTCTATCTTGAAATTCTGAAAAATTGCTATCTTGAAAAAAATACTAAAGTTGCATGTTATTTACCATACCCATAATTGTTAAAATGGAAAATACCAAAAAAGAAACTAATAGTATTTTATAGTTTTTTGTCTTGAATGTACCAGCAAAGTTCTCCTCGTGAACAATCACATTTACCTTCAACTGAGTAACCAAGCAGGTTGTGACCCGACCCTGGAGAACCTTGGGAATAACTTTGTTATTCTTTCAAGAGAGGAAATTGAATCTCGAGATCCTAGAAAGTTGGCTTGTGTCAAAACAATGCACAATAGAAGTGGCACTAGAATGAGGGCCTCAAGACTCAAAAAAATGGATAATATTGGATCTTTCTCTCCAGAGAGATTCGAGCATGTGCTTAGATCATCTCCGAAAAGAGGCAAGTTTCTTGAACTCACTCACCATCGAAGAGCTCGCAGCAACAAGGGTAAAGAAAAAGATAAATCTTCTCATCAACTTGTCGTGCCTCAAAATTGTCTTGGACAACAATCACACATCGCTGCCCCAACTATTACCGCAGCCATTGACCAAAATCAGAATGTGCAAAATCAACATTTGCAACCAAATCGTCCAATGGCCTTTTTCACCAATGCCACAAGCTCACCTTTAAACTTTGTTTGGTAACTCCATGAGTTACCCAAAAATTTAGAGAAGTTTTGTAGGTGATTCATATATGGCAAATCTAGGATAGCAGAAGAACACATCTGTGCCTTCAAGGAAATTTGCAACCGTAAAGAGAATGCCCACCAAGACATTGTCTGTCATCTATTCCCATACACTTTGGGAGAGTTTGCATACAACTGGTACCTAAATTTTCCATGAGGGTCTTTCTCAGTATGGAACAAATTCAAAACCAAATTCGTCAATCAGTTCAAGTTGTATGTTGATCCTGCTGTGACACATCACTAGTTCATAACCATGAGTAAAGATCCTAAGGAGCTCATTGCTATGTTTAATCATCATTTTCACAAAATGCACCAAAAGCTGGAGGCTCCTTACACTATATCAGATGATGCTGTCATACAAGTTTACTTGAAGGCTTTAGATCCATTCACCTCGATCTTTCTAAGAAGACTTCCCCTGGAAGATAGAGACATGATCAAAAAGGTGTACAATGAAGACGTCACTTTCACTCAGTAAATGGACCCACAAGAAGGGAGCTATGCGGCTGCACCCATCATGAGTAATCTTGCTGTCCCACACCCATTTGTAGAAAATAATCAAGCCTTAGCCAGTCACCTACCTATGCTAAATCCTGTACCAACACAACCATGTACAACTGTGCCTCCATCTATTACTCATCTAGGCTATGAAGCTCATAAAATGGCATTCGTAGAACAAAGGGTTATACCCCAAACTGAGCCTGATGCTCTCATGGATTTTGAGTTAGATGCCGTAAAAAAGACTTTATCACAACTCACTAGCGAAGTTACTAGGATGAAGCTAAACCCACCCCAAGATCAAGGTGGATACCAATGAGCATTTTCTGGTCCAAATACATACCCTCAGAATCTAAATAGGGGTTTCAATGCATACAACAACAACAACATGTAGGAGAAACCATTTGGATAGCAAAGGCCAAATCAGCCATGGAATACTAGACCCAATAATGACAACATCCCAGTGGACAATGCCAATACTTATGAGGCTGCGGAGGCCAATTTTTTTGGGGCTCCAATTAAGCATTAGGACAATAATGGATATGGAAATAGCTCCCAAGACCACTACACCCAGAATCCAGAGGGGCCCCTAGTGTAATTCAATGCTACGGTGTTTGATTCCTATGAGTCTAGAAAGGAAGCAGGCTTAGAAGCCTATACAAGAGAAGATGAATTTGTGTTCCCTTTTCAGAGAGAAAATGAGCCTGAATATTCTAAGGTACATGCCTTCTAGAATGATCAATGAAACTCATATAACCTTCAAAGTAGAAAGGAACCCCTCACCGATGGCATACCTCTAGGCAAACAACCAACTCCACCAGATCCACGGGCTAGTAACAACCCCATACCTCCAAAAGGCTTGAATGTTCCTATACCTCCTACAACAAGTACATATGCTAGATACCAAGGTACGACCTAGTCAAATGAAAAATACAGTGTAGTGGATGAACTCAAGAAAACTAAGGCAAACATATCCATGTTTGAATTACTGCAAGGTTGCCCATCTCAAAAGGAAGCCCTTTTAAAATTCTTGCATCATTCAAAGCCTGGCCCTTCAACCAACAGTGCAAAGGCACCCACATCCAATATCAACACCTCTGAGGCATTCCCTATAGTATTCATTGATAAGATGGATGCCCCACCATTCTTACTCATCCTGTGGATGTTTGGAAAAAACCTACATAATTGCCTAATCGATTCTGGAGCCTCATGCAATGTTATGCCCCTATCAATTTGCCAGAAGTTGGGGATGGTGCCCCAAGTAACGAACTGGGTGGTCATACAATTGGACAAAACTGAGGTCAAAGTAATTGGTGTACTCAAAGATGTGCACATTCAGCTAGTCACAGATCTGAGGATACAAGAGCACATTGATATACACATAGTGGACATACCTAAGACTTATGGGATGCTGCTGAGCCAAGAATGGACCAAGTGCTTGAGAGGGTGGCTCTCTATGGATTTCACCCAGCTCTAGCTACCATGGAGAGGCTTGAACAACTAGATCAAGATAGATGCCGAGCCTAAACTGAAAAGGATGATCACTGAATACAATGCCCCAAATGAAGTATTATTCACCCAAACCGATTTGGGCACCTATCGAATGGATGATGTTTTTATGTTCTAGATTTGAGAGGGTGAAGAGTCAAACCACAGTCCCATCCAAGGTCTCCTTGAGCTAAAGATTGGTGATGAGATTTTCAAAAGTTTCATCAATTGAACGACAGCCAGCCTATGACATTTGGGTCAAGACACAGATCCTAATATCTTGTTCCTACCTAGATATTGCCGTTTACATCAGGCTAGTCATTCAGAGTTTACATGCCCCAGTTGTCAAGAAGCCCTATCATGAGTGTTGGCTCAAATTTCCCAACCAAATAAGATACCAGAAGCACTAACAATAAAAGAAGATGTACTTGGGATAAAAGACAAGAACAACACCACGCCAGATATGGACAGCCCAGTCCTTGCAAATAGTTCACCTCAAAATCAAGATAGTGGGTCAGAATCTGAAGATAAAAGCCCTGCCCTGAATATGCTTAGCGACTGGAGTACCTTAGATGATGGAGCATGTCTCCCTTACAAGAGAATGCTGGAAGACAAAGCCAATGAAGACAACAAACTCCCCAAACCTAGGCATGCTCAATATGTAGGAGAAATAACTTCTTCTGACAATGATGGAGAGAGGAGACAAAAACCAAGGACCAAGGGTTTCTCTAAGAAAAGCACAACCAAACCGAGCCCTACTAAACTGCCTTAGATATGGAAACTGCGCTTTGATGGTTCAAAATGAAAACAAGGAGTAGGTGCGCGTAGACTTTCGGAACCTTAGTAAGTCCTCTCAAAAGGATAATTATCCACTCCCATCTTTAGACAAAGTGCTGCAGAAGGTTAATGGATCTCAGATGATGTCATTCCTAGATGGCTACTCTGGGTACAATCAGGTGGTGGTACAGGAAGAGGACAGGATAAGAACAACATTCACCACTAAATGGGGAACTTCGCCTATCGACGGATGCCTTTCAGGCTGATTAACACTGGAGCCACCTTGCAAAGAGAAATGGACATAGCTTTCAAAGGATTATTTGGGAGGTGCATTATCATTTACATGGATGATCTCACAGTCTACTCAAAACTAAGAACTGACCACATAAATGACCTCAGGAAATGCCTTCAGAGGTGCAGAGAATTTGGGGTCTCCCTCAATCCCAAGAAATGCGTGTTTGGGGTAATTGAAGGGAAGCTCTTGGGACATATCATCTCCAAAAAGGGGATGTCCATTGAGCCTGAAAGGGTGGAGGAAATCCTAAAGTTGAAATTGCCTCATAGCCGCAAGGAAATGAAATCTTTCTTCGGGAAGATCAACTTTGTTAGAAAATTCATCAGTGGCTTCGCAGAAATAGTAAAACCATTGAACAACATGCTCAAGAAAGATGCCAAGATTGAATGGACTCTCCTAGCCAAGAAGTCTTTCAAAGAGATTAAGAATTCCATTGCCATGACACCAGTCCTAGCCAGTCCTGACTACACCATCCCTTTCAAGGTTTACTCTTTCATGTCAGAACACTCATGTGTGGGCATCCTCACGCAGAAGAAGAATAGTGAAGATGAAAGGACCATTGCCTTTATGAGTTGCCCTTTCAAAGATGCCGAGATCAGATACCCAAACCTAGATAAGTAGGCATTTTCTCTTGTCAAGGCGGTGAATAAATTTAGAAATTATATTTTAAGGAGTAAAGTCATTGGGATAGTTCTAGATGCAGTAGTTAAATCCCTCCTAATGCAGAATAAGCTAGGAGAACGGAGAGGAAAATGGATGGAAATCTTCCAAGATTTTGACCTAGAGATCCAACTGATGAAGTTGGTAAGAGGCCAGGGCCTGACGAAGCTGATCTCTAAGTTTGAAGAAGGTTTGGTCTGCCAGACATACACCGATCAAGGTGTGATCAGTAATGTATGGTACCAAGACATAGTATACTATTTGTTACAGAATCGCTGCCCTGAAGAAATGAATGGTTCCCAAAGAAGAGCTTTAAAAATCAAAAGTAGCTCTTACATGCTAAAAAGTGGACAACTATACAAATGCAATTATGAGGGTTTGTACTTAAGATGCTTGGATAGAATGGAGGTGAAACAAATCCTGGTGGAATTTCATGACAATTACGCAATGGGACATGGATTGGCGAAGGCCACTGCTCACCAAATCCTAAGGGTAGGATATTTTTGGCCTACAATATTTAAAGATACTATTGAGCATGTGAGATCTTGCCACACTTGCCAAACTAGCGCAACTCAAGAGAGAAACCCAGTGATACCCCTACAACCAGTCTATGAGGTACGCCCGTTTTCCCAACGGGGTTTAGATTTTGTTGGAGTGATTAACCCCCCTTCATCTGTAGGACATAAGTTTATTTTGATAGCCACCGACTATTGCACACGCTGGACAAAAGCGTAAGCACTGAAGAATTGTGCTACAAAGGTCGTCACCAAATTCATGGAGTGCATCATAACTAGGTTTGGGATGCCATTCTATCTGGTATGTGACAATGCTCCCTCTTTCTCCTCAGCCTTGCTCACATAATGGGCCTTCAAATACTAGGTAATCCTCAATTTCTCTTCAAATTACTATCCACAAGGGAATGGTGTAGCAGAGTCTACAAACAAAAATCTGACAACAATGATCAAACACCTCCTAGATGACAACCCTAGGGACTGGCACACGCAGCTAAAATATGCTTTATGGAATGATCGCATAAGGACCAAGAATTCCCTAGGGATGTTTCCATATCAACTAGTCTATGGCTTGCAACCAATCTTTCCTATGAACCTAAAGATCCCAATTCTGAGATTCATGGACCAATATGTAGGAGAGGAAGATCGGGTACAAATCAGACTTATGAATCTCCTGAACCTAGAGGAGAAACAAACTTTAGCCTTGGAACATGTATCAAAGCATCAGGTTGTAGTCAAAAGATGGTTCGACAAGAGAGCTATCATCAAGGCCTTTAGGATCTCTAACCTTGTCCTCATGTGGGATAAGGCGAAAGAAAAGCCACGCAGCCACACCAAGTTCCAAAGACTGTGGACATGCCCTTACCAAATATCAGAGATCTTGGGGGAGAACACTTTTAGGATCAACACATTGGACGGAGAGTTGACCCCATTGCCCATCAATGGGAAATTCCTCAAACATTACTTTGGATCCTAGGTGGGACCATCTTTTGTCCCTTGTACCATAGTCACTTTTGCATTTTTTCTTGTCGTCCTCGCCGTCAGAATTTCCTTCCGTTTGTGTTTTTTCTTTTCTTTTTGTTGAGGCTGATTTTGTTGCTTTGGGTTAGTTTGTTTTGGATCCAGTCCAAGGTGGTTCGCAAAAGGAGCAAAGGTTTTTCTTAGTCAAATTTCTCCAAGGATACGTGCAGCATAGAAGAACCTTCCCAAAAGACAAAGTAGTGATAATTATCATTGACATACAAGGAGTTTGAGGTTTGGTCAACCTCATCACAGGACACATTGAGATATGAAACCCAAGGGCATTGGTTTCTAGGGTGTTTGTCAGTTGTAGCCAGCTTGAGTGCATAGGTTTGGGTACCCAATCCTAGAACCCAAGTTTGAACTTAATGCGGAGGCAATAACGAAAGAAAGGAGAGCCGAAAAGGAAAACAAAAGAAACACTCAAAAGAAAAGTGCCCCAAAGAGGTCACGAGTGTAAAATCCGGGCAACACCACCTAATCGTTGCTTAGATAAGATCAAATACAAAGAAAAAATGGTTATGGACCTGAATGCATGGAACACACTAACATCCAAGGCTTGATACATCTCCAAGCAAGCAGAAGGAGTAAAATGATTGTCCAAAGGACGGAGCTCTCAAAAAAATGAACAAAAGCTATAGCCTAGCAGGAAGAATGGACTTGGGTGATTATGACAACCTCTACTGGGGCTATGAATGCCAAACTAGTAGTAGAGCAAGGTTATACTTGGAACTTAGGGAAAAATTTGTTGGGGCTATGAATGCCTGACTGGCAGCAAAGCTCTTTCCGGGAAGCCCTGCTCTATTTGGCGAAGGTTGGGAATAGCTAGAAAGCGTCTTGGTTATCACAACCAAGGGTCAAGAAATAAACACACATGAACACACACAGGGAAACCAACAGAAGAGCCTCATATTGGAGGTCATTGAAAAATTATCGACTCTACCACCTCTTGGTTCTGTTATACTACAAGCTAGTTTTTGGAAGAGTATTATTGATAAAGAATTGCCTTGGTCATTCCTCCTTTTTGTCAGGGCTATTTATTGTGGGTTCACAACACACACCCCATTTTTTGGTCCTCTGACCATGGGGACCCCCCTTTTTTGTCTTTTTGCTTTAGGTCATGTTTTCCCCTTGTTTAAAATCCAGTCAACCCTTGAAGAAATTTGCTTAAACCAAGTCAAAGAAGGGAAGAAAGCCTTTTTTCTTGGCCTTTCGGCCCTTTCAGCCTTTCAGAGGACTTAGGTACTCTGAAATGCCAAAATGGATGAAAGGCTGAAAACTCAGTCCTTTTGGTGTTTTCGGCCTCTGAAAACCCCAAAAGGCCGAAGGTACTTTTCTGCCTAAATTTTTTGGTCTTTCAGAGTCCGAAAGGCCCGAAATGGCTGATGTCAGCCCGCGGGTTATAAATAGGAGAGGCCTTCATAATTAAAGTCACTTGTAATTTTTTGCCTTCTGCCTATGATTTTGTCTACTCCTCATTATCGATTGCTTGCATTTTCGAGTTGTCTGGTTTTCCTCCCGCTCCTAGTTATTTCGAGGTAGGTTCTTCTCGCCTGCCTTGGTTTTGTGTATTCGGGTCTCGATCTAGGGTTTAGTTTTTCTCCTAGTGCCTATCCAGCCTAGGGAACCTTTTTTTTGGTGTCATCAGGCCTTTGTGCCTTTGTGTTTTGACAGGGATATCCCTCCCTATCGGGCCTAGGGTTTTCTAGTTTCCCTTTTGTCTTAGGGTTTATGTTTTTTTTGTTTCATCGGTCGCGGCCGTTGCTGCAGGTTTTTGGCCTCTGAAAAGCCAAAAATGGATCTCCAAAATTTTGCTAAGTGTCATTTCAGACTTGTCGGCCTTTCGGACCTTTGAAAGGTCTGAAAGACTGAAAGGTTTGAAAAGGCCGAAAGCATCCTTCCTGTAACATTTAGTTCGGCCTTTCGGGGTTCCTCAACATTTTTGGACTTTCAGTGTCCACATACAAACACTTCACAGTTTGGGATCCCGAAAGGTCCGACGGACCTTGTTCTTCAAATAACTATTTTTCACAGGCCTGAAAGTGTGAAAATTTGCACGTAGATGTTTAAACAACTCTCTTTCTTGATTTCCTAATTTAAATTGTTTTTTTCTATTCAATAAGCTATTGATTACTTGTTGTTATTATAGGAATGACTGAACCAAAGACAACCTCTCCAATGAAGTACCAATATAAAGGGAATACCCTGATTTCTAAGGTGGGGAGCAAGCATAGTGAGATAACGGATACCAACATCGGCAACGTAGACTGGAATGAGTTCCTGACTCAGTGTTCTTAGCCATCAAATAGATCTGATGACTGCACCGCATTGGTCCTAAGTGGGTTAGTAAACATAGCCTCATACCCAGTGGTTGTCTCATCTTTAGAGTTGATCGTCACCCTGGCTCACCACTATGACTCAGATAAAAGGGTGGTTGTAAACACAGAGGGTTAGGTGGTACTGGATATAAGGCCGGATGTCATTGAGGAAATTTTCCACCTTCACAAGGGCATAGACATGTTCTATGACTTCCATATTGGAAAAGGGACCAAGTGGTTCAGCAATAGAGAGCAGGCAATAAATGAGATGATGAACAATGAGTACCTCAAGCAGCCTCTTCTGAAGAACAAATTGGACAAGATAGACCTCCGAAGAGGCTATATAAAAGATGACATCCAAGCAGCCATAACATTGATAAGCCGGGTGTATGGGTTACCTCAATCCACTCAACTCAAGCACTGGATGATCCTATTGATAGAAAGGATCCAGGAATGAAAGGCAAGATTTGACTGGGGCACTATTATTAGTGACAATTTGGATGAGCAATTGACAGCAGTAAAACCTATCCTAAGTTCTACATGAGCACCTACGTGGTTTACTTACTAGCAGCATGGGCAGATTATCTAGGCCTTACCAAAAAGGGGAGTCTAAATGATCCGAATGCGTGGCCCCACATTGTATACCCACAACTGATAAAAAGGGCACACATGCCAGAGGTTTCCCCTGACTACAGGATAGTTAACGATGCATTCATATTCGCAGTCATCCGATCCATTGAAGGTGACTTTGCTAATAGGATGTTAGAGGAGGCTGCTGCTAAAGTAAGGGCCATTGAGGCCTATTTTATCCAATTCAGGACTTTCACCTACATTTGGATAGTTGGGTCAACCTTGCAACCATAGAAGCTGCCCAGGTATCCCTCCAATTGGATAATTATACTGCAGATGGCTAGGCAGTATACGAGCATGTAAAACATAAAAAGAAGCACTATTGGGACTTTCCCATCTCTTTGGGACCATACACACTGCAAGACATGAAAGTTTGCAAATCCTTAGCTTTTGAGTGGGATGATTGTCCCTTGTAGCTCTATAAAATAGTGCGAGCCCATTTTGACCCCATAGGTACTTACAAACACATTATTGGAAAATTCTACATACACGAGCCACACTTGGAAGATCACTGGATAAATTGCGTAGACAATCATGAGGTCAGGATCTGGGACTATTGTAGAATGAACCTCACTTTGGCAAAAGAGGTATTAAAGGTTCCTATCTCCTCAAAGGTTTGGGAATGTGATTCAGACGAGGTCTTAGAGGATATTTACCCAAAAGACAAGATATATGATCGACCAATCATGAATGCAGAGGTGGACATGGATGAAAATGATGACATGGACTTCCGAGCAAGGAATGTGATAAAGACCATGATAAATTGGGTCAAGAAGCCACACAAAATGAGTCAAATCCCAGTAAAAACATTGATGGAGCCCTCAAGGAAAGTAGAAAAATAGCGAGGGGAGAAGTCCACAGTTCCTAAGTACAAGAAAGCTCCCCCTCAGAAGCCAAGAAGCGTGTATGGTCATGAACGACCGATTGAGTATGGCTCTAATCCTAGGGCTAAGAAAACAAGAATGACAGGCCATATTGACCCACCAGTAGGGTCGTCACAACCCCTATCAGGTGAAGGCCCATCTACCTCTGGCCAATCTCCTCCCACCGTTGAGAAGGGAAATAAAACATATAAGAGGAAGAAGAGATCTGAATCTCTGCGGTTAGAAATGATACAAGAAGAGTCTGAGGAAGCAGAAGAAGATGAGCCCCTAGTCTGATGGATGAGATTACAAAAAAGGACAGAAAAGGAGGTTACCAAGAAACATAAAGAAGATCCTAAAGAGAAGGATAATCCTTTGGATGCCTTAGGATCTGATGAGTTTATGATTTTTAATTTTGAAGGACTTGAAGGCTATTTGGATCATGGCTAGGATGTAGACACTGGAGCACCATCACTTATTCAGCCCCAGGTGACCCTCACTCAACCACTGGTCTAGTTCACCAATCCTTCAGTGGATGTCCCTGCTACACAAGTGAGCTCTAGTTCCACTCAAGAGCCTGAGATTCAGGATAGTGGGATAGCCCGAGTCACTATTGTAGATAATATAGCAGGGAAAGTACTTGTTTCCACTCCACCACCTCATATCCCTACACCACCAACTTCTCTACCACCTCCAATTCCTACTCCACCGCCATTAATTCCAACCCCAACACCTACTCCTACACCAAATCCGCCCTCCTCTACTACTACCATTCTCCCATCTCCCACTACAGTCATACCAACACTTACTCCATCAACATCAATCCCTTCACCATGCTCAACCCAGGTTTCCAAAGAAGTAGTAAGTATGGAAGATACATCACCTCTCCAGACCACGCTAGAGGCCATGACCGGTCTTAGGTCAGAAGTACTAATTCACTCTTCAGCAGATGAAGGCCCAGAAAAAGAAGGGGAAAATGTGGTAACTGAATGAGATGAGGTAGAGGGAGAGAAGGAAAAAGGGGAAATGGATATGGATATAGAAGGGGAAAGTATGAAGGAAGGAGGGAGCGAACAAGAAAGGGGGTAGGAGAGAGAATTAGAGCAAGAGATAACTCCGAGAGTACAAGGCCTAAATTTGATCCTCCATGTTGCACCATATAAACCTATAACTACATCTGAAAAACCTACTTGGTTTACCAAGGAGATACAACCCAGGAAGAGAACTTACACCAATGAATTGGACGAAGAGCATACAAATATGACCTCTGTAAGGCAAGCCTTCCACAAGGTAGAAATTGATGTACCGGCAAGAACCATGTCATATGTGACTCAGGACACTTAGGGGTCATTGGAAAGCACTGATAACTTTCCCAGCCCCGAGCACTTCTCAATCACCTGGCATAATGGAAGATTATACATTCGTAGAGGTGGATTTGGGCAAACCTACCAGGGAAGGGAGCAAGACACTAGCCGCTCTAGGGCTTAAGCATGCTTTGGGGTTCATGAATAAAGATGAAGAGACCATCAAATCCTTAATAGATCAAAATGAAGCTCTAAAAGGGTTCATTCAAAAGATGGTGGGTTCTATTGACCCAAATTGTTCAGAGGCTTCATTAGAAGCCATGCTAGATAAAAGGGCTACACCAGATTTGTCAGCGGGTTTGACTCCTTTCATCCAGGCAAGTACTGATTGGAGAAATGACTTCAAACAATTTGGAGAGAAGTCTATCCCATTGGTATTCAAGCCGTACCTAACTATATTGGTCGAGGCCAATTCACTAATTGACCTGGTGGAGAATGATGGGGGTATAGATTCAAAAGTAGTTAAGTGGCAAGCAGCCCTCTAAGACTTGGAGATAATCCAAGAGCAACATTTCCAAATCCTGGTGAAGGTCTATGAAGGTGAAGAACTGGACAAATTTAAGGCATGGACTGAACAGATGACCAAAACAATTAAGGTTTACAAGAAACACTAGGCCCTCATAGCTGACAAGCGAGAGGAAGTAATAAAATGGATTGAAGATATGGATGCGTTCTTCATAGGGGTCGGCCTTGATGTATATCGGGATAAAGACAGATAGGCTCTACATCCATCAAAAGAGGTGGTTCAACAGTTCAAAGATGTTTTGGCAAGAATTAACACTAAAGAGGCCCTGCAGCAGTTATTTTACCTGAGAGAGGAAATACAAAGAATGTCCCAACATGAAGAAGAGATCACGTTCTTCTCTTCTAAATTAACTATCTTCAGAAAGGAGCAAGAACGAAGGGTCACCAAGATAAAAAGAAAGGAGATCAATTTTGAAGAAGTTCAGGAGATAGTACATAGGCTTCAAACGGCTCACCCAGAGGTCTTTCCTGGATAAAGCTTCAAGGTCCAGTTAACAGGTGCACAAGGCAAGATTTTCACACTTGGTTAAATTTCTACTAAGGCAGAGTTTTTGGCCTTTCAGCCCCTGACATTTTGACCTTTCGGCCCCGAAAAAAAGAAGCATTTTTGGCGTTTCAGCCTTCGAAACTTTTGGCCTTTTCGGCCTCTTCAATTTTTTTTGGCCTTTTGGCCTGCGAAAAGTCCGAAGTTTTGGGACTCTTCCAAATTTTGAATTTTGGGAAACACTCAAGAAATTTTAAAGACATTAAAGTTTCGGGGTAGAGGTTGGGGTCCAAAATCTAGGTGCTTCCAGTGAGGTCACTTTTTTCAACACCAGTTGGACTCCAGATCAGATGAATGAAAAACTTGAGTTTGTTTTAGAGGGACTAAGGGTCTCCTATCAGTTCCCACCGGCAATAATAGCCTCAGATGAAGAATCCAAGAAGAACCACAAGAATCAAGAAGACTCCAAGTTCACAGAAGAAACTTACCTTCTTTACCTTTCTCTTCTTGGCAAATTTTTCCCTCTTTGCATGAGCAAATGGATTGTAAATGGGTTTAAAAATCCATGCGAGTTATATAGTATCAGTTAGTAGTAGTTTCCCTTCAACAAAGTTCTAGTTTTAGCTTTTGTTCTTTAGTTTAGACTCTCTGATGCCCTAATTCTGAAAATCAGAGTTGTAGATCAAAACTCTATATATTGTAATCAAAAAGCAATGTAAAAGGTCGACTTCCTGATACAATAAAGATCTACATTGGGTGCTTCATTCGTGGTGTGTGAATGACTGCTATCTATGTGAATTTATTGAATGTATGCTTACATTATTCTTTATTTTCAGAGAGCCTTTTGTGTTGTTGTGTTTCGAATTCGTGCTACTTTTTTGGTTAGAGTTTGCTGTTGTATATCTACCTTGTTGTGACAAATGTGTGGAGGAGGTCATCTTTGGGCTTAATGATAAATCCGTCTCGTGGGTGTGCACGTCTTGGCGGCTTCGTGATTTGATAGATTTTGAATATCTTGTACAAGTAAACATATCTTTTCTCCAAAACGCTTGCACCTGTGGAGTAGTGAATTGTGACGTGGTCTGATTTATGCTTTGTGGGTTGTTCCAAATCTCTCTAGCATTCAATTCGCAAGGAAGGGTTTACAACAGTTTATGTCTTTAGGATTTTACTTTTCTTTGCAATTTGTTGCATTTCTTGTTACCCTCATCTCTTTAAATTCTGTCTTGAAATTCTAAAAAATCGCTATCTTGAAAAAAATACTAAAGTTGCATGTTATTTACCATACCCATACTTGTTAAAATAGAAAATACAAAAAAGGAAACTAACAGTATTTTACAGTTTGTTGTCTTGAATGTACCAGCAAAGGCCTCCTTGTGAACAATCACATTTATCTTCAACTGAGTAACCAAGCAGGCTGTGACCCAACCCCAGAGAACCTTGGGAATAACTCTGTTATTCTTTCAAGAGAGGAAATCGAATCTCAAGATCCTAGCAAGTTGGCTTGTGTCAAAACAACGCTCAATAGCTCCTAACAAGGCTCACTTCAGAAGAGTGAAAATTTGGGGTACTGGTCCCAGTGGTTTTTTCTCTTAACAGGGTTTCCACGTTAAAATCCATGTGTTATGTGTGTATGGGTTATTACTTTATTGTTTTACATTTCACATATGCATTTCTAGATTGATTGGTATACTTTGCATATTTACTAAGTATCGGTAAATAGTTTTACTACTTATCGGTTATCAAGGAGAATAAGGACAGACAAGGAAAACTGACAGACAGTAAAATATTATAAGTATTTCATGGCATACATCTTGTAGGGACTTAATAATCTGAGGTGTATTGATTGGTGGTTAAAGATGAAAAGCAATTTTTTGAGGCCACTGATTCACCCCGCCCCCCCCNTTCCCCCCCCCCCCCCCCCCCCCCCTTCTCAGTTATTACTAACATTATGTGCCTAGGATGCTTTCTTATTGAGGGCAATGAGGAGCCTCTGTGATGAATGTATCTAGGGAAGTTATGCCCATATCCCACCATGTATGAAAAATTTAGAGGATTGTCACCCAATATGTAATCTACCTGCATTCAAATGACATTTTTTATTGAGTTAGAATAAGTATTTTGGTTTAGATGTCACACAAAAGTAGAAAATAAATAGCAAATGAGACAATGTATAAGTGCAATTTTTCAATTTTGATTTAAACAATACATTCTAAACTTCAATTTGTTTACATGGTTTCTGTGAAATCACACTAGTTTCTTTTATTTGACCTAATTATGAGTCATCTAGGTGGTTCATCTAAAATCACATTAACTTCTTTAGTAAGAACTATTTATTAGTGTGTAGGACCCACCTATTAGTGTGATTTAAGATGAGCCACTGCCACCTAAATGGTTCATCAATATGACCCACCTATTAATGTGATTTGAAATGAGCCACCACCATCTTAATGTTGGTGACTCATCCAAAATCACACTAATCGGTGAGTCTTACACAACAATAGATGGGTCCTACTAGAGAAGCTTGTGTGATTTCACGCGAGCCACCTAGATGGTTCATCTAAAATCACACTAATAGGTGGGTCCTAGGTGGCCCATCTGAAATCACTAATAAGATGTGGCATTGGCTCGTCTAAAATCACACCAATAAGTGGGTCCTACACACTAATAAGTGGGTCCTACACACTAGTAAGTGGATCCTATACACTAATAGGTGGGTCCTATACACTAGTAGATGGGGTCCTACTCGAGAAGCTAGTGTCCTACTAGAGAAGCTAGTGTGATTTCACATGAACAATTTAAGTGTTTCATCTGAAACCACTTTGTATGTTAGGTGGCTCATCTGAAATCACACTAATAAGACGTGGCAATGACTCATTTGAAAACACACTAGTAAGTGCATCCTACACACTACTAGATGGGTCCTATACACTAATAGATATAAAGTAGCTAGGGTGATTTCACATGAGCCACCCAAGTGGATTATCTAAAACTACATTAATAGGTGGGTTCTAAGTGACTCATCTGAACTCACATTAATAGGTGGATTCTAAGTGACTCATTTGAAATCACATTAATAGAACCCCACCCATTACTATGATTTCAAATGAACCATTTAAACAAGTCAAAACCTAAAATATACTGTTTAAACTTATTTGACCATTTTATGTACCCGACCGTGAGCAACAACTCTAAGTCTAGCTGGAGTAACTTGAACATTGCCACATGAAATGACATGATGTGAATGACGTATATAAGTAGTATAAGTCAAGAGTAGAAATGAGATGCTAGTCACATCCTGCATGTTGACCACATATCCTTTATGGATTAGTCCACCTGTTTAGGAACCAGATTTTCATTAGTTCTCTGTAAAACAATATACATAAAAATGGTTAAACATATATTAAATGCCCATTTAATTCTCCACAATAATCATCCTTATCTTAAATACACTTCACATATCCCAAGAAATCAACTATGTCGACTGGGATCTCAAATCTTAATCAAACTGTCAAAATATTGACACTCGGTCATCATTGTGTTCTTCTGCTCGGTCATCACTGGATAACTCGGTAATTTACTAACGCTCGATAAACACTGTTGCTCAGTTGACACTAAATTTGCTCGGCATGTGGTGGCGCTCGGTCGACACTCGCATCACTCGGCACAAACTTAAGTTCCTTAAACTTCTGCTTTGTTACTCGGTCAAGACTAAACTTGTAGTCATTCAAACTTCACTTGGTGTTGAAGATAAACAACATATTACCTTACCAACATGCAATCTCATCAAGTACCCATTGTAGTTTCACATAACTCAACCATTTCACTTGGTCTTCTTGTTATCCCCTCTTTTCAAATCTTCTTCATCAATCAATTGATATGACACTTTACAAGATAACTGTCTTACCAGTTAAGGTTTGACATCAATGACAATATAACAATTGTTTCAAATGTAGCTTCCAACAATAGACCGTTGTTTTATGTTTTTTTTATGAACGCTAAAAATTTCTTAATTTTTATTATAGACTGCATTTTTATGTTTTATTTTTGTTTTTAGATAATGAATGCTAAAGGTTTCTTAAATTTTATATCTCACTTTTTATACATGATTTTTTTTTATAAAATATAGTTATGTTGGTTTATATTAACATTTGCAAAAAGTCAACAATAAATTAACGAGAACATGAGCTAATTTAAATTATAATAAGCTATTCAATTATAAATTGCCATTTGTTGAGCCTAAACCGATTGTAAATTTCCATTTTATGTACCTAAACCAATTGTAAATTTCCATTTATTGAGCCTAAACTAATGTGTATGGTTGTTCCTTTGTACAAAGAATCAGAAATATTCCATACGGTGAGCCATTAGAGAAGATAGAGCACCCACTAGAGGGGCATTGATATAAGTAGTTGGTTCTGTTTGCTCTGATTTCAGTCGAGTGTCATTAAATTGATCGTTCTGGTCTGGGCCTCCAACAACTGCTCCTATTAGAATATTTGGGTTGGGGTTATCTTGGTTAAAGTAATTATAATAGCCTTCACCACATTTTATGTGACTAGGATGCTCTCTTATTGAAGGCAATGAGGAGCCTCTGTGATGAATGTATTTTGGGAAGTTATGCCCATATCCCACCATGTATGATAAATTTAGAGGATTGTCACCCAATATGTAATCTACCTGCATTCAAATGACATTTTTTTATTGAGTTAGAATAACTATTTTGGTTTAGATGTCACATAAAAGTAGATAATAAATAGAAAATGAGAGTACAATGTTTAAGAGCAAGTTTTCAATTTTGATTTAAACAATACATTCTAAACTTCAATTTGTTTACATGGTTTCTCTGAAATCACACTATTTTCTTCAATTTGACCTAATTATGAGTCATCTAGGTGGTTCATCTAAAATCACATTAACTTCTTTAGTAAGAACTATTTATTAGTGTGTAGGACCCACTTATTAGTGCAATTTAAGATGAGCCACCGCCACCTAAATGGTTCATCACCACCTAAAGGGTTCATCAATAGGACCCACCTATTAGTGTGATTTCAAATGAACCACCACCATCTTAATGTTGGCAACTCATCCAAAATCACACTAATCGGCGAGTCTTACACAACAATAGATGGGTCCTACTAGAGAAGCTTCTGTGATTTCACGTGAGCCACCTAGATGGTTCATCTAAAATCACACTAATAGGTGGGTCCTAGGTGGCTCATCGAAAATCACTAATTAGATGTGACATTGGCTAGTCTAAAATCACACTAATAAGTGGGTCCTACACACTAATAAGTGGATCCTATACACTAACATGTGGGTCCTATACACTAGTAGATGGGGTCCTACTGGAGAAGCTAGTGTCCTACTAGAGAAGCTAGTGTGATTTCACATGAGCCATCTAAGTGTTTATCTGAAACCGCTTTGTATCTTAGGTGACTCATCTGAAATCACACTAGTAAGACGTGACAATGACTCATTTGAAAACACAATAGTAAGTGTGTCCTACACACTACTAGATGGGTTCTATACACTAATAGACATGGAGAAGCTAGGGTGATTTCACTTGAGCCACCCAAGTGAATTATCTAAAACTACATTAATAGGTGGGTTCTAAGTGACTCATCTGAAATCACATTAATCGATGGATTCTAAGTGACCTATTTGTAATCACATTAATAGAACCCAGCCCATTAATATGATTTCAAATGAACCATTTAAACAAGTCAAAACCTAAAATATACTGTTTAAACTTATTTGACCATTTTATGTACCTGACGGTGAGCAGCAGCTCTAAGTCTAGCTGGAGTAACTTGAACATTGCCACATGAAATGACATGATGTGAACGGCGTAGATAAGTAGCATAAGTCAAGAGTAGAAATGAGATGCCAGTCACATCCTGCATGTTGACCACATATCCTTTATGGATTAGTCCACCTGTTTAGGAACCAGATTTTCATTAGTTCTCTGTAAAACACAGTAATATGAGCAAGTGATTCATTTATGTGAATAAGATTTTGTGTTACCTGGAGTGTAGTTCACATGATCATTAGGTGTTTCAGGTAAGACCCAGCACATAAACTTGTCTGCATCACTCTTGAATTCTTGCATGGAACTCAAATTTGCTAACAAAAATTCCTGAACATATTCAAGTTTGTAGTCATTAGTAATACAGATTTTCTTGGATTTTTTAAGAACATGAATGAAATACAGGCATTTTGTTACGTAGGACATACAAAGAAAGTTATATTGATAAGCATAGGCATTATGGAAATCTTGTAGGTTTCCAAACTTTAAATGATTATATTGGAAACTTTCTAGCAAATAAGGCGGCCCAATATTTGCTCCAAGATACTAGGAGTTCATCTTGTTATTTATAAGGGGGCTGTAATAGAAGCAAAAATATTGTTTATATTAAGCCAACTTTGTTGACGAATTTATGAAGGTTTCTAATTAATTAATTAATTTTTTTAAATTAAATTTGGTTTTTTTGGTTTGTCATATTGCTGAAAATAAAAAGATGATGTTGCTAATGATGGTCGGGGAAGAATTTTTTTATGGATACATGGATCACACTGATGTAAAAGGTAAATTAGATAATTGAGATCTACATATTTCTTGTAGGTTGAGTAAGGGAAAATAATTCTAAGGAGTGTCTTAATATTTGTGAGAAAATAAAAAATATAGTAAAAAAAAGTTGAGGATTGTCATGTTGATATAAAAAGATTGGACAGAAGAAAGCTTACTATATACCATGTTTAACCTAATTTAAAAATTCAATGAAAAAATATATTTTGTAAGAACTTAGAAAGAGAAAACTTGCATATTTTGTAATAAATGGGTGATGGAGACAAATGACACTGTATCATAGAAAATGTGTGTAGTTTATGAAGATTTCATACACAATGCAAAATCATGTAAAATCATCTATATTTGAAGAAAACAAGATCCACAGTATAGATCTGATATAGAAAGGGGTTCGAAGATAACTTATAGATATGATTTATGGTGACATCATTAAAATAGTTCATCATTCAAATCTCTTGCCTTCATTATAATACTGAAAAAATAACAGAATTATATTCATTTCAAAATTTGATGAAATGGATGATCCTCCTCTTTCTGTTACTGCTTTGGCTGCTTAGACTTATATTTCTGGATAATGTTATTTTGGTTGCTACATTCCAAACTCCAAGCTAGGCCATATGACTCTCGAAGAGTTTTGATTCATATGTACTAAGAATCAAATCTTAAACAATTTATTACGAAGCTGAAGAGCAAGACAAATGTTTAAAATGTTTTTTCACCTTGGCTAAGAGCACGTTAAGCCCTGCATTTTTGTCGTTCCACCCAAAATCCAGTATGTTTTCAAAACCCCTAAAATTTTCAGTGTTTGATAAAATGTAGTCTGTATAAACCTGGCCCGAGGTTGCTTTACGTAACCACGCCGCACCCCACAGTAACTCATCCTGTAAAATTAAAAGAAACTTCAACATATATATATAGAGTCATATGAAGGGTATTACTGTAATGAAGATTAGTAATGCATATCAAATAGAAAGAAATAAATCGTACGTGGTAGCCATCAGAGCTGCAGTAAAATGGGCACGCTCCTTGTACTGTGTTAGTGTAGGATGCTTGGTATTTATCAGCAAACTCAAAACTCTGTTTACACATGTTCAATTAGCTTCTCAAACTTCGTTTTTGTGAGTTTCAAGAAATTATTATACACAAAATATGAACTTTAACAAACTCTCTTTAGATTATTGAATGTGATTCGCAATGTTGATTAAAAATTACATTTTTTAAATATAAAAATTGATTATTACTTAATTTTTTAATAAATCAATCAAAAACAGATTTAATATTAAAAGCATTCACAGTTAGCAGATTTAATATTAAAAGCATTCACAGTTAGCTATTTCTGTACAGTTTTTAGTTGTGTGGGTTATTTATTTGATTAAAAAAAAGAGTTTATGTGGTAACTACAAATCCCTGCATTTTACATTATAAACAAGTGCATTGCTTACCCTGATTGCAGAGTCCAGAAGTGCTTTAGAATATGCAGGATCTGAATTTTTGAAGACAATGGATGCGGCAGCCAAGGCTGCAGCAATTTCAGCAGCAACTTCTGAGCCTGGATTATCCTTGGTGATTTTGTAAATTGTTCTGGCAGTGTCCATATCTTCTGGTCTCTCCCAACAATCATGGTCTAGGACAGGATCACCTACCTGGTGGAACAATGACACTAAAAGCTTGATAAACGTTTGCTAATTCACTCTTAACATATTAGTTACACTTATGGTAGGAACTTGCCTAGATGAACTAAACACATCAAACTGGTAGATATGAATTTGAAAAACAGAGAGACTGATTTATTTCTATTGATAAATTTAGAGTTTAATTGAGGAGAATGAAGCAATGTGGGAGAATTCAGAGAGAAAGTTTCCCTAAACAAGCAACTACAGTATGATCTGTCCTATGAGTGTGGGAGTGAGGTGAGAAATGGTTTGAAGGTAGTTCCATGTGGTAAAATATCTGGTTCAAAAGAAGATTTAATGATCTGGGTTACAATTTGGGATAGAATTTGTAGGTGGTTGAGAACCCAAAAGAAGAGTAGTACATCACCTGCACATATATGGTGTCCGGATATGCAGTGGCTTTGAGAAGATAATCTGTCCCCCAGCGAATTGCAGTCATGGCATTCTTGAGCTCAGAACCCATGTGCTTCCCAAATTCTATGACACTCCATGACAGCATTGTGATAGTGTATGCCATGGGGAAACCAAATTTGACATTGTCTCCTGCATCATAATATCCTCCCACCAAATTAACCTGCACATCAAAAAAATGCACTCATAAGACCAACATAAATCATGAATGTTAACTCACAACATGATCAAACATAATGTATGGAAACAAAAAAGCAAAATTACATAAAGAACAGAGCATTCACAATTTTCAAATATGTTAAAGAAGACATAATGATTATTGCATCGGCCCAATATTGGATTTACAAAGTTCAAAGTACATTTTCCTCCGAACCATCATGAAGAGCTGAGTCACTTCTCCATTTCAATCGTTGATTTTCAGGGAGCTTTCCTGATCTCTGACCTTCAAAGAACTTAATACACCTTGACAGAGCATGTCTATAGTCATGGCGTGAAAAGAAGCTGTTTGTACCCCTTGGTAGGGATACTAACAACACTAGTAAAACCAGCACTTGGGCTCCCTGAAACTTGGCCATGATTGATACCCAATGATGATTGTTGCCCTCAAATTCCACCAGCTGAGACACACAATAGCCAAAATTAGCCCTAAAATCAGATATTCAAAGGATATATAGATTGATCATGTAATTTAAAAGAGAAATTTAATATACCTAAGGCTTATGGGAGGGGCTACTTTAAAAAATAGAGCTGGAGTTGCTTGAAGATTTTCAAGAATATTTTAAAGTCAGTTCCATCTTATTTTCGCCTGCTCAAATTTTAAAAGATCTAAAAAGTAGAAACTCCTATTTTCTAACAAGAAATTCCAATTAATTCTGAAGTCTTAAAAAAAACTATGAATTCATCATTTAGAATGAAGAAAAGACCGCAGTCACTGACACAAAGGAATTTAGCAATTGAAAACTGTCATGCAAGAAGCCAATCCTCTGCGTCAGGCAGAGCTTGTAGTATGGATTATCACATTCAGTGTTCACTACTTGTGAGGATTGCAACTTCTTTTTGTAAAGGGTGTATCAAATCCAATTAGTGTAAGAGGCTCAAATCGAGAACTTGTGTTTTGCCAAAAGTATCGGTGCAATTACAATGAAAATAGTAAGCAAATGGAAATTATGGATCCTGAAACGGTCCACATAGAATACAGCAGAGTAAATATTTTAACTGGATTCCAGGCCTTTTCTTACGCATTCATAGAAGTTCTGCAAAAAATAAGCTGATTCTAAATGGTTATTGATTTTCTGAAAAAGTTCTATTTTATAACATTGCATTTACTAAATCATTTTGGATTTTCTTTGATTTCTTCTTTTCTTAACTTGTTCAGATATAAATAAATAATTAAACAAATAATCCCCTTCTGAAGTTTATTTTGAAAATAGAAGAAGATTCTTAGACTTCTTTAACATGTTCATATAGAGCTTCATATATATTTTAACTAAAAATTGCATCTGGTGTGCAATGGGTGTGTTGAATAGGTGTGAAACATCAATTAGGAAATAGTTTAATTTAATTTTTGTATACATTTGTCTAGTATATGAGATCAATTAGTAGGTCATTTGACAAATGATGTTTGTGTAACAAAGGTTTGAAAAGAGAAGTGGTAGTTTATGCATCCACTTATAAGGATCCATGCAACTGAAAGAAAACCTTGGGAAGATAATCATGTTCCATTATCAACATGCTCATGTTATGTTTGAAATAGGGAGTGTGAGAGGGAGATAAGGATAGAAAAATGGGGAGAGAGAGGGAGAGTGAGGGGGGAAGGGGGTTGAGAGAGAGAGAGAGGTCTATGAAGGTGGAAGGGGGGGGGGGGGGCGGAATGAAGAGATGGATTTTAGGTATTTTCTTATGCATTCACAGAAGTTCAACAAAAAATATGTTGATTCTAAACATGCAATGATTTTTTTGAAAAGTTACTATTTTCAAACATTGCATTTACTAAAATTATTTTTAGCACATTCTTTTATCCATTAATAGCTATATATTCTGTTTTGCTATTTTTAAAAAGTAGGAATAGTATGGAGAAGACTTTTACCCTTTCGGGGATTGTGGATGGTTTTCTATTGATATTCTTTGATTTCTCTTTTCTTAACTTGGTTTCATATATAAATAAATAAATAATCCCCTTCTAAAGTTACTTTTGGAAATGGAAGATTATTCTTAGACTTCTTTAACATGTTCATATAAAGCTTCATACATATTTTAACTAGTAATTGCATCTTGGACATGCAATGCATGTGTCATAGGTGTGGAAGGTCAATTAGGAAATTATTTAGCCTATTTTTTTGCATACATTTGTCTAGTACATGAAATCAATTGGTGGGTCATTTGACAAATGATGTTGTTTATGCAACAAAGGTTTGAATAGAGAAGTGATAGCTTCAAATCAGCTATGCATCCACTTATAGAGATCCAAACATAATTTAAACATATTTCGCAAATCGGGAAGATAATCATGCTCCATTATCAACACACTCATGCTATGTTTGTAATAGGGAGAGGGATAGAGAGATAGGTATAGAAAAAGGGGGAGAGAGGGCGAGGAAGAGAGGGAGGGGGGTTAGGTGATATTTGTAGGGATGGATATGGAGGAGGGGGATATGGAG
>MU225099.1:160578-186331 GCA_018584345.1 Thuja plicata
AGAGAGAGAGAGAGAGAGAGAGAGAGAGAGAGAGAGAGAGAGAGAGAGAGTCTTGTGGATTTCGAGTTAAGGTTATCTATTCCTAAGGGACTTATTTTCATGCTTTCATGTCCTAGCATCTTCTACAAGAAGAGTTTGTGTTGATTGTCTTTTGGACTACATCTTTACAGAGTCACATGTTAAAAGATTATCAGAACACTCCATATTCCTTTAGAGTGATAGATTTTGTTGTGTGGATTTGGAGATATGTTCATAGTGGTATAAGGGTTCTTCCATATGATTTTCAAATGGTTTGATTTATTGCATTTCCATATCCAATATATTGAAGTGTCATAGTCTTTTTGTGATTCTCCATTCTTTGCAGTTCTGTCAATTTCACTACTTGTGCTAACACATAATGATTAGAGACAGTAGGAGATGGTTCTAGGGATGTTGTATATTATTTAAATTGCTCATATCTTGGTGTAAAGGTTTAAAGTTGGCATTTTTGGTAGTTTTGTTGTTGTTTGGTTTGACAATCTTGTCTCCTTTATCAATAGTTTGATCATGATCAATTATATTTTCTTTGGAGGATGTTTTGTGATGTTTTTGGGCTTATATATGCATTGAAATTGATCTGAAACTTATTTTACTTCATGATGCACATGATTGAAGCTAACCTATGTTGTATTGCATATTTCATCCATATGGTCACTTTTGGAGCCAACCTATTTGATGTTTTGAGATATTGCAGAGTATATAAAAAAAAGGAAAAATCATTTGTGAAGTTTGTCAATAGAAAAAGATTAAGTAAGGGTGCAAAAAGAGGACTACTACGTCCACATATATTAGATGTAGTTCATGTTCATGTTCATGTTCATGTTCATGTTGTTCATTGTTATTTTCATGTATCTTGCTATCAAATAGTAACTCCCTTCATCAAGTCTACGTATCATTGTATCTTGCTGAACAAGTCCATCAAGGAGCACCAAGCTTCCTTAGGTAATGAGACTTAAAAAAAAATTGTAACACTTGTTCATATATATTTCATGCAAGATAATTCTCACCGTTGTTTTTCCCTATTGGGTTTTCAATGTAAAAAAATCTTCATGTCCTTATGTGGATTTCTGTGTTTCATACTTTTCTTTCAATTCTTCAATTGGTTAATATGTTTTGATGTATAAGATGCAAGTGAAATGGTTAAAATTTAAGTAAAGATTGATTTGCGCCCCGCAGCCCTTGCTCCCCAACTAGAACTTGTTTGTGTTATCTATAAGGGTTCTAATATATTTTTATTATATATATAGTTTGAATATACATATAAATAGATTTTTTGTTTGCATTATTCAATCATGAAATTAAAGAAATATTGACATCTAGACACACACACACACACACACACACACACACACACACACACAAATAAGTGTATATAATTAAACAATGAGAATGATCTTTTCAATTCTTTATCTCATATTATATATTGTGAATGTAGTTTGAAATCTATAAGATTTGGCTATGAAGGTAGCCACCCAAGATATAGAGGCAATAGAAAGCACAATAACAAGACATAATGAATATGAAAAGAATAAAATGTACATTCCTATCAATAATGCAATACAATGAATCAACTGGATTGAAAGGATTGACTTGTTAGGATTAGGTAATACTGAGGGGGGGGGGGTGAATCAGTATTACAACACTTATTAAAAATTTTCAACCATTTAAACATTAACCATATGCTTTCAGAAATGAAAAGAACATAAGAAAATAACACAGTACTCATAACACCATAATTTTTTATCGAGGAAACCCTGGCCAAGGGAAAACCCCAGTGGGGATGGTGCCCACAAGCATGCACTAAAGTATAGTGTCCCTGTTAGGAGACCTAGCCCTGTTAGGAGCTGAATATTACATAGTAAATTTCATTGTTAAAGGAATAACAACCCTGTTAAAGGTATACAACACCCTGTTAGGGGCCAACAGAGCTTACAACTCTTACAATGTAATTCTGTTACAAAATATTCTCAGAGTTGAACAAAACAAGCATTTCTAATGCTTAGATAGTTTCAGTCATAGCTCATAAATGATATCTACCATTCTCTATTCTTCCATTCACATGTCCTCAAAACATATCATCCATCCAATCATCTATCAACATCAATCATATCTTTTCTCAACAAAAAGTTCTCCAAATATATATCTTATCTCTTAACCAAGTTGACTCTCTTAACCAAATATTACATAGTCGGCTCTCAATATGAAATACATTTGATAAAAAATATCAAATGCATGGTCAGTGCTCTTACATAGCTAAATTATAGGTTATCAACAGTCATAATCCAACTTCAATTGTGAGGGGTCCATGTCATACTCTCTGAATCATCGCTTCTGTCCAACTGCTCTATATCACTGTTCTGTTGTCTGTCTGTCTTCAAATATCTCTAACTTTCTATAAACATTACCAAAAAAAAATTGATCTTAGGTGGAGGTCACACATACCCCATACTATCTTCCTCTAAGCTCACTTGCCATAATTCATTGATCTTGATCTTTGATGCCCAAAATACCTCTGTATCTCTGCTTCTGTACTTAGTTGATTTCAGAGTTACCAAAACTCAACTTTATAGGAATCAATCTGTAACCTAGATGTGTTTCCATAAATGAAAAACAAAAAGTGAATCACATCATGCAAAATATATCACTTTCCAACAATCTCTCCCTTTGGCATTGATGGCAACACTTAACAAAAAAAAGACTAAGTGTTCCAAAAAAACAAAACCGTCTCTCCTTTTTCTATTTTGTTTTTCTCTTTTCTTCTCTCATACATTATTATCCTTCTCCTTATTCATTTTAATCTTCTCTCTTCTCCCATTCATTTTTCTTCTCTTCTCCCCCTTTGACAACAATGACAAAGGTGCATACAAAGTAATAAAATTAGTGCTTGGTCACTAGTTTCAGAACATCTTGAAAGGAATCTTCCAAGATCTTCACTTCAGTACTCCATGACTTAAGCAATAATTGAATAACATGAATTAGTCCATTCAATGTAAATGATGCAATCTCTTATTATTTCAACTCTATAGGCATAGAGTTAGTCAATGAATCTGTAGTCTTCTCCAAGTGTGATAGGTGTTCTTCAATTATAGATAGCTTAGGAGTGATTAAAATCTTCAACAAATTGAATCTAGTCAGTAATCTCCCTTTCTCAATATCCAATACATCTAGTTTTTCCAAAATTCTTGTTACTTCCTTCTCTAATTCTGTTATATATTGTGAAGAGGTTTCACAACTGTCCATCATACTATTCACAGTTGCCCTGTCCTTGGCAATGATGTCTTCAATGTTCTGAACATGCCTGATAGGATTCATGCAGTAACTAAACAGTTTCCTTCCATGTTCAATGCAACTCTTAGAATTTGTAGTAGTAGTTTTCAAAATTCTCAAGTCCCATGAGATAGACTTGCAAACTTCAGATAACTTCTTCTCTAAGTTGTTCTTTTCTGCCTTCTCCTCTGCAATCTTTATCAAACTCTCATAATAACCATCAAATTCATCAAGTGTTATCTTCAGGTTTTCAATATCATATATGTGCTGGAAAAAAATAGGTACTGGAAGCAATTTGTTCATAGTATCAATTTCTCTAGTTATTACCTTAGCCTTTTTGTCACCTTTTTTCTCCGATCTCTCCTTGGTTTTAGTAAGTGCTGTAAAAGCCAATTTTACTAGCTCATCTTCATCCACACAATCAACATCAACATCAACATCTGTTGAATTGTCTTTCCTTGCCAACAATGAAATAGAAGATGTGTTTACCTTAGTTTTAGTTTCATCTTTTTCTTCATGTTCCTTCTGTCCTTCATCCTGTATTGCTTCACTCTGTTCTTTCTTCTGCTATGCTTCCTCAACAATTGTGTTGTCCATACTTTCTACAAATGGGTCCTTCTCATCTTTAGAGGTGTCAAGTGTTATAGGTACACCAGAAACATAGAAATCTGGTTGTGTATTAACTTCTCTCTTCTCAGCACTTGCCTCAGCTGGTTTTGAACTTTCTCCCATTCCTAAGTGTGTAGGAAAAGTAGTTTTAGGAAGTGGAGTCTCCTCAGGAGTAGTGTTCATTAGTATTTTCTCCAGTGCTTTCTGAGTCTCTTTAGTGATTTCATCATATCTTCTTTCCATGATTTTTAGTAGTATGATCTTAGTTCTCAGTAAAGGTTTCAATTCTTTGAGTATTCTGTCCCTTTCTTGTAAAGATATCACAGGTAGCATATTGTCAATTTCCTAATTTCTGATAGTTTCATCCTTAACTTGTGCTAACTATTTCCTTGTCTCCAATCTCTCATATCAATCTTTAGGTAAATTGCCCTCAATTTCCAATAGAGTCTTCTTGAAAAAAGTAAATGATTAACCACAATATCTTCAATCTTAAGTTTATTTGTCTCCCCATACCTGTCATAGTATTTGTTTATTGTAACTACCTTACCCTACTCAATAGCTCTCTTATAAACCATCTTTAAGTCAGGCTTCCATATGTGTTTCTCATTATTAGTTTCTTCTCTTCTCTCATAGTGCTTGATTCCATAGGTGATGTCTTCCTGCTAGATCTAGTGTTTACTCTAGGAGTAATCTTTTCATCTTACGATGTCTGCTGTGATAGAGGAGGTGGACTATCTACCATTACTACTTCAGGAGTGGGAAGGGTTGCAATACTGGCACTTGACAATCTAGAAGATCGCTTTGCCATTTTTGTTTTCACTTCCTTTAACTCTTCCTCTGTTAGTCCTTCCTTTACACCACATTCATGCACAATGTTATCAATTTTCCTTTTCCTCAGACCTCTAGTCTATTACTCTCTTACCTTAGCCAATTTATCCTCATAGGTTCCTCATCTTTCTTCTGATGTATCAATCTCAGATGCAAGAACATGTTCAATTTGCATAGTAAGTACTTCTAAACTTACCTCATATCCCATAGGATAACACCATTTCTTCCTTGGTGTGACTGCCTCAAAGCATACATAATCAGTTTCAACCATGAAACAAATTGTATCCTTGTACTTCTCAACTATGTCACCAGATATCTTGTATCTATTTTTCATCTGCCTTTGAAGGATTTTGATCATTCCAAATAATTCACCATCAACCCATGTCCCATTCTGTCTTCTGTAGCTCTGTGTTATCTGAATACCAGTAGGTATCCCTATTTTCCAACCACTAGGGTGCATGCCTGGGAATCTGTGTTCAATGTGTATAAACATATGTACCAATAGTGAGTCAACTCTGAAGGTCTTCGATCTATCTTTCTTTACCAGTTTTACATTCTCCATAAGTTGTTGTGCTAACACTTTGCATAGGTTATATTTTACATTTTCTTTCACCATTCTCCATACCATCATGATAACTCTTGCAGATACCGAATTAGGTCTATTGCTGTAGTAGAATTTATATCCAAGTATCATTGCAATTAGTCTCACATCTTGTTGAAAGATGTCATTCACAGTCATTGCTCGCCTGTCCCATTTAGAGTGAGTTAGGGTTTTGAATTGCTTCTTCACATGTTTTTCTGCAACAGGAATGATTCCTGTATTGTCCAATCCAGTAATCTCATGAATTAAATCACTGCAAATCTTCACAGGCTACTTGCCTATCCAAATGAACTGATCATGTACTCTGCTCAACAATATCTTGAACCATTCTTCTTCGTCAAATTTATACAAATACAAAATTTTCATAATACTCAACTGATCAATATATTTGTACTCATCTCTCATAATTCCTTTATCAGTCATATACTCCATCTCAGTAGAAATATCATCAGTACCTAGTATATCATACTTACAATGAATGTAAGCCCTAATATCTTCTACGTGTAAAAATCTATAGGGTGTTCAAGAAAATGCTCCTTCAGGGTCTTCTTCACAAGACTTAAATGGATCTCTTGAACTTATACCTTGGTAGATCTACAACATCATAAATAACAGGTGCATCCATAGATAGATGATGTAAATACCTCTTTCACACTGAATTCTGAGTTTTCTCTTCAATCGATCATGTAAGGCAAATGTAGGATAGACTGAATCTCTCTTCTCTCTGATCTCCTTAGGTCACTCTTCGTCAAATGGTAAGGAAATAGATCTTCATATGGTGCTTTATACAATGTTTAAGTTATAAAAGTTCACTTTACCCAATACTGTCCAGTGGACTATAGATCTTGTGATCAAAATACATGTGTCGGCTGATGTTGCGCTCTTAACTATATACTCCATGATGTCAGCCATGTTCATACCTAAGCTCGCATGAGCTCAATCCAAAAGTTACGGGGTGAGATATATTCTGATGTATTTATCCAATGCTCCCCCTAAGGCCATGATCAGACAATTAGGTCGATTCATCTTTACTACCATTAGGTGAAGATCCGGTAGCATCTATTGCCTCTCCCTGAACCAATGTCTCACTTGTTTATTTGATCTTCTATATCTTACCACTGCTGTTATATTCTTCTTTCTTAAAACAACTGTCAAAATCATTCTTCAAATCTGCAACACTTTTACCACTATCATTTCCATTCTTCTATGTATTCATAGGAGGTGGTACTCTTTTGTTGTTTACTCCATTATACCTGAAAAACTTGCTATATGACTTGGATTATTGCATTTGTAACATATAGGAGGTCTTCTTTCCTGATTTACTTGTAGCTTACAGTACTTTGCAATGTGTCCAATGTTATTACATTTGTAGCATGTAGGTTTCACTGTAGGTTCTCTTCTATTGTCTTGTCTATATCCAGATTGATTAGGTTTCCTGCATTCTGCTTTCTTGTGTCCATATCCATTACAATTAAAACAATAGCCAGAAAAGGTCTTAAAAGGGGCATTATGTCTGTAGTCTCTTTTCATGTGTCCAAACTTGTTACAACTAAAGTGTCTACCTCTAAAAGGTCTGATCTTCTCTCTAGGTTCTTCAATAGTAGGCTTTTCAGCATCAATCTTTGCATCATATTTCTCTTCCTGATTCTTTGAGCATTCAAATTTATTGAAGCCAATACCAGTCATATCACCTTTAGGTTTCTGTCTGTCTCTTTGTTCATCGATCAAATCACTGTTGGTGTGAATTTTCTCAATATGTTTCTTTGCCTCAAAAAGTTCACCTTTTATAATCTGATTGTATTTCTCTAGTTCTAGATACTTGTTCTTGTAGTTGTCAGCCTCATTCTTCATTTGTTCTAATGCATTATTCAAGGTTTCTTCAATCTTCTTATTAGCATCTTTTTGTAACTGAGTCTCTTTACTCATAGCTTCATTCTCAAGTTTCAAAGTTTCATTTTCTTCTTCAAGTTGCTTCATCTGATCTGAATTGTCTTTGTCTAAATCTTCTTTTATCTAAACCACAAGATCCTGTCTCTAAATTTTGGAAAGTTCAATATGGTCTTTGAGTTTCTTTATAAATTTCTTAGCTCTTCGCATGTTGAATCTTAATTCTCCATTCTCTTCTTTTTCTTTGTCAAGGTCTTCTAATGCAGCATCAAAGTTTTCTTGCAAACTGTCCAAATCCATTATGATCTCCCTTAAGCTATTATACTTTCTCTCCAAGGGCCAAAAGCTCTTATACCAATTGTTAGAATTAGGTAATACTGAGAGCGGAGGGGGGGGGGGGGGGGGAATCNGGGGGGGGGGGGTGAATCAGTATTACAACACTTATTAAAACTTTTCAACCATTTAAACATTAACCATATACTTGTAGAAATGAAAATAACACAGTACTCATAACACCATAATTTGTTTTTGAGGAAACCCTAGCCAAGGGAAAACCCTGGTGGGGATGGTACCCACAAGCATGCACTAAAGTACAATGTTCATGTTAGGAGACCTAGCCTTGTTAGGAGATGAATATTACATAGTACATTTCCTTGTTAAAGGAATAACAACCCTGTTAAAGCTATACAACACCTTATTAGGGGCCAACTGAGCTTACAAATCTTACAATGTAATTTTGTTACAAAATGTTCTCAGTAATGAAGAAAACAAGCATCTCTAATGCTTATATAGTTTTAGTCATAGCTTATCAATGATCTCTGTAATTATCTGTTCTGTCATTTGCATATCCTCAAAACATATCATCCATCCAATCATCTGTCATCATTAATCATATCTTTGCTCAACAAAAATTTCTCCAAATATATATCTTATCTCTTAACCAAGTCAGCTCTCTTAACCAAATATTACATAGTCGACTCTCAATACAAATACATTTTATAAAACAAATATCAAATGTATAGTTGAAACTCTTACATAACCAAAGTATAGGTTATCAACAGTCATAATCCAACTTCTATTTCCAGGAGTCCACGTCATACTCTCTGAATCATCGCTTCTGTCCAACTGCTCTGTATCACTGTTCTACTGTCTGTCTGTCTATCTTCAAATCTCTCTAACTTGTTGTAAACATTACCAAAACAAAATTGATCTTAGGTGGAGGTCACACATATCCCATACTATCTTCCTCTAATCTTGCTTGCCATAATTCATCGATCTCGATCTTTGATACCCAAAATACCTCTGTATCTCTGCTTCTGTACTTAGTCGATTTCAAAGTCACCAAAACTCAACTTTATAGGAATCGATCTGTAACCTAGATGTGTTGCCATAAATGAAAACCAAAAAGTGAATCACATCATGCAAAATAGATCACTTTCCAACATGACTCAACTGGAATAACCTTAATATTACATAAGAGACCCCTTGGTTATATAGCCAAGGTGAGTACAAAGGAGTGGATGAGATGTAATGAAAAATGTTGCTGTCTCATTACATGATAATCAAGAGACACCTGATCACCCATCTAAGGTGGAATCATTTGCATCCTTGTATAATTAGTGTACTCCCATATTGCATCCTTGTATAATAAGTGTACTATCAAAGTTGCAATTAAGGGGGGTGTTGTTGTAATTAAGGTATTTTACCTAGTGATGACCTTGTTGGTGCTCAAATCAAAAGATTGGATTTCCTATGGACTTGCCAATCCAATGATGGTAAAGCCAAGTCATTTGACCAACTAACATGTTTTTAACCAAATCAAGTTTAAACCTTCTACAATTATGGCTTTGTAGAACCAAGGCTGGTAGGCCTAAACCTTAAACTTATCCTTCAAGTTTCAAGGCTTTTTATAGCAGATGAGGAAAACCTCACTACTCTCTTCCTCCAAGTGTGGCAAAGAAATCGAAAGAAAACCTTAGCTGAAAAGCAATATGTGATAAAATGCTAACTGAGATGCTTTAAAATGTTTAAAGAATGTTTTTATATATATGAATTGAAAATTATAGATGGATAGATTATCACAAAACTATGAACAATGAATTAAATGACTATAATCCAATATATATGTAGACCAGTACCTTATTTTCTCATGGGTAATAGAGTCAAGATCATCCCAATCCTTTGTACAACCTTAGAGATAGTTTACAAGAAACATATCACTTCAGAGGTGTTATGAAATGAGCATATAACCTAAGTTAATTCATAGTTATCTCAACTGAATCAATTTTCAAATGATAGACCGATTGATTGTGGCCACAATCAATTGAATTTAACCATGCAAGATGAAAAGACCAATTGATAATAAAAACTATGATTCTGAATTAGGAATATGCTACACCAAACTATCACTTTGAAGAAAATATATAGATTTTATCTAAGGGACTGATTGAAAATGAAAAGATACCTATTCCCATAGATGAGAGAAAAAACGTGTACTTATCTTATTGATTTTTAAAAAATGGTACAATTTAGTTCATGTTATGGTTGTTGATCAAAACTTTCCAATTTGACTATATTAATCATAATAATAATCCCCTTGGTATTGATCTTGGTATCCTTATTTATATCAAGTCCAAAGGATGTGAATAAGCTTAGATCAACACACCTATTCATAACTAATACCTAATCCTAAGATCAACAAATGAACATTAAGTACATTTGAAGGATTGACTAATCATCCTTGTTAAGAATATTTTGTCGACCAATTAGGTTTCAACTATAATTTCTTAATAAATTCATATTGATTCATCTTAGGATTATCAAATAGTGATAATGCATTATCACAGTACTTTGACCAAATATATTCATCAAGTATCTCTACTTCTGATAATGGATATTATCTCTGGCATGTCGAATATCATCTTTATTGAAAATAGGCATGTAGACATCGTCAACTATCTTCTGGTATCCTTCCTCTTTATAAGAATCCTCCAAGCATGTTTGTATGTGGTAATCATCCTGTATTTGATCATGGTTGCATTACTCTGTTAGCAGATAGTTTCATGTTTTTCTACCTTTTGAAAACCCTGCACAATGATGTCGATGTATCAAATAATAAACCAAACTCTAAGAGATATAAAAATAATATTAAAATACAAAATGAAAAAAGGAAATCCCAGTCATCATTGCCACTTGGGCACTCTATATTTTTACTATCAAGGACATGTGTCAAGATCGCATAATGCCTTAATGAGTAAAATTCATGCATCTCCACTTTAAGGCATTACGCCTGTCATTGATATTCATCAAATTTAATGGGAGTTTGACAATATTCCCTTTTCTTCATTGCTGAGAGTCTAGTGGGTCTGGGACACATGTCATTTTTTCGCGCTCTCATGCTAGATAAAAGACTTTATTCTTTTCATTTTGATTAAGCAATGACTGTAGATCAAATATGAATTCCACTGTTCGATCTTCTTTAAAATCCTTTTCACTTCGATGATCAATCTTGCTGGCCCAGGACACGTGTCATCCAATCATGCCCTCACACTAAATAAAGACCCTCCACCTTTTCATTTCAAGTTAATGCTAGCCATGGATGAGATAAAATTCAAACCATAGATCTTTTTATTTCATTTCTTATACTTTAATGGGTCTAGGACACACAACGATCAGGCGCACTCTCGCGATAGATACAAAACTTGAAAATTTTCATAGCGAGTGAACGTCGATCGTCAATGTATTTAATACCCACCATAAATATTTCCTCCTACATCGCTTAGACATCTAGTGGGGCCATGATACATGGAGGCATTTTGTGATGCCTTAATGGATAGATATCGTGCATCTTATCTTTAATGCATTATGCCAACCGTAGATCCTGTCCAACTGTTAACATTTGAAAGACTTGTCATGTAAACTGATGTGTATCCCTGTCAACTTGTTCAACTGCCCACATTTTTCCACATGTATCCTTGTCATCTCATTGCTCAGAATATCTATGGTCCCAGGACATGTGTCGTTCAAGTGCCATGCCTTAATAGATAGATTTTGAGCATCTTGTCTTCAAGCATTTATGCCTACCACTTCATCAAATGGTACTTGCTTGATGTATAATCATTCTTTGAATTTTATCAACTGAGATTAGAGTACATGTTTCATTCAGGTGCATTCCCTTGAAGGTTAAAGATCTTCATCTTGCCGATCGAGGGATAACGCCCACCGTCAATGTTCATAAAAAAGGCAAGTTGTTTAAGCGGATCATGTACAAAAAACTCATGAGGATACCCTTCCAAATCCTGCAAGAGATAAAAATTCTCACCTCCTTTACCAATGATGACAAAAGTAACTACCCAAGAAGAATCAAATTTACCATGTCTTCCTATGTCCTGATCTTTTACATTCCATCTCAAAACTAAATCTCCTTCCTGGAACTTCCTTTCTGTGGTCTTTTTGTCAAACCAAATATTCACTTTCTGCTATAATTCATGAATTCTCTCTTGAGCCTGATTCCTCATTTCATCCAATTCTGTAAGCTAATGAAAGCTATCCTCCATGAAATCCACCTCTTCCCACTATTTTTCATTCACAAATTTGTACACTGGTAACAAATTATTCAATGGTAAATGAACTTTCTTTCCGTATACAAGTTCATATGGTGCATATCTAGTAGACTTCTTAATTGTAATTCTACCTGCCCAAAGTGGAAGTGGTAAATTTGAATCCCATGATCTCTTGTTGTTGTTTAAAATCCTTTTGATGATCTTTATTATATTCTTGTTACTAGATTCTTCTTGGCCATTTCCTTGTGGTTGATAAGGGGATGAATAAGAAATTTTTATTCCATATTTCTCATAAAATTTAGTGAATTCTACAGATCTAAAACACATAGCATTATCACAAACAATCTTATGAGAAACACCAAATCTTGTCAATATATTTTTAGTAAATAATTTGATCACCACTTTACTAGTATCTTGTCTAGTAGGTATGGCTTCCCACCCACTTAGTGAAGTAGTCAGTAGCCACCAAAATCCATTTATGTCCACCACTAGAAGTATCAATGATTTCTCCTATGAAATCTATTCCCCACATTTGAAATGGTTCTTCAGTAGACATAGGATTAAGAGGTAATGCACCATTATATTTGAGTTTTCCTGAAAATGTTTGGCATGCTTCACATCTCTGAACATATGCATTGCAATCTTTAAACAAACAAGGCCATTAGTATCCTGCATTCAATATTTTATGGGCAGTGGTCTTTGCTAAAAAATGTCCCCCACATGCTCCATCATGAAGATTCTTGAGCACTTCCTTTGCTTGATATTTATCTAAACAAAAAAGAAGTATACCATCCATGGTTTTCCATTATAGGTCTCCTTGTATCAAGACATACTTAGATGCCTGCAATTTTATTGTCCTTTCTGATTATCTGTAAATTTTTCTGGACATTTCATGTGTTTTAAGAAGTGTACTATGTTAGTATACCAAGGGAAACTTTCAATACTAGTCTGAGTCTTACTTGAATCCACTTGATTGACCTATAATGCATCCATATTTGTTTCTTCCATCAACCTTGCTAATCCTTGTCCTCTAACAATTTTACTGATCTAAATCTCTATATCAAATTCTTGAATTTGATTCCCCCACCTACATCTTCTCCCAGTGACTTCTGATTGTTTGAATATATCCTTTATTGCTACATTAGGAACATAGGCTACTACTTTCACTCCTACCAAATAAGGCCTGAAAGACTTTACTTCCTTCACAAGTACATAAGAGTTTCTCTCATTAATATCACAATTTAACTCAAAATCTTGAAGAGTCTTACTAAATAACTTTATTGGTTGTTCATAACCTTCACTATTCTTTTGCAACAAGACATCAACAATGGTGTGATACGATGCAAAAGAAAATAATTGGAATGGTATAGTATAATATGGAGACTTAAGGAAAGGGGCCTCCTTGATTGCCTTTTTAACATCTACAAATGCTTCTAAAGCTTCATTTGTCCATTTCATGTCTGCACCCTTCTTCAACATCATTGTAATTGGTTTAATTATTTCTAAATTTTTTGGGACAAACCTTCTTACAAAGTTTATTTGTCCAAAGAAGGATTAGATCTTTTTGACATTCTTTGGGACCTCAATTTTATCTATTGCTGCAATCCTCTTAGGGTCTATTTTTACTCCATCTTGGACACAATATGTCCTAATAATTTTCCTCTAGTGACAGCAAAATGACATTTTTTTGGGTTCAATGATATCCCATATTCAAGGGCTCTTTGAAAGGTTTGTTCCAAATGTTTGCAATGGTCATATGACCTTTTGGAATAAGTAGTTAGGTCATCCTGATATACCACCATAATTACATCAATAAAATACTCAAAGGCGACATCCATTGCTCTTTTGAAGGTAGCCCCTGCATTAGTGAGTGCAAAAGGCATTCTAGCATATAGAAAAGTACTCCAAGGTGTAGTAAATGTTGTTTTATATTGTTCCTCTTCTTTAACCTTCACCTGGTTATACCCTGAGAACCCATCCATCATTGATAATAATTCATTACCTTTATCCTTTAATGATGATATATTTAGATTCTTGAAATCTACACAAAGTCTAATATCACCATTATTTTTTCTGACAGGCACCAAATTTGAAACCCATGTTGAGTGTGTAATTGGATTTATTATACTATAATTCCTCATCTTGATTAGTTCATCTTTCATCTTCAGAGCCAAATTAGGGTTTATTGGTCTCCTCCTTTGCCTGAATGGTTTGGAATTAGGCTTCAAATGTATCTCATGTTGAAAAAGGTCCTCTCGATAAGCTTTAAGGTCATCATAGGACCAAGTAAATACATGCCTATATTTTCTCAATAGTTTGATGATATCTACCCTGATCTTGGGGGTTAAACTTTTACACACAAATACGTCCTTTGAAATTTCTTCATTTCCCAAGTTTATCCTTTCTACTTCATCCATTGTGACATTAGTATTTTTCTTGTCCATTTTTGAATCTTTATTATCAAACAATCTCTCCATTGCTACAAGGCCTTTTGGAACCTTATTGGTTTTTAGATGAATAAATTCCTTTACAAACAACACTTCTTTCCCATCCTCCATCTCAACATGAGTATTTTAGTCTATCAATTGATCTTCATACTCTTTCTCACATGCTAAAAATATGATTATATCTCTTTCATCTTCGAAGGTTTTCTAGTTATTGATGTTATCAAGTATAGCAGGCTTGGTTTTAACTTCAACTTGAACTATGTCCTCACAAGGAATGTCATTATGCTTCAATGCCAAATTAGCCATAAAATTTGCAAGTATATTTTCAGATCTATCTATCCAATTAATAGAAAAAGTATGAAAACATTCTATAGAATCCCATACTTCATTTCTATATCTTTTAAGAAGAGGCTGCTTAGCAAAAAAATTACTTTTCACTTGAGAAACAATTAATTCAGAATCCCCAAAGACACTTAAACATTTTATTCCATGTTTACTAGCTATTCTCAAACCAAGAAGTAGAGCTTCATACTCTGTAACATTGTTAGTACATTCAAAATCTAGTAAAAAAGAATATTTAAATATTTTATTATCAAGGGAAAAGAAAATGACACCAGCTCCATTACCATCCCTGCATCAAGCACCATCAAAATACATTTTCCAAATTGTATTGTTACTTACTTCTGCATGTAACTCAATAAGTTTAGTATTATGCATTGCATTTTTTTAAATACTTACCTGAAAGTTATCCATATTAGAATGATAGAAATGTGTAACCAGGCTCAGATCCACATCCTCAATAATATATGGACTTTGAGTCTCCTTTCCAATTCTTACATCTCTTCCATTCAATGGAATAGAAGCATAAAAAAGATCTAATTGAATACTACCTCCTACTAAGCTAGACCATTGTCTAGATAGAAACATTCCATAATTGATAGGGACTTCAACCACAGTAATATCCATTTTATATGACATTTAAGGACATGTAGGAAATTTAAATTCAACATTTTTCATTATGCCTACAACAGGAACATATCTATTATCCATAGCATAACATCTACAAAATTTGGTATCATACTTTCATTCCTAATTCTTTCATTACATCATTAGGCATAATATTTACCGCTGCACTAGAGTCTATCATACAATTCTTTACCAATCTATTGTTTATCAATAGACTAAGATAGAAGGGATCAATTTGATTTCCATTTTTTTTTAAATTAGTTCCTAGATAAATAGCTGGAGGATCCTTTAATTCTTCATTAAGATCTTCCTTATTACCTACATTAGACAATATTTTCAAAGATTCACTTTTACATTAAGGTATTTTAACTATTTCAAGCAAAGGAACAAATATTTTAACTTGAGATAATGCATTAGACATGAAAGAACATTCATTGGGAAGATATTTACTAACCACCTTTTCTCTTACTATTTTTGGAAAGTCTCGAGGTTCTACCTGTTTATCTTGAGCAATGTTTTTGTGCTTCAATGTCTTTGGATTAGTTCCTTAGTCAGGTTTCCCTCGGTCTACATTTACTGTTCTATTCCTTAACTTGTAGTTACTTTTTGCTTCTTCCACTATAGCTATTGTGTATTCTTTCTTCTCCTCTTATGTTAATTATCTTAATCTTGGAGTACTCTCCTGAAAATCCCCATATTGGTACACTCTATTTAGGTCATCTTGCAATAGTATTCATCTAAAGAGCTATAAACATCATATCCCCACATAGGATCTGTTGATAAATTATTCACTGTGGGTCACTAATTATCATTCTGATCTTCATCCTCTTCCCATCTTTGGGCCACAACACAATGCTCATAAGAATGTGGTAGTGTGCAGGCTTCACACCAAGGATAACTTTCCACAAGATGGTTTTGTTTCCTTAATGGATTAGGAGTATGTAATTATTTTCTCACTGGTTTCCCATCCTTCTATTTTGTGTTATAAGGCATGCCCTGCAATCTATATCTATCATTTTTGCATGGTTCTCGATTACTCTAATTGTGCTTAAAATTAGATTTTCCATTATTCACTTGGAGGCCTTTCACCATATTCATAAGCTTATCTAATTTATCTTCTTCCTTGTATTTCTTAGGCTCTTTTGGATTGAACAACTGAGTGTCCTCCCTCTTAGCAATTATACCAGATGCCTTCCTATGATTCTCAATAGCTATGGATATTTTGAGAGCATGTGCTAAAGTAGAAGGCTTATGAGATATGATTTCATAATTGGTCTTGCTATCAAAAGCACCCATATAGAAATTTATCAGAAAGGCATCAACATGTTAAACATCTCTTGGAATCCTATTTAAAACTTTGTTGAACCTTTTGTTGAATTCAACCAAAAATTCATTTTGATTTTTCTTCATACTTTTCAACTCATGTGATGCAAAAGAAGTGTCATTGTGGTCACCAAATTATTCTATGAATTGATTAACAAATTCATCCCAACTAGATATGGATCTATCTGGCAAACTTCTAAACCATTCTGCTCCATCTTCTATGAGAGATTGAACAAAGAGTTTCATGTATACATCCTCATTGAATTCATCAAGCTCTTAGATAACATTATTCAAATGTACACAATGCACCTCAACTGATTCTGATCCATTCCCTAAAAAATTTGGAATTGCATTTCTTAATTCATTTTGTATGTCATTAGGGTATCCCCTTATGCCATAAAAATCTAATTATTTGTATCTGTCAAAAAACATTGAGACTCTATAATTGTTTCCATTTTTATTGTTTGCTCCATGCCTTGGATTTTGATGATTTGCATTCTGGAATCCTTGATTATTCATTCTTAGTCTAGAATTTGTATTTATATTATAATCTCTCAGGCCATAATTATGTGCCCTATTATTTTGATATCCATTATACATTCTTCCATCATTTTGATGCCCATAATGTTCATATTGGTTAGATCCATTAGGATTCATTCTAATTCCATGGTTATGATGTTCTTCATTATTTAGTTGTCCCCAATGACCACTCCTTTCATTCCCATTTCTATTTTTCTCACACCTTCCTCTATTGTCTGGTTCAAACGTATACACCATTTCTATCATCCTTAGTAATTATTTTATCTTTTGGTGATTTGATTGCACTTCTTTGTACTCTCGTCTTTCTTAATATCTCATTTGGTAGCCTCTTAAGAGCCTTGACCATTTCTTCATCATCTGAGCCTGCATAAGGTATTTCACAAAATATAGCATCCCATTTCCTATCCTTTTCTTCTCTTTCAGTCATCTTCTAATTTGTATCATGTTAGGACTCATGTTCTTCCCTGTCAACTTGAAAAAAAGGATTACAATTCTCATCAATATTCTCATGACTATGATGACTTGAACTAGGGAATTGTTTACAGGCAAAATCTTGATTATCCCTATCAGGGTATATCATGCGTGGTCCATACATTATTTTTTTAGTTGAATCTTTACCTTTCCCTGTTGGTTCCAACTCAACAAAATTGTCTTATCTTAAAGATCTTCTTCCTAACATAAATTTATCACTTATATGTTATAGAATTTCAAAAATAGAGTCGCCACTTCCTTTATCAGAAAGAAACCAATATCTTACTAGTTTGGGTTCTTGTCTCCAGTAGAGTCTTAATCTTCAAATTATTACCAAAGATCCTGAGAGTTATTCAAACTATCCTTACAGAATATTCCCCAGTAGATTCGCCAAACTGTTGGTGCTCAAATCAACAGATTGGATTTCCTATGGACTTTCCAATCCAATTATGGGAAACCCAAGTGATCTGGCCAACTAACAAGGTTTTAACCAGATCAAGTTTAAACCTTCTGGAATTCTGGCTCTGCAGAACCAAGGCTGGTAGGCCTACAACTTAAACTTATCCTTGAAGTTTTAAGGCTTTTTATAGAAGATGAGGAAAACTTCAACACTCTTTCCTCCAAGTGTGGCAAATCAATTGAAAGAAAACCTTAACTAAAAAGTAATATGTGATAAAATGCTAAATGCGATGCTTCAAAATGTTTAAAGAATGTTTGTATATATATGAATTGAAAAGTACAGATGGATAGAATATCAAAAAACTATGAATAATGAATTAAATGACCATAATCTAATATATATGTATACCAATGACTTATTTTCTCATGGGAAATAGAGTCAAGATCATCCTAATCCTTAGTACAACCTTAGAGATAGTTTACAAGAAACATATCACTTCAGAGGTGTTATGAAATGAGCATATAACCTAAGCTAATTCAGTTATCTCAAGTGAATCAATTTTCAAATGACTGACCAATTGATTGTGGCCACAATCAATTGAATTTAACCATGCAAGATGAAAAAACCAATTGATAATTAAAATTATGAATCTGAATCAGGAATATGCTACACCAAACTATCCCTTAGATAAAATCTACAAATTTTCTTCAAAGTGATAGTTTGGTGTAGCATATCCCTGATTCAGATTCATAGTTTTTATTATTAATTGGTCTTTTCATCTTGCATGATAAAATTCAATTGATTGTGGCCACAATCAATCGGTCTGTCATTTGAAAATTGATTTAGTTGAGATAACTATGAATTAACTTAGGTTATATGCTCATTTCATAACACCTCTGAAGTGATATGTTTCTTGTAAACTATCTCTAAGGTTGTACAATGGATTGGGATGATCTTGACTCTATTGACCATGAGAAAATAAGGCACTGGTCTACATATATATTGGATTATTGTCATTTAATTCATTGTTTGTAGTTTTGTGATATTCTATCCATATGTACTTTTCAATTCATATATATACAAACATTCTTTAAACATTTTGAAGCATCTCAGTTAGTATTTTATCACATATTGCTTTTCAGTTAAGGTTTTCTTTCAATTTCTTTGCCACACTTGGAGGAAGAGAGTGTTGAAGTTTTCCTCATCTACCATAAAAATACTTGAAACTTGAAGGATAAGTTTAAGGTGTAGGCCTACAGCCTTGGTTCTGTAGACCCAGAATTGCAGGAGGTTTAAACTTGATTTGGTTAAAACCTTGTTAGTTGGCCAGATCACTTGGGTTTCCCATCATTGGATTAGCAAGTCCATAGGAAATCCAATCTTTTGATTTGAGCACCAACAAACCTCACCTAGGTCTTAATTACACTTTATCACTTAAGTTTACTTAGTGATCACATAACACTTTAGGAGCATCTCCACTTTTGGTGGTTATATCAAGTTATCACTTATCCACCTTAAGTAGATCTTCCACCTTTAGTGATTTGAATACACTATCACTTTTCCATCTTATGTGGGTGATAGGTTGTGCATTACATAGTATGTTGGCACTTGTTAGTATCTTGTTTATTCACCTTGCCTGTATATGCAAGGTTCATTATGTACATTGATATGTCCATTAGCAATATCATCATTCTTGTATTGTTATGCAATCTTATTTTCATTTTCTTTTGGAAGTTATCTTGGTCTTTCTTTGATCCTATGGGTGTTGTAGAGTCACCTTAAATCTAACAAAATTGGATTTTTTTTATAAGCATGAAATAATTAAATTTGTCTTTTAAAAAAAAATTGCACATAGGATAACATACACACATATGCATATACTTTCATGGGACAAATACTTGCATCTTTCTTTATATGACTAAAGTGTTTTTATTCTTGTTACAAAAATAACATGATTATGGTAAGGAAAGTATGAATTTAGATAGCACATGCATTTAAAATTGAAACTGCATAAAATTCATACCAGAAGATTAATATAAATAAAGAATCAAGTAGACATCACTTTTGCTTGAAAAAGTAATATGCAATAATATAACATCTTTCATGATATTATAGTAGGAAAAATAAATACAATTAGTTTCATAATAGTCATCATTTGCATGAAAATAAAAGAGTTAATTTAAAGAGCATATGCATATTTGCTTACATTGTCTTTTATTAAAGAAAATAGTGGGCATGTGCACCAAGATGGTGAACAGAAAAGTGGCCACTCACAAAAAAAAACCTAAAAACAATTCTAACATATTTGATTTATTTTCAAATTAAAATAACCCAAATGCATTGTGGCTCAAAAATTTGAGCCATAATGCATACGTGGTTTTAAAATTAAAACCACAATCGCAATTATAATATTAAAAACCGCGGTTGGGTTTTTGGAAAAAAAATAGCCCAATCATATTTTTATGCCCATATTTTTTTTAAAGTTGTTGACACCAAAGAAGCGACAACCATTCTAAAAATACAAAGGAAACCTGATCGTATTTTTGTTGCTATCAACCAAGTCAAGATGCCACAACATTGAAGAGGAAACACACTAGCTCTCACGAACTACCTGCATGAAGATGTAGGTCTTGCAATTCTTCTTCTCTTCTAGGTTGACACACAACATTCATGAAAATATGACCATCCTAACGAACCTAGGACATCCTAAAGTGATTGCATAAGTTGATAAGATAGATAATTGCAATGGAAGTGATTTCCTTGGTGGTATGACTATATATAGTTTCACAAATAGTGAACTTGGCAATCACTAAGTTGTGTAGCTTTGAATATTGTGAGAATATTAGGTGAACCAAGTAGAAATAAAACATGTGCATTAAGCAAGCTATTTGGAACCCTCTATTTTTGAAAAAGATTAAACAACCAGTGTTTCCATTATGTCATTTCCCCCTATACCATCCTAAAAATTTAGCACCTATAACTAGATGCTCAATTTAACCTCATTTTATCATGTATGGGTCCTCACATTGATTTAACGCTTTCCTAACACTCATTAGACCTTTAAATTATTATTATGAGTCCTGTGTTAATTCAAATTCACCAAATACTTATGTGAGACCATATTTCTAGGCATGCTCCTTTATTATTTCACCTCTCTAATCATTTATTAGCCTACATGGGCCCTATGTTATCATTTGTGGCCTTTGTACTTCTTCCCGACCTCGAAATCAATTGTGCCTCTTATTATGACATCCTTTCACCTTCCTTGGATTCCCATTTAATTTTGAGCCTATTTCCTTGGGTACATAAGTCCCAAGGTATTATGTTTCTCAGAACACAATGCCCAAGGCATTGTGTTCCCCCCAAATTTGTCTCAAATTTGAATTGGAGCCTTGTTTGCAATATTTTGGTGGGGAATTAGATCCCATGGTTGGCTTGGATCAATTTTGAATCCCAAAATATTGTGAGAGGTATATAAGTGGTCTATCCCTCCTCATTTTGGTAAGGATGATCAAACAATTGGAATTCAATCTCTCTTCTATAATTTCACATCCAAGTATTCTCAAAGTCTTCAAGCATCCAAGTTTTAAAGCCTTCAAAGCATCATTCTTATCCTCCATCAAGAATTGTGGCAAACTACAACATTCATGGTGCACATCTTATCTTCCATGATTTACTTTTAGGTTTTTGTGTGGAGTCAAAAGGCTAGTGCGTTAACACTTGTGATTACATCAAAAGAATCATCACACCATAAAGCTATAAGGTAACTTACGATTCAGATCTAGCTTCTTTTCATATCAACAATATTTCCTTTATGCAATTTCATTTAAATTTCAAGGTTGATTCATATACATAAAGAAAAGGGGAGTGAAAGAAAAGGGGATTATTACTCCTCCCTTTCCAAATTGCACATTCGGAAGGAAGAGGTCCCAATATGCTCAAGTAAGGACCTAAGCATTGAATGAGGTAGTGATCCTTTTCTAAATATGCAATTTGAAAATGGAAAAGAGGAAAGATGAAATGTAGATGAAAAAATAGATGAATAGAGAAAAAAATGGAAATAACAGACAGATAAGTAACTGCTAGAAACTAGAAATAAGATGAATTGGTGTCCAGACTGCTATAATGGTCTGTGATTTCAATCTAAACTTAAGTTGCAAGGTACATAAAATTTCAAATTTTCTGTTCCAAGTTACTTTTGCCTAGAATTTTGAACATTTCAAATGTTCCAAGGTACATTTCAAACATTTCAAATATGTACCTTGGAATAGAATGTCTGAAATGTTTGAAATGTACCTTGGAATTGGCTATTGTTCCATCTACCATGCTTGATGTTTCTCCTCTTGCATTTTTCCCACCTTCCCAAAACATTAAAAACCGAGATGGGGGGCAGGTGATATGCTTGATTATCTCCTCATGCATGGTGTATTTTATGTTTTTGCATGTTTGTTGTGACATGCTTCCCCTGTGATGTGCTATTTTTATATGTTTTGTTTAGATTTCTTTAAATGACCCTTGTTGCTCTGTTGGCACAATGTGATATAGGAATCAATTTGTTGTGACGTTCTTCTATTTTTATCTCATTTCTTCTATATGTTGTTACATGTTATGTTGTACATGTGCCACTATTCATAAATTTTCTTTTGTGTTGCTTGATTGGGGATGATGCAAAATGGTAGCTACCTATTCTTTTTGGTCTCTGTGATGTCGGCTCAAAAAGAATCTTCTTCGTGACTCTTATGTGACATTACTCTATTGTGCTTGTAGTTCTGCTACCTTGGGGGAATGATGACATTTCATCTTGATATAATATACATATATTATCATATGATTAGACTAACCCCCAAGTTAGTAGATCCCTTCTATGCTCTCTTTTTCTATATGTTTCATTTGATTCAATTCTTCTCCGGTGGTCAACCTGGATTAGTTTTAGATTCCAAAATAAGGGGAAAAGTATATAAACCCTATATCTCTCCTCATTTTACATATCACATGTACTCTGAGGATATCAAATGCAAACATTCATTTTTAAATTTTCAATAGCATTCAAGTAAGATAGGTGATTTCAAGATCTCAAGCTAAGGCATTCTTATTCTTCTTCTATCTCATCAAGGAAATCTTCTTCAAGCTAGAGCAAGATTTTCTATTCCATGGTGGTGTCTTAGTGGATCTCTCAAACAAGCAAAGAAGATATCCCTTGCTCCATCATTCTTCTTTCTCTCCTTGCAAGTGTGATCAAATAGTTCAAGAAAAATCAAGATCTAGGGGTGGTATTCATAGATTCATGCATATGTGAGGGTATCCTTGATCCTATATATCTTCTAATAGGTCAACATATACAATAAAGTAATAAGCATCAAGCATAATTCATGGATTTGAGTGATACAAAAATCTGTCCATGAGGGTAAGCACATTAACATGGTACTAAGCCTTTGTGTTTACTTTATACTTTACATTTTACGCTTTTCCTTTCATATTTCAAGGCTGATTCCTAAATAGGGGTTTGACCAAGGAAAACCCCTTTATCCAACATATTTATCTATTTTTCTATGTGTAGGTACAGGTCAGAAAATTGTAATTGTAGATCCAAGCTTCGCAATTCCCAACACAGGTCTCTGCCAAATTTGGGACAAAATCACTAGGTGAAGAGCATTTCAAATGTTTTTCTCCCTCAGAAAAAGGCTCAAATTTTTAGGATAGACAACAGACAGGTTACATATCTAATATCTTAGAAATACAGTCAATTCTGGTACTCTGATAGCCAGAAAAATAGCGACAAAACAACACCTCCCTCTTTTCTCCAAGGTACATACATTTCAATTTTTATTTACTCTTTAGTATTTTCAGATTTAGGTAATTAAATTTTTCCTCCTTCTATATTTCCTTTTAGCAAAAAAAATAATAGAAGCCCCTAAGACCTGAATCCAAAATTGGCATCATTCCATCCTTTTTGTGGCGTTGATCCAATTTGACTTGAGGAGACTTCGTACTCTAAATGTACCCTATGAATTTGGGGAGAGTTTATTTCCTATTAGGTGATCCCCATTTTCCACCATACAGGTTGAAATCAAAGATTTGATGTTGGAATGTAGAATAGGAATCAAGGATGCCCTCACAAATGCATGGATCTATGAACGCCACTCCTAGATCTTTTATGTAGATATGCTTGATAATCAATTGCAATGAAGAAGAGATGAATGCAGATGGAAGGAAGGATATTCTTTCTTGATTAAGAACTCCTCTTCTTGGCCATCATGGAAGAGAATCATTATTCAATGAGGAATATTGCCTTGGAATTGACTTGAATGAATTGTAGAAACTAGATCTTGGATGCTTGCCTTCAAATCCAATTGCTCAATTGCCTTGATTGCTTGATTGCACTTGATAGCTTGAATTCCTTATGAAAAATTGATTGAATGATAATGGATGCCAAAATGAAAAGAGATAGGGTGTTTATATACCTCATCCCACATTTTAGGATTCAAAAGTAAGCCAGACCAACCATAGGATCTAATTTCCTACTAAAACCATGTTATAGGGTTCTGGGCCAAAAAGTGCAGGAACAAAACATTTCAAATGTTCTATTCCTAGCTACAAAATGTTTGAAATGCTCTGTTCCTTGGTATAGAACATTTGAAACACTATGTACCCAGGAAAATTAACCAAAATTTGAACTGGGTGTCGGGATGGTGGAAAAAGATACGGGAAAAGAGGAATCAGGTTGCTAGGATCAAGCATAATGGAAATTAGATCTTGAAATCACCAAAATGGGGCCTAATATAGCATCCAATTATGGGTGGTAACATTTTAGGATGGTAGATTTATCCCCCACTTTATTGGAGTATGAGAAAAACTCATGCTCGCAGGAAAGTAGATCAATGCATAAGAACAATCTTATCAAGGTTAAGAAGATAAAGAAGCTTCAAGCCCCCAAGTGACTTAAGTCCTCATCAAATAAACAACTAGGATAAAAGAGTAACCACTAGCCTAGTAAGGTATTTCCTTAATTAGATCATGCAAAGAGAAAGCATTGCTACAAAAGATGAAATTGATAGTCTAGCAAGCTATGTTATGCTAGCCAACCCATCAAAAAAATGTGGACTAGTGGTGCAGGGCACCTCCCTTTTTGATGTTTTGGTGTGTTTTAGGGTTAAATTGGGTGGTTTTGTGTGGATTGGAATAAGATCCAATAGGTTAGATACAATTTTGTTCAACTTCATGTTTGTAAGAGCCAATAGTGCTCATTAGGTGATTTAGGGTCATTTTGGCCTAAAATAGAGTAAATTTGCTATGTTGATGTAATGTGGGTTTAATGTGTGTTTTAGGACCCTAAGTATTCTAACTAGGGTCATGGAAGTCAAACTCACCCATTGATTTGACAAAAAGAGTCAACTAGCTCAAAATGCAAAAAGTTGCTCGAGCAACTTTTGCAAGAAATTGGCAAAATGAAGTTAGAGCAGTTGTAATGACCCATGCTCAGTATATGAGCATGGATTTGATGATTTGGACAGGTGAATTAAATTTTGGATTGCAAGACTTAATTGGTGAACTCATGTCACGCCCCACTAGGGAACCCTGGAGGACAAGCAAACTAACTACCAAGAGATGTGAATATATTTTTTTTCAATGAAATATTACAACTAATATAAGTCCTCATAGGTTCCCTAACACCACTATTAAAGAAAAATAATCTAATCTATTCATTTACCCATTAAGGCATTGATTGATTAATATAAGTTTGCAATTCATTCCTTTACTCTTAACATTAAGTTACATGTATAATCTTACCATCAATCCTAATATTTTAACATGC
>MU225099.1:199579-219302 GCA_018584345.1 Thuja plicata
GAGGGGGGGGGGGGGTGAATCAATGGCCTCAAAAATTAATCCTTAAATCAACCCTTAAAACTTATAACCACAAGTTATGTCTCAAGTTATCTTCTGTCCTACAAGATGAATGCCTTTAAATACTTATATCAATTTTCTACTTGTCGGATTGCTTTGTAAATCTCTCTTCTGTATGATTAAAACAATGATAAGTATCTGTTAAGTCTATTTATAGCTCTTGATAGCTAAGCATTTTTTCATTTTTGAACTCTTTGTTCTGTCAGTCAACACTTTAGTTAGTCATTGGTGATAACTAACTATTCCATCGGTGTGACTTCAGTTGTCATCGGGATCTCTATCCTTTTCTTTTCTATCAGGCAACACTAAAATTATTTCTGTCAGGTTACTCTATGTTTTGTTCGTTGGTCAAAACTGTAACTTTTCTTATCGGTAATGTTGTGCATTAGCTCATCAGGTAACACTGTGACTCTTCTCTTTTACTTTGACTATCAGCGTGCACTCCATTGGTGTATACAATCACTTAGTGAATACTTGACTTATATCCATTACTGATAGCATAGCCTTTGATTCATTGGTTCTTTGAAGTCTTTGGTAGTATTTCCATGACCATACAGATTATATCAAGTTGACATCATTGAAAATACAATATATTAACTGATTTAATGCCTTCCATGATCATCAAATTAACATCTTCAAAAATTCAATCAGTTACATGTCATCACTTGTGCTGTGCCTACTGTTCTTGCACCTAAGAAGGATGGAAAATGGAGGATGTGTATGGACTCCAGGGCTATAAACAAGATTACAATCAGATATAGATTCCCAATGCCCTAGATTGAGGATTTGATGGACAATTTGGGAGGTTCATGTTATTTCTCAAAGGTGGATTTGAAGTTAGGATATCACCAAATTAGGGTTAGTCCTGGTGATGAGTGGAAAACATACTTCAAGACCAATGAAGGGTTGTATGAGTGACTAGTTATGCCCTTTGGCCTAACTAATGCACCTAGCACATTCATGAGGCTCATGAATGAAATGCTAGCAGATTTTATTGGTAAGTTTGTAATAATATATCTTGATGAAATTTTGATATTTAGCAGATCCAAGGAGGAGCACATGAAGCATTTGGAGATGGTCTTAAGGAGGCTACATCTAGAAAAGTTGATAATCAATTTTTGAAAACTGAAATAGTTTACCTTGGTTTTGTGCTTGCTAATGGATGTATTAAGATGGACCCTGATAAGGTTAAGTCAATATTGGAATGGCCTAATCCTAGGTCCATAGGGGATGTTAGGATTTTTCATGGATTGGCCTCCTACTATAGGAAATTTGTAAGAAATTTCAGTCATGTATGTGCCCGTATTCTCAACACCATCGAAGGTGGAATCAAATGTCAGTTTAAGTGGACTATAGCAGTAGACCAAGGGTTTGAGATGTTGAAAAATAGGATATAAGAGTTACCTACACTTAGGTTTCCCAATTTAAATCAACTATTTGTGGTAGAATGTGATGCTAGCAAGCTAGCCATTGGAGCAATGTTAAGCTAAGGAGGGACAACCTGTGGCATTCTTTTCAGAGAAGTTAAATGAGGCCAAAAAAATTACTCCACCTATGAATTGGAGTTGTATGCTATGGTACAAGCCCTTAAAAAAAGGAGACACTATCTCTTACCTAGGGAATTTGTGGTCTACATTGATAACCATGCTCTAATTTTCTTGAATGGGCAAGAAAAGATGAATCAAAGGCACTTGAAGTGGGTAGAATCATTGCAAGCTTATACATTTTTCATAAAACATAAGAAAGGGGTTAGCAATAAGGTTGCAGATGCTCTTAGCAGAAGAGTCTTAACCATATAGGAGATACAATTACAAAGTGTAGGGATGGATGATTTGAAGGACCTCTACAAGGAGGACAAAGATTTTAGAGATGCCTATGAGGCATGTGTGAAGTTCCAACATGGATTTAAAGTGGAATTCAATGAGTTTATGTTGCAGGAAGGCCTATTGTTTAAGGGACACCTCATGTGTATACCTCAGTGTTCAATGAGGGAGAACATTGTGAAGGAGAAACAGTAAGGAAGTTTGGGAGGCCACTTTGGAGTGGATAAAACATTGGAGTAGGTGAATAGGCATTACTATTGGCCTAAGTTACAATCAGATGTTAGGATATTTGTAGAGCAATGTCAAATTTGTCAGAGGGAAAAAGGACAAAGTAGTAACAGTGGGTTAGACCAACCCCTATCCATACCCCAAAGGCCTTGGGAGTGCCTAAGTATGGACTTTGTGTTGGGGTTACCAAAGACAACAAGGGGTCATGATAGTGTATTTATGGTGGTGGACCATTTTAGCAAAATGGCTCACTTCATTCCATGTAAGAAAACAAATGATGCTTCACAAATTGTAGGGCTATTCTTCAGAGACATTTTAAGGATCCATGGAATGCCACTGAATATAGTAAGTGATAGAGATAGCAAGTTTGTGGGTCATTTTTGGAGGACCCTTTGGAAAATGTTGGGTACAAACTTGTCTCTCTCTCTAGCCTACCACCCAAATTTAGATGGGAAAATAGAGGTATTCAATAGGTCACTTGCGAACTTGCTAAGATGCTTGACTAAGAAACATGGACAGTCTTGGGATCACATCATAGGGTAGGCAGAATTTTCCTATAATGAATCCATTAATAGGAGTATTGGTAAAAGCCCCTTTGAAATAGTATATGGGGTCAATCCTAGAGGGATCTTAGAGTTGAGAGATCTCAGTTTGAAGGACAAAAGGAGTGCACAAGGGGAGTCATTTGTAGAACAGATGAAGGAGCTTCATGATCAAGTCAGCAAGACTTTACAAAAGCAAGTGGAGAAGTATAAGTCCAAAGCTAATAAGACAAGAAGGGATTTTCAGTTCAAAGTGGGGGATCTAGTACTTTCCTACCTTAGGAAGGAAAGGCTACCCAAGGGTCAACCAACTAAGATACTCATGAAGAAGATAGGCCCATTGAATAATTTGCATAAGTATGTCAAGAATTCCTATGAGGTGGAGTTGCCTCCTAATTTGGGGATTTCACCCATTTTCAATGTTTGTGACCTGTATCCCTACAAGAGACCATCTCTAGACATAGGTTAGCCCACTCTTGCAGATTTAGGGGATGATGATTGGGTGAAAGACTTGCCTACCCCAATGCCACTGCAATTGGAAAATATACTGGATTCTAAAGTGATCAAGAAGACAAGGGTAACTAAAAGGTGTACCTCATCAAGTGGTAGGGACTACCTAAAGTTGAGGCCATGTGGATGATAGAGGTAGACATTTTGAAGCATGGGGTCACCATTGAAGACCTCCTAACTCAACGAACTTGAGTTCTTTGTCCCAGGGGAGTATGGTGCAGGGAACCTCCCTTTTTGATGTGTTGGTGTGTTTTAGAGTTGAATTGGGTGTTTTTGTGTGGATTGGAATAATATCCAATAGGTTAGATACAATTTTGTTCAACTTCATGTTTGTAAGAGCCAATAGTGCTCATTAGGTGATTTAGGGTCATTTTGGCCTAAAATAGGGAAAAATTGTTATGTTGATGTAATGTGGGTTTAATGTGTGTTTTAGGACCCTAAGTATCCTAACTAGGGTCATGGAAGTCAAACTCATCCATCGAGTTGACAAAAAGAGTCAACTAGCTCAAAATGCAAAAAGTTGCTCGAGCAACTTTTGCAAGAAATTGGAAAAATGAAGTTAGAGAAGTTTGTAACTACCCATGCTCTGTATATGAGCATGGATTCAATGATTTGGATAGGTGAATGAAATTTTGGATTGCAAGACTTAATTGGTGAACTCCTGTATGGATGGTTTTGACTATATTCTTGTGAAACACAGAGATTTCTACATTCTGTATAGTCCTATACGGATTCAAAAAGGAGATCAGACCCCATGGGGGTGTAGAGTTTTAAAATATCTTTCATTTACATATCTTATTTTTCTTTGAAGTTAATGTAGTGTAGAGTTGTGTAATTATTAAGGTCACTGGTCTGCAAGTGACATTCCCTGTGTTGCAGAGTTAGAAATGGCTCTAACCTAAGAACCCACCAGTGGAAATGGCTAAAACCATGGGGGAAGTAGGGTTAGATTCTGTAAATAGGGTTTTTTTTTTTCATTTTTATTGTTGCAATGGATTTCCTAGACCACGTTTGAAGCCATATGGCTGACTGTTAGGAACAGGTGAGCCAAGACAGGGATAAGATGGATTTGGCACGAGCACCCATGATCTTGGGGAAAATACTTAGAGGAATTTGTAGATGCCCTAAATAGTCTTCTTGAAGGATCAAAATGTGGTGGATGGTGAAACAAAGTTTGAAGGTCAATTTGACAATTGTTTGTGCTGACTAGTCTAGAGGCCTAAATAACAGGCTAAAAACTAGGGCCTAATGAATACTAGGGTTATGGGTGCATCTAGAAGCCAAGGTTTTGGATTCTAATAGGGATGATAGACACCTTGAATATTTTTAAGGTCTTCTATGGAGTTTTTTGGGAGTTTTGGGAGCATTAGTCCAAAAATAGTGAATTTTGACCTACTAGGAAATAGGGCAATTAGGCCTCCTACTGAATTTGATACCAATTGGATTGGTAAAGTATCTTGAAGTGTGGGTAAGGGTTCAAAAGGAATTTTAATGGGCCAAGGAAATATATAATATTCTATGAGATGTATGGGAAGATCCTAAGCTAGGGGTTTGGGATTCTAGGAGGGAAGCTAGTGAGGAAGTCTAGGTAATTGAGGAACTAGTTGGACTAGTTACGCCTAGAAACTTTGAAATCTTCAATCAGATCAACTATACCTTGGAGGAGAAGTTGTTAGGGAGGGTCTTGGAGATCCTAATTGGAGAGGAATTCAAAAGGAAGTAACCATTGGATGGTTAGGAGAGAGAAAGAAGCATATTGAGGAAAGAAATCACTAGAGTACCAAACCCTCTGCATCAACCAGTGCTTAAGAAATGCATTGTCTTCATTAAGGGATCTTGAAAAGGTGATTAATTATAAGGAAATCATTGTATCCAAAGGGATCTAGGAAAGGATGATCAGTCTAAGGGTCTGCTAAATAATGCACAGGGGCATGATAATGTAAAGATGAATGCAAGGAAAGCATTGTCTCCTTATCCATCTGCATATTGATGTTGTGTGTGTGTGCAAAATGTGACATAAGGAGAGAAGTGTATGCCCCCATGTTAAAGAAATTACAAATGCTTTAATGGGAGAAATGACTTTTAAAAATCATACATGCACCAACAAGAAATATTTCCACTATGAGATTCTCCCAAGAAAGGACAAACCAAGGGAAATGAAACACATAACAAAAGAGAGAATAAAAGAGATCTACTAACTCAGAGCTCAATATGATCACATGATAAGTCATGCATATTAGAATTATATAAAACATATATGTCATCATTCTACAAAGGTAGTAGAACTACACGTAAGAGTTATGAAGAAGAGTCATTTTGGGTTAGCATCACAGAGACCAAAAAGAATATGTAGCTACTATTTTGCATCATCCCCAATCAAAAAATGTAGAGGCACATTGATGAATAGTGGCACATGCACGACATAAAATGTGATAACATATAGAGGAAATGAGATACAGATAGAGGAATTCCATAAAATTTTGATTCCTTCATCACCTTGTACCAATGGAGCAACAAGGGTCTTCTAAAGAAATCTAAACAAAACATATAACAAGTATCACATCATGGGGGAATCGTATTAAAATACAAACACAAAGAATCCACTATACAAAAGGAGGTAGTCAAGCATACCACTTTCTCGCATCTCAATCTATATTTTTTAGGGAAGGTGGGATGAGGAGAAACCTTAAGAATGACAGATGGAAAAATAACCAGTTCCATACAAGGATGATGTTGTGAAGATGAGTCACTTTGTTTGTCACTAGAATTAAGAGATAATTGTTTTGCAAATCTAGCTAGTAAATCACAATTAACAACAATGAGCTCATACATATCATCAAAATCACTTGCATGAATATCATCATTTGCATTAGAAAAATTTAAATCATCATCATCATCAAGAGTATCTTCTTAATCTAGATTAATTGCAATAGAATCTAAGATACGAATATAATTATCATGTTTGTTCAATTTCATCTTTTTTAAATTAACTCTCTCCCTTGGGCTATGCATAGGTTGGTCAAACAAAATCAAAGCATCAGTAGGTGTCTTAGGGGGGGAATATTTTGGGAAGCATGTTCATGGGCTTTAGCATGATATTTGCAACATTGGTCACGAGCACAACAGTTATATTTTTTTTTCTTAAGATTTGGTTTGGTTTAGGATCGATCAACATCAAATCCTTTTCTTATTTAGGGGAGAGAACAAAAGGAACCAAACTAGGTTGAGAGATAGCATATATATAATGTTTAAATGAATATAAGAGGTGTAATATAATTATATAGAGGAGGTATGGAAGGTTTACAAAGAAGTTTAGGTCTAGGGAAAGGAGATGAAAAAATCTTAGGATCGCTAAGCTCAAAAATATTTTGGATTTTGAATTTCTGATAGGATTGAAAAATATTGTCTTTGCAAGGTTGAATTTCTTGAGGCATGGAAGGCTAAAATAATTCCAGGTCAAAGTTCCCTTTAGGTGCTAAAGGATGATATAGACTATGATTAATTGTGATTATTTCTCCATCATGGGGAAATTTGAAACACTTATGGATATGAGAGACTATAAATTTCATAGAGGTGAGCCAAGGAAGACCAATTATAACTTGAAACTAATCAGAAGATGGGATGAAAAAAGGAAACATCTAGGGGTTTACCACCAACTTCTATAGGAAAATTAATGGAACCATGGGTAGAATAAGTGAAACCATTGAAAGTTTGGATCATCACATCATATTTGTCATAGAAATCTCTCTGCATCTGTCTAGTGTAAAGATGTTCTTTGGTCATAAAATTCACCATGCAAGTAGGATCTATAAGGACACCACAAGAAAGAAGACCATTAACCTTTGATACAATGTAAAGAGGACCATTAGGTGCTATAATCATCTCTTTTGAATCAAATTTAATGAAAATCTGAGGTTCAATTTTGGGTTTGAGTTCATATTGATCAATAAGGTTGACAACATTGTTGGCTTTAGTACACTCAACATCATATTCAACACCATGGGTGGAAGAAGAATGTAAAGATTGAGTAGACTCAACTATATTGGTTGAATGAGAAGACAAAGGATTGGTATAAATCTACAATTTTTGGTTGGGAGGTTCTACATACTTGTTTCCTTGATCAGTAACACCCTTCAACAGATATAACATTATAATCAATGAGGTCTTGAATAAGATATTTCAAATGGAAACACTTCTCAGTATCATGGCCAGGTTGACTATAGTATTGATAAAAATATTTGTGATCAAAGGATTTATGAAAAGGTTTAGATGTATCAATCAGTTTAGTGGGAGGAAGTTGTAAAAAATTAGCATTAATAAACTTCAACATTACATTATACAAATATTCAGAAAGAGACGTAAAATTACAAGGTCTAAAAATAGATGACAAAGGAGCCACATGGGTGTTGTTGCTACTTGCTCATCAATATTGTTTGATGAATTATTGGTATTAATGAAAACCTTAGGTTTTTGAAACTTTTGAAAGGATTGGGATGCAACATCACTCTTATCAACCATAGCCATTGGAGTGGTGCTCCCAAATGACTAACTTGAAGATGATAATAATGAAACACTACACATAATTGAGTAAATGAAGAGAATTCATAAATAAATATCTTCTCTCTAATGTATTTGTGTAAATTATAAATAAAAATATGTTGAACATCAATATCAGGCACATGATAAGAAATCCAAGCATACAAATGCTTAAATCTACCAATGAAATCAATAACTTTTTCTTTAAAACTTTTTTTACAATACATCAAATTAGCCAAATAAATCTTAGGACCAATATTATTTATAAACTATTGAATGAAAGCATTAGAAAGTTTTTGAAAGGAATCAATGGAATAAGGAGGAAAAGAACCATATCATTGAGAGGATTTATCTTGAAAGGTTCTTGTAAATAGTTTAGCCATGAGCCTACAATCATGAGATAAATCACTACACAAAGGTTTTAACATGAGTGAAAGGGTCACCCTTACCATTGTAAGTTTCTATATGAGGAATTTCTATGTATTGAGGAATAACGATACGAATGATGTCTAAGAACAAATGACTAGCAATGTCACAAGTAGGAATGTTGAACTTGGACTGAGTCATGGATGCAATTTGTTTTTGTAAAGATGAAACTGTTTGAGCCAAGATATTGATAGTGGATTTGGTAGAAAGAGTGGTAGGAGGTATGTGTTGAAGGTTTGGACCATTATGGGAAATGGAAGGAATGATTGAATATGAAAATGGAACACTATTGTAAGTGGGCATAGATGAAGGTAAGGACACACATGGAGCACTTGAAGAAGGATGAATAATAGGTTTTGGAATGCTAACATGTGTAGGATTGGTTTTTTTAATGGAAGTGGTTATGAGAGGTGGAGCATAAGTGGACACACTAGGTATTGAAGTAGGAATAGGAATGGAGGTCTCAACACTAGTGGTAGGTGGAATGAAACCTAATTCTTAGGCATAATCTCTAATAGGCTTGACATTGTTATCAATGAGATGAGAGATACTACCCAATATATTAACACCATGTTTATCATTATGAATTATCTTCCTCAAACCCTCTACTATGGAGATGACCTCAGGATTGGAGTTTTCTTGTCCTAACTATTGCTAAAAAAATTCAAAGTGATGGGAAATATTTTGCACTTGCATAGGAGGAACTCTTAAGGTCTCATCTTCATCATGAGAAGAGTGGGAATATTTTTTCTCAATAATAGGAGGAATGTCACTAGTAGGCATGTTGGTCTCATCAAGATTCCTAGGAAACATAGAGGACTCATGATCAAAGGAAACCATAAGTATACGGTGTAGACACCCTAAATTGTCCATCTTCATTTCTATATTAATTTAATTAATATTATTTATAACAATATAGTTAATTTTTATAGATTAACTATATTTGTTTTATTCAACTATTTATTTAATTTTATTAAATAAATTCATCACCTTGTATTTAAACTAATTTAAATACTATCCCTAATATATTAAAAATTTATTTTAATATATGTTTCCTCCATATTTCTTTTTAAAAAAATAATTATTTATTTAATTCCTTCATTTCCTCTAAAATTCTTCTAAACCCCATTTAAATTAAATTAAATTAAATTTAAATCTCACTTCTCCTTGCTTTTGGCTAAAATCACTTCAATTACACTTAAAAGGTAATTAAAACTCTTTTAGCCTTAATCACTTGCACACACATGTGACTTTTTTAAATTCTTATTCCCTCCACTTAAAAAGTCAACTCCTCCCTTTAACCTCTTAATCCTAGCCACTCATTTCTTTTTCCTCTTAATCTACTTCACTCTCACCCAAACCCTACCCTACCTAACCTTTAATCTCAACCACTCATTTTCCACCACTTAATCCTAGACCTCCATTTTCATAAGAAAATCCATAAAAGGAGGCCTCACTCCTCATTTTGCTGGTACCTAGCAATTGCATTTTAGAGCATTTTTCTTGAGTATTTCTTAGTCTTCATTTTATTTAGTTTATTTGAGCATTAGATCACCTAGATATTACATGTTAGGTAATGAAAATCAATCTTAGTTTAGTTCATCTTGCATCTTCATCTTAGATTTATTATTGCATTCTCAATCTTCATCATGTGAAGCTTGGGGAAAGTTCCTCATACTTGTTCTCAATCCCTTCACCATCTTCTAGCTTGCATCATAGTGTGATTTATTTCATTGTGTTTGGAGAGAACACCCACAAAGTCTCTAAGAGAAAATCAAACAAGTCTTGGGTGTACTTGTTTTAGCTCATTGGAGGTTGTAGTGAGAATTTAGTTGTATTTAAATTTCTTTGCATGCTTTGATTATTTGATATATCTTGTATTTGCATGTTTTGTCTTATTGTGCAACTGCATGTAATTTTCATTGCATACATTTTGGCACACCCAGTGGGACCCACGTCCTATTTTTAAAATTTTTGCAGATTTTTTGGATGGACTGACGAACATGCGACTCTGCTTCTACATAGGTGGCTCCGCTTGCACATAGGTAGCTCTAACAGAAAGACTCTTTTTAGCATATGGAATCACATTTTAAGGGTTGTCTACACTTTTAGGAACTTTTAAAAACAGTTGCATTCTGTATTTTCATAATAGATGGCATTTTAGAAGCTTTAGCTCTTTTGGGTCTTAGTTTTTTGCAAGGTTTAGGGTCTTTTTTTTTATTCTATTCTAGATAGGTGACTCTAACTATAGACATGCGTCTACACCTATAGACAGGTGGCTTTGCTTAGTTTAGTTTATTTTCATCATATTTTGCATGCTAAGATTTGTTACTCTGGTTTTCTTGTAGGTTTTTGGTGTTTTCTATCTTCTAATAGTGGTTTTGCAGAACGTTTGACTAAGATCAAAGTGTTTTTAAACTACTAATATATTGTTTTGTAGGACGTTGGTAGAAGACTTGAGTGTTGAAACTACTAATCGATTTGTTTTGCAGGTTACCTTGGAGATACAGTTAAACTTTGTGTTTTTTTATTTATCTCACATAGTTTAATTAGGGGGCTTGTGTGTTTGTGGAAAATGGTGGTGTTAGTGTTTTTTCTTGCAGAATATGTATAAGCATCAATGCTTGACTCTATGACTCCAAACTTCTGATTCCAACAAGTTAAAACACTAATTAATGAGGATTTGATCCTCCTACTTCGATCTCCAAAGACTCAGGTAGGTGTACCTCTTTAGACTCATTGCTTCACAATGAAATCCTACAGTGGATTAGGGGTTCTTACAATGATCTACTAATGTCTTTTTTTGCAACTAATGCAGAGCTTAGAAAGCTAATCCATGATATTAACAAAAATAAATAATCATTGCAGAAAAATGACAAATGTGACAAGGATATTCATCCTTCTTCTCTTCGAGTTTAAAAATCAGGCAGGCTAACCTTTTAGATTCAACTCTTCAATAAATCACCAACAATATCTGTATTATTCAATATAGATTTTGGACATTCATGCTCTTTAAATAGGAAATGGAAAATGAATTGATTTTAAAAGATTGATGATGAGAACTACTTATCAGAACTTAGACTAGTGCCTAATCTCAGGCAAAGATTCCAATGAGACATAAATCCATAGAAAACTAATTAATAAGAACATAAACAAGATCTCAGATAGAGTGCCTTACAAACTATCCTCTCATTCTCACATCTATCTATCAAATTTTCATACTAATACCCATCTCTTTGGGATTACTCACAAGGCCGACTCCTTCCTTGAAGGAAGCTCACAAGTAATTGCATAGTTACCTTGTAACCAACATGTTTAGAACGCCTTACAAACTAAACATACAAAAGCACAAAAAGACACCACAGATATGAAAAAGGGGATTCCACTGTATTTTATTAATGCATTTCTGCTTCAAAACATTCCAATAGACCAAAGCTTCAAAACCAAACAATAATATCAAGTCTTCTATGCAGTTGTAAATTCACCATCCCTATTACAATGAAGAAGAAACCAGATATGGGAGAAAGAAAAAAAACAAAATCAGTCACCGACACTTGTCTATCCCCAAAAATATTTGCAACTGCTTCAAATTGAAACTGCAAGAATTTGATATGATCTAGACTCAAATGGTCTGCAAAATCAGAATACTTGTTCGAAGACCTTTCCGGTGAATATTTAAACAAACTTTGCCTTCCCGTGCACATTTTTTGAATAATTTCTGAAATATTTATGCCTTTTTCAATAGTCAAACTATTGAATTGAAATGATTTTATTTAAAAATCTGCATATTTTATCTTTTATCCTTATTTCACCTAGATTTAATTAGCTTGTGACACTTGTAAATCAGACTTAATGGCTTAATGATTAGATGTCATGCATCTTCCTTTTAAGCCATTAAGTCAACCATTAGATTTCTTTCAACTTGCATGCTTTTTAAGCTTTCCTTTGTTGAGATAAATTTATGCACATAATTTCAAATTAATCCTAGATTAAACTAGCTTGTGACACTTGTCACTCAGGCTTAATGGCTTAATGGTTAGATGTCATGCATCTTTTCCTTAAGCCATTAAATCAACCCTAGGATCTCTTTCAACTTGCATGCTTTTTAACTCCTTATTTGTTGAAATAAATTTAATTTAAATTTGCAAATTTATCATATTGCACCATGTGGCATCCTCTGATTGGTCCGTAGGTCCACTGGGCGCCATGTGTCATTCTTTGATTCACCACTTCTACACTGTACTACATCTTGCCATGTATCTGAGGTGCCATGTGGCCCAATGGCTTAATGGCTTAATGATATCTTTCTTGCAACTTTCTCATTAAGCCATTAAGTCATCCATTGATTTTGACCACCTCGAGATTCATGCCCAAACAATAGTCTTTTTGCCAACTCACCTACCATGTCACACTCGTGGGTCCCACCAAAATTTTGGGTTCACCCTCTGGGCATGCTTCCCAATGCACCCACCACCTACATGTGCATAGCCTTCTCTTTGTTCTTCATATCATCTATTATGTGTTGTTGCATTTAAACACTTCAGTTTTCCTTTATGGGGGCAATGTGGGATTAAACTCCTTTAGTTTTTCAAAGACTTTGTGCATTTTGCTCTAAAATAATGAGGCCCACTACGCACTTAACTATCCTGCCAAGAGGCCCACCAATTGGCCCCTTGGTTCTTTCTTCAAACCATAAAGTGAGTGCATTAGTATATAAATACTAAAAAAAATCATAGCCCCATGCATGTGGGATAAATCTTTGTGCAACTTTTTCAACTTCTGAGAGTTTCCAGCAAGTACTGCTCATTTATGACACCATTTCAATGCTGATAAAGACCTCTATTTTTCTCCATGGAGCTGGGTGCCCCTTCCTATGGATTCCTTTTTTGCAATTTGTTCTTAAGAAACTTAAAAAAACTCCCTTCATTGTCTGGTTTCAACATGTTGTTTGTTGGTTTTACTTGCATTTTAAATGAAAAAATTTCTTTAAAAACTCCTCCATAGGGCTGGGCGCCTCTATCTGTGGAATCACCTGTTGTTGGCTACTATTTTTATTTAAAAAACCATTAAAAAAGCCTCCACTAGGCTGGGCACACTAAGTCTGGGTTGCTGGTTTGTCTTTGTAAAATGAAAAAAATAATTAAAACCTCTCCTTCTCTTACATTGGCGCAGCACTCATTTGTTGTTTGCTGTGTGTTTATTTAAAAAGAAACATTAACCCCATCCCCTCTTTGTTTTTGGTGCGCAGCCCATGCTCAATCTTTGATTTGTTTTTAGTTTTAAATAAACTTTCCCCTTTCTATATTGAGCTGCTCCCTAATCCATGGTGGCTGCCATATGCAATGTTTTCACTATTTTTAAAACAAAAATCTCCCATTTAGTGCACAACCATTCATTGCTGTTTGCATTTGTAATAATAAAAAATTTAAAATCACTCCTTTGCTGGGCTGCGTACAATATCATGGCTCCCACTTTGCATTGCAAAGTTTTATATAAAAACTTCATCCTCCTTAGATGATGCGCAAGCTACTGCTAGTATCTTTGGCAATGCAATTCTTTTGGATTTTAAATAAAAGAAACTTTAAAACTCCCCCATCTCTAAGCTTGGCGTAGCCTTCCATGGTTTTAAAATTGCATTGTTTGTTAAGTTTTAAACAAACTTCAACCTCCCCCAAAGCTGGGCGTAGCAATCCACTGGCTTCATTTTGCATATTTTAATGATTTTAAACAAAATTTATCTCCATCCTCTGAATGCTGCACCCCAAACTGTGGTTGCATTTTGCAAAGATAAAAAACTTTAAAACTCTTCCCCTTTCTGTATGCTGATATGCGCCCCATGTTGTATTTGTCTACTTGCTGATCAAAGTTTTTAATAAACAAAGACATTTAAAATGTTGATTTTAAAATAATCCCAAAAAGTTCACTAGCTCCAGAAATGCTTTCGCCATGCCGGTATAAACCATTTTGCAATCAGTCCCTAGAGTAAAACACTGGTGAACATTTTAAAAAACAACTTTCAAAGTTCCGCAAATCGACTTTATTTTTGGCAAATAGCCTATAGATCAACCTTTGAAAACTGACTAAATAATGCTTTGCAACCATGGGGCCCGGAAAATACATTCTTCTCCAACATATGAACAACTATCATTAACTGGATGGGCTTTGAAAACACTCGGGCCCAAAGATAATAATATGCAAAGTATACCACTTCGTTATATTTCGTAACTCGTAGAATTCAGACTTGTGCAAACCCTGTCAAAGGTGCCACTTGGAAAGTCATCATAGCACCTCTTGAAGATCTTTCACTTGGAAAAATAATTCATTCATCCTCATCAAATACACATGCAAAAGGGCTTGGCCGAATTCATCCTTAGGTATAAGATGCAAATAATCAAACTTAACAATTCAGAAAAAATAGTGTAAGCGCAAAATGCTGAATCAACATAAACTTCATCTAGACCAGTCATTGAAAGATTAGCAAGATATGCTCTGAGAATTTACCATCAGATCAAGTAGTGCACTTACATGTCATGAGAATGATTCCACAATTGGTTCTTGAAAACAACTCTCATAAAATGACCATTTTGCAAACTACAATTCTACGAATTGAACGCACTAATGGCAAGTAGCTTCTTTAATGAGCTTTGAAAACTAATTGAATGACTTCACAGGAGTGCGGCATCAGAAAATTAGGTTCAATCCCAACATATGAGAACAATTTCTGGAGGAAATTGCATAGAAAGATTTGAGCCAAAAGATATCACTAATCAAATATAGCCTTCTGAAACATTGATTCTATCCGCATTGTCAATCTGCACAAATCACCTTAGAAACAAGCTTTGAAAATTTACCAACTGAAACCCCCAAGATTCAGAATCTTGGATAATGAATCACTCTCACATAATGAAAATGAATACATCATTAGATTTCTCAAAAGATCAAAAGGAAAATTATCATTAAAGACCAAAGTCAGCTTGCTAAAAACATTTTGGATCTGAAACAGTGAAACAAGCAGAAATTTGATTTGGAAATGGCTTAGGAAAGTGACCAAACGGATTGGTCAAGGTCCAAGAATCTTCAGGGAAGTAAAATAAAAAGTCTTAAATGCAAAACAATTTTCAATTATACTTGAACTTGAACTGGGTACAAAATGAAAGACCTCAAAGTCGGCTATTCAGAAGTCTGCATTTGACAGTTTGGCACACTGATAGAAAATGCAAACAGAATGGGCTTAGCAAACTGACCAATTGGGATTTTCTTGACCTGAAGATGGAGAATCAAGAATTATTTTACCTCTATAATACAATGCAAAAGGATTTTTTTCAATTAGGTCACAAGGTCAAAAGTTACAATTGGTCAAACAGGGCTAGTCAGAATTTAGGGTAGAATAGAGAAACAAGACATTTTTGGAAGACCAACTTTGAGGGATCGAAAAACCTATCAAACAGACTCAAAATGGATTGAGCTTTGAAACACATGTTCTCTGATATACACTTTAAACATCCTCAGAGTAACAAGCCATGAAAATTAACAGGACACAAGATATTCAAAGGCAAACTAGGCCTGTTACAACAAATTGATACTTGGTGACAAATGCAGAATTTGACAAGTGCTCAAATCAAGACATCACTAAACAACTCAAAACTTGAAATTGACAAACTGGGATGTCTTCATATGCCTAAAAAAGAGTAATAAACACCTGAAATTCATGAAAAAATTCAGAATCTCATCTAGGCAAATAGGCTCAAAAAGCACTTATCGGGGGTCAAAATGCAAAGCACTAGTAAAACACTCAAAAATGCTTGTTGTATTTTTGAGTACCAACAGGTGGTAGGGATATGCTCTCACCCTTCTTAGGGTGATAAAAATAAAAAATCCACCAAATTCCCCCTAGTTAGAAGAAGCCCAAAGAAGTAATCAAGTGACTTATGTGTTTGAAGGATCACAAGTAGTAGGGATATGCTCTCACCCTTTTAGGGTGATCAAAATACTAGACCTACTTGTGTCTCCTTTTTTGCTTTCATTAGGATTTTTTGTCCCTTTTTAGAGTGGCTACCTCCTGAGAGATTTAACATAGCCAGTGAGAGGGAATGCCCAAGTGGGGAACAAGGCAGAACTAGCCTCTTCCAACCCACTATAATCAAATGCTCTTGAGACCAATCTCTTAAGGGACGTAGCTATTCTTGAGAATTCATTCTCATGCTTGATATTGTAAAGTTGCAAGGCCTAAATCCTGTGTGTGAGACTACATTATCAGGTACTCGTAGGGATATATGCCTTAATCCTTCTTGCAGGACTACGGGAGATAGTTGTGAACGGAAGTTTCACTAGACACTTTTAGATAGAGGTCTACCCCGTTTACCTCTGAAGGTATCATAATCTTTGTGCAAGGATTGATCCAAATGGATTACACAGATCATTTGAAGATTTTTTACACTCACCATTTGTATTCTCAAGGGCGTTCTAACACATGCATGTGACATGAGGGAGCCTAGGCGATTCGAGCATTAAGTCTCTTTTCAAAACCCACAATGTGTATAGTTGTTATAATTTAATATTTCCTTGGTGAACAATGTAATTAAAGGATAAACCAAGGTATCCTAATTTTTATTTATCCTCTAGTCCAAGTAGGAGGACATGTCACATTTTTTAAATTCTTTTAATAAGAAAATTAGATATTCCTCCTTAAAAGGATTCCTACACATGGCACACATTGTGAGGTCCTACCCCGACCATCCATTTCAAAGCTGCTACTGTTATATCATATTTATCTGGATGATACGTTTGTTTTGATACATTTCATTTTGGACCTTCTAGAGTATAGATATCATATGATGACTCTACTTTGATGATGCTTAGATGTATTTACATATATGATTCTCAGTCCTTGTTGACATGATTTAACTGTTTCTATTTTTATTTGATATCACAATATGATCATATGACATAAAAATGTGAAATTTAATTTAAATTATGCAAATGCTTCATATTGGTAGGTTAGATAAGCAATTTCCATGGTAATGAGAATTATCAGTTAAATATTCATGTTTGATCTAGTTTTGAATAGTGATGTATAAATTTTGGTTAAAGGAATATATATTATAATATGAAATAACATGAATATGTGTTTATCATTCTTGGACTACTAATGCCTTGTTCGAGTGTGCAGGAGGAATAACCATGGTTTCAATCGGGAAAATACGATTGGGCTAAATTGTGAATATACTTGTGAAGCCAAGGTTAGCCCTTAAATGAAAATAACCTAATTGTAAATGTTATAAATGTTGTAAATGTGTTATTGCATGATTATAAATTAATTTCCTTTCTATTTTACTAATTCTTTTATAGGCAAGCCATGTTGTAAATGTGAGGTGTTTTTGTAGTGTCAATTGACACGTGTTGTGACATGGCATGCCTATGTGGATTTTTAAGTTGAGTTTTATCCTAGGCTAGTTTGAAATGTTACGATGTGAGGTAAGTTTGCCTTGATAACCCAAGTCATGAGTGCTATTCTTGAAAATTCGAATGCAAACTTTGAGGGGGTTTTTGGAGGGTTAAATTTAGTCCTTTGAGGTAGTTAGAGTTAAGATTATCTAGTTTTTATATAGTACTATGGGTAAGGGGTTATTTTTCATTATTTTGAGTGCCAAAACCTCTTTTCTAGGCCTTCTTAATTGTCTTTCTAGGATAGTGACGAAAATTAGGAAAAGGAGAAAATGACCCTCACCTTCTCCAAGATAGTGGAGTTCCCTCCATGCATGAAGTTGACATATGTTAGAAGGAAGGACACGTGCCTCTATTTTTCTTGAGGGGGAAGAGGTGGAGTGGGAGAGAGATCCTTTTAGGGGAAAGGGAGAGGAGGGTTGGGGTTGATTGCACACTCTCTATTTTTGGGAGAATTGTAGTTTTGTTTTGGAAAAATTTGGCTAGTTGGGAGAAGACAAGAGAAGGAGAGCTAGGAACTCAAAGGATCATCTCAACAACATAATCCATTGCTTGGAGTAAGGTTGGTACACCTGTCCATATGTGTTTTTCTTGCACTTGTGATTGTCTTAGTTCTTGTTAATATTTTTTTTTTCTTAATTAAAAATACTTCATGTTGTGCAATTTGGGTTGAGCTATTTTGTTTTTGGTGAAAGGAAATTTTGTTCTTGTTCTTTTAGTACTTTTGTTGTTGTGCATGGGAGTAGATTGACTTATCTTTCCCTTGGGAGGGAGGAGATAATCAATTATGGGTGAAGGGCATAGTTGGGAAACTATGTTAGTTATAGAGTCTCTTCTTGGGAAGAAGAGGGATGTATCATGGATGTATGGGTTCCATGTTTGCCAATGCTATCTTGTGAATTTCTTATGGGGGTGATAAGGGATATTTGGTTGTGTGTTGATGCTATTGAGTTGAAATATAAAGACTTGGGAAGGCATGTATATATTTGTGCATAAATGAGGCATTTTTGCTTGACATTCTCCTTCATGTGTATTTCCACCTTCACCCTTAAATTGAGTCCATTTTAGACCGAATTGTGCTTAAAACTTGGATGGGAGTTATGTGTAGTTCTTGAGCTGATTTGTATATTGTTTGCTTGTATGTCACACTGCCCCTTCTTGTTTCCCCTAGCTCGGGGTGGGCTCATAGAGGCCTAGGCTGGGAGGTGAGCTCCCATGGGATATTCGAAATCTGTTGTTTTATTTTCTTGTAGATTTGTAGTTGGTTTCTCTATTGGTGGATTTGAGTTCAAAGCTGAAAATGAAAGAAATTAGTTTGGTTTTAAGATGGAAATTGTGAAGTTGTTTTTTTCCAAGCCATAGGGCTGATGTTATTGTTTTAACAAAAAATCTGTAAATTTTAATAACTCTGTACTAAGGTCTTAAATAAGTTGCTGGAAGAAGAAATTTAGTTGATTAAAAATTTTGTTGCATGTAATTGAATTTATATTTTGGGTGCTATCTAGGAGATCTATATGGAAGCACAATATTGTTTAAAATGGTACTCATTATTTGTAAAACCGAATTAGAAATAAATAAATTTCCTTTTCTGTAATTCTGAAATTAAGTATGCAAATAGAAGGTTTAAAATTTATTATCTTAGCAGACAATTTTCTGTTATATGCTTTTCTCTATGAGATATTCTGGATATATTTGTTTAAAAATTTTTGTAGAAAGAAATTGTAATAGTATTGCTGAAAGGGAAGTAATCCCCCTATGTTATTCTGAGTTATATATTTGTTATATGCTTTTCTCTATGAGATATTCTGGATATATTTGTTTAAAAAATTTTGTAGAAAGAAATTGTAATAGTATTGGTGAAAGGGAAGTAATCCCCCTATGTTATTCTGAGTTATATATTTGCATATATGAATGTAAATATTCTGTTATCTTAATAATCAATTTTTGAATTATAGTTATCCTAAGGTAAATTTTTTGTTTCATATATTGTAACCACTTTAAATGATATTTATTCTTCTTATTAGAGGATTACTTAGTTATGGAGTTTTAAACTTTACTTGAGTATTATAACTGCATGCATTATTATTTTTTATAGATATATGCTACTCTGTTTAAATAATGTAGTCTACTGATTTTTAATATATATATATATATATA
>MU225099.1:219750-236481 GCA_018584345.1 Thuja plicata
TATATATATATATATACTTGGATATAAAACTATACCAATATTATATATATATAATATCATATTACTAAACCAAAAGATTACTAAACTGTAAATCTACAGCTGCTGTATAAATTAGCAAGTATATATATAAATATATATTTATATATATATTTAGTATCAGATTTATAATGAATGAAATAGAATAAAAATATTAAAAAAAAAGAAATAATACATAGACCTGCACAAAGGGCATCATAACACAAAATTTCATTGTCTGAAAACTAGAACAAGGAAATATAAAAGATATCTGACATATACACATAGAATACAAACATGTATCCTTCTATATGCATCTATGTGCATTGGTAGCTTCTTTGTTGCTCCGCCATTAGCACCATTATCAGCCTGCAAATAAAAAAAAATGGTGAAGAGAGCTTAGGTTAGGGTTTGGAATGGACAAAGGGAGAGAATGAGGAGGAAATCCTCATCTTAAGGCTTTTTTACTTGGGCCAATTAGGGTTAGGGAGCCTCTAGAAGGCTGACCTTTCTTTCTTTTAAATTTTTTTTTTAATGATTCCCTTTTGATGGGGTTTTATTTCTTTCTTTTGGTGGATTAATATTTTTTTGATGATTAAATTATACTTAATTTTTTAGAAATCATAGTAAATAAATTAGAATAATATTTATTGAACTTTAATTATGATGTTAAGTACTTTATTTACAACTATAGACTTTATTGTAATCCCTTTTATAAATGTAACATTTTTTTTAATTTAATTAATTAAAGTTTAAAATCTAAGATTTCTTAGATTATTAAAATATAGATGGTGTGGTGATTTAATAATGTTTTAGAAAGGTAAATTTTTAATTTAATTAAATTAAAGTTTAAATCTAGAATTTTCTTAGTTTATTAAAATATAAATTAAATAGACCCTCACCTTATTGCTTTTAAAATTATATAAAAGAAATAAAAAGATTTGATACAATAATATTTTTCTTTTGTGAACTTTTATTTATTTAAGAGAAAACTATTTTAAAAAAGTTAAAGGAATATATATTTTAAATACTTATATTTAGGCAGAAAGTATTTAAAAGGAAGATTTTTTATAAAAATCAGATTTGGTATATATATTTATATTTAGACAAAAAATATTTTAAAAGGCAGATTTTTAAAAAAAAATTTAGATTATATATATATATATATATACCCCCTAGCCTTAATTCTTTTAAATTTAACATTAGAGATTATTTTAAAAGTTGACCTTTCTTAATTTGGTATTAAGTTATGTGGAGACTTAATAATGTATTTATAAACTTATTTGTTTAACTTTATAAAAACATCCTTATATAATTAATGTTGGTTATTAGAGGGTTAATTAAAGCTTGGAATGGTAAATTTAATACATTGTAGATTAACTTAACATAGTGGGTATTAATACTAGAGCATGTGGAAATTATTAATAATTTCTTGATCGTGAATATAAATAATGTTATTTTTGCGAGTCTCTTACATGTGACCAGTGTAAGGGTCAAAGTAAGAATAGTGTTAAATACCAACCATATTTATTATACACGTCTAAATTTATGAACTAGGCATAAATAAATAACTATTGAATAACCTTTATAGTTTCATCTTTGAAATATAATATCGAGGAAGTTGATAACCAAGTTTAATTAGAACTCTGAAAAATATTTGAACTGCATTCGTTTAAACTGGAACCTTGTAAACTCATGGGTTGAGGGACGTTGACTCACGTCATGATTTCCCCTCAACCCTAATGTTGGCATTGGACCAATTATCCCTCTTAACCTAACTCTTTAGAGTAAACCCTTTATGTCTAACTTATTTCTCCTCAGGACACTTAGTAAGTTGAGAGATCAGTCACTCATTACCTTGTTTGTAAACCTTTTAAAAATAAAATAAAAAAATAAGTTGTGTTTTTACATGCAAATTTTGGGCATGACATTTCGTTAACTCGTGTCATGATTCCCCCTCAACCCTAATGTTGGCATTAGACCAATTATCCCTCTTAACCTAACTCTTTCGACTAAACCCTTTATGTCTAACTTATTTCTCCTTAGGGCACTTAGTAAGTTGAGAGAACAGTCACTTCATTACCTTGTTTGTAAACCTTTTCAAAAAAAAAAAAAAAAATAGTTGCGTTTTTACATGCAAATTTTGGGCATGACATTTTGGTATAAGAGCATGTTTCAACCTTGGAACCTTAAAACCATTGCGTTTATCCTTATTAACCCTTAAACTTGTGTTAACTTGTAGGATGTCTCACGTCACTCGACAGGCTCACCGTCGTGGGAAAAGGTGAGGCCATACCTATGTGGCACCAGCTCGTGATAAGAGGGAAGCAGAGGTTGCTAGGGCGAAAGAAGAAGTGGAGCAGGAACCTCGACCTATTCCACCCTTGAATCCTAATCAGAAGGTACTTGATGTTCTCCAGAATCTATCATGGATTCTTATGGATAGGTTGCCACTTGGAGACCAGATAGCAGAGCTAGGGGGAGAAGCCCATGAGCGTAGTAAGAGTCCTCCTCAATGAGTCAAGAAGTAGGCAGAGTATGATGGGGATTCTATTCACATGACAGGACCCCTACCAGGGTTTGTACCGTAGACAGGTAGAGGAGCACCCCAGGATGTGAGGGACCAGGTTAAGGATTTTCTCTACCTTAGGCCACCACCCTTTTCAGGAGCCACAGGTGGGATTTAGGCTGAGGCATGGTTACTGAGCTTAGAGAGATGATTTGGTCTGCACGCATGTGAGAGCAATGTGCGAGGTTGATTGGCCATCCTCTTGTTGAGAGGAGGCGCATCGGTTTGGTGGCACCAAGAAGTGTATAAGAGTAACTTGGTTATTGACACCCTCACCTAGGAATCTTTTTTGGAGAGATTTTGAGACTGTTACCTCTCAGAGAATTATAGACAATGTTGCATAGACGAGTTCCATGATCTACAACAGAGGGGTTTGACTATTGCCCAGTATGAGAGAAGATTCCTTGAGCTCCTACCTCATGTAGAGTACATGAGGGATGAGAAGATCTGTGTCAACCACTTGTTTAAGGGGTTGAATGCATCTATTTCAGGACCAGTGTGCATGGCAGCACTAGTAGATCTATGAGAGGTCATAGAGAAGGCCTTGATAGCAGAGGAGGTGCAGAGCAAAGGAAAAAATACTTGGGATCGGTCGTAGAACCAAAATTACGCACCTCAAAGTATAGGATATCAGAGACCCCTATGGAAGGGCAATCAGAGACACTCCTTAGGGACCTTCAGAGCCCCATAGCCTCAGCCACAATAGACTCAACAGAGTTAGAGGACTAGACCAACACAGGGACAATAGGGCTTTAAGCCCAATCAGTGGCAGGCACAGGGGCCTAGAAGAGATCATAGGTCACATACACCATTCACAACTCCAACAAGAACTCAGCAGACCTCCCAAGGTGGTTTCAGTGGTTCTAGTAGGATAGGGGGATCACAACACATCAGATCACAAGGCATTCAGATACAGTCCTGAGGGCCTTGTTTCACATGTGGAGCCATAGGGCACTTTGCTAGGGATTGTCCCCAGGGTGGTAGTTCATGTCCAGCAGCATCTGAGGCCATGGTTGGAGACTTAGGTAAGTCCCACAAAGTCTTATTAGCAGTTGATAACTGCCAGGCCGAGCATCAGGCCACAGTGATTGAGGCAATAGTTATGATTCAAGGTAGTACTATCACTATCCTTTTTTATTCTGGAGCTACTGATTCTTTTATTTCCCAATTTTTAGTGGAGCGATGTGGGCTAGTGGCAGCTAAACAGGAGGTAAAATGGGAAGTGGAGTTAGCATCTGGTGCTAGGGTATCAGTTGATTCTGTAGTCAGAGACTATCAGTTGTAGATAGGAGACATGACCTCCAAGATTGATTTACGTATCACCCCTCTTGGTTCTTGTGATGTAGTCCTTGGCATGGATTAGCTTTGTGCCCACAGTGCCAAGATGGATTGTAGACAGAAGAGGGTCAAATGTGTAGATGGCTTAGGTTCACCCATGGTTATTTCAGGGGTCCAGAGACCCATATCTCTTCATGTGATCTCCACCATGCAGCTTAAGTGCTGCATGCACAAGGGATGTCAGTTATTTTATATTACCATTAGTGACAGAGAGGAGGAGGAGGAGGAGAAGGGAACCTCCCTTGATGACTTCCCTATATTACAGGAATTTGCAAATGTCTTTCCCTCAGAGCTACCTGGTAAGCCTCCACCTAGGGTAGTTGACTTCCATATAGACCTTGTTCCAAGGGTTGTGCCCATATCTAGAGCCCCATATAGGATGACTACTTACGAGCTCGATGAGCTCAAGGTCCAGTTGGAGGAGCTCTTGGAGAAAGGGCACATTCACCCTAGTGTTTCACCATGGGGAGCACCCGTCATCTTCATTAAGAAGAAGGATGGATCACTTAGGCCATGCATGGATTACCATCATATAAATAAAGTAACCATCAAGAATTGGTATCGACTCCCTAAGATCAATGATTTATTTGATCAACTTCAAGGTGCCCGTGTATTCTCAAAGATTGATCTAAACTTCAGATAACATCAGTTGAGGATTATGGAGAGTGATATCCATAAGACAACTTCCCACATGAGATATGGACACTATGAGTTTACCGTGGTTCCTTTTGGCCTCACGAATGCTCCAATAGTATTTATGAGCCTTATGAATGGAGTATTCCATACATTCCTAGACTGATTTGTTATTGTGTTCCTAGACGACATCTTGATATACTCTCATAATGAGGAGGAACATAAGGAACACCTGAGACAGGTTTTGCAGTGCCTAAGAGATAATCATTTGTATGGCAGTTTGTCAAAGTGTGCCTTCTTTAGGTCATAGGTCCACTACCTTGGCCATGTTATATTAGGTGATGGTATCGCAGTCGATCCATCAAATATTAGAGCTATCATGGATTGGCCAACACCTACCACGGTGTCAGAGTTCAAGAGCTTCATGGGGTTATCAGGTTACTACAGATGTTTTGTTGAGGGCTTCTCCAGAGTGGCACACGCTATCACATCCCTTCAAAGAAAGGAAAGAGGTTTGAGTGGACGGAGAAGTGTGAGAGGGATTTTCAGGAGCTCAAGAGAGCCCTTACTAGCAGTACTAGATCCTTCAGTAGACTTTATGGTTTGCACAGATGCATCCTTAAATGGACTTGGAGCAGTCCTTATGCAGGATGGACGAGCCATTGCCTATGAGTCTAGAAAACTCAAGACTCATGAGCTTAATTATCCTACACATGACCTTGAGTTAGCTATTGTGGTTCATGCATTAGTGAGGTGGCATCACTTTCTTTTGGGGCACCGTTTTGAGCTCCATTCAAATCACCAGAGCCTCGAGCACATATTCACCCAGCCTAACCTTAATGCCCAACAGAGGAGGTGGATGGAGTTCCTTTGTGAGTATGATTTTGATGTCCACTACATCAAAGGGAAGGAGAACATTGTAGTAGATGCATTGAGTAGGAGGTGACATACACTCTCCTCCTTGACTACTTGTATGGATTTGAGGGATCACATACTTCAGCATTTTATTGAGGATGCATTCTATTCAGAGTATGTTTAGTTGGATCAAGATTAGAGACCCTTGAAGGGGAGATTTGATGGATTCTCCCTAGAATATGATGGACTTCTTCATCATAGGGGCTGCATATACATCACTACACTCGGTGGGTTGTGTGACTTAATTATACTTGAGGCTCATAGAGCAAAATATGCAGCACACCCCAGGGTCAAGAAGTTATATGCAAATCTGAGGTAGCTCTATCACTGGCTGGGTATGAGGTTGCACATTGATAGTATTGTGGCCAGATGTCTAGAGTGTCAGAGAGTTAAAGCAGAGCACAGTCATCCAGGAGGATTTCTTCAGCCACATGAGATACTAGTGTGGAAGTGGGACACCATTTCCATGGACTTTATTGTTGGGTTAGCTATGTCTTCTTGTCATCATGGTGAAAGTAGACAGGTTGACCAAATTTTCCCACTTCTCACTCGTGTGCAGCACTTTCATAGCACCTACAGTAGCTTAGGAATTCTTGTGAGATATTGTTACACTCCATGGCATTCCTCGTATGATTATATCAGACCGTGATTCTCTCTTTACCTCTTCATTTTGGAGAGAATTACTGACAACAAAGGGCACTAGGCTCAATTTTAGTACAGCCTATCACCCTCAGATAGATGGGAAGACTGAGAGAGTTAATCAGGTATTGGAGGACATGTTGCGGATGTATGTTATGGATCACCAGACCAGATGGGAGGAGTACCTTCACTTAGATAATTTTGCCTACAATAATGGGCATCACACATCCTTGGGTATGCCTCCATACCAGGCCTTATATGGGAGGTCATGTTGGACACCTTTGAGTTGGGATATGATTAAGGATAGGGTTTCAGTTGGGCCAGAGTTGGTTAGGGACATGGAACAACTAGTTGTTTTGATCATGGAGCGTCTCAGAGAGGCACAAGATCAACAAAAGAAGTATGAAGATGCGAAGAGGTCCGGTAGAGACTACATGGTTGCAGATAGGGTATTTTTGAGAGTGTGTCTGCATAAGAGTCTGATCCATTTCAAAAAGGGCTATAAGCTTGCACTCTATTTTGTAGGACCCTTTGAGATTTTGGAGAGGATAGGACTAGTTGCCTATCGTCTAGTGCTATCACCTAGCCTATCGCGTATCCACAATATATTCCATGTATATGTATTAAGGAAATATATCTATGATGAGTCTTATGTTATTGATTGAGATGCTTTATAGGTGGAGTCAGATGGGTAGTTGGCTCTGGAGCCCATCCGCATTTTAGCTCAGTGGAATTTGGCTCTGTGAGGGTGAGAGATGGACCAGGTTAGGGTCCAGTGGGATTGCTACGATGAGGTCACAGCCTCATGGGAGGATACAACACGTATGAGACAGGATTACCCCCACCTTTTTGATGAACTCCAGGAGGAAGTTCATGCCTAGAGAGGAAGGATGTGAGGTCCTACCCCGACCATCCATTTCAGAGTTGCTACTGTTATATCATATTTGTCTAGATGATACGTTTGTTTTGATACATTTCATTTTGAACCTTCTATAGTATAGATATCATAAGATGACTCTATTTACATATATGATTCTCAGTCCTTGTTGACATGATTTAACTTTTTCTATGTTTATTTGATATCACAATATGATCATATGACATGAAAATATGAAATTTGGTTTAAATTCTCCAAATGCTTCATATTGGTAGTTTAGATAAACAATTTCCACAGTAATGAGAATTATCAGTTAAATATTCATGTTTGATCTAGTTTTGAATAGTGATGTATAAATTTTGGTTAAAGAAATATATATTATAATGTGAAATAACATGAATATGTATTTTTTCATTCTTGGACTACTAATGCCTTGTTCGAGTGTGCAGGAGGAATAACCATGGTTTCAATCAGGGAAACAAGATTGGGCTAAATTGTGAATATCCTTGTGAAGCCAAGTTAGCCCTAAAAGGAAAATAACCTAATTGTAAATGTTATAAATGTTGTAAATGTGTTATTGCATGATTATAAATTAATTTCCTTTCTATTTTACTAATTCTTTTATAGGCAAGCCATGTTGTAAATGTGAGGTGTTTTTGTAGTGTCAATTGACACATGTGTTGTAACATGGCATGCCTATGTGGATTTTTAAGTTGAGTTTTACCCTAGGCTAGTTTAAAATGTTACCATGTGAGGTAAGTTTGCCTTGATAACCTAAGTCATAAGTGCTATTCTTGAGAATTTGAATGCAAACTTTGAGGGGATTTTTGGAGGGTTAAATTTAGTTCTTTAGTTAGAGTTAAGACTATCTATTTTTTATGTAGTACTATGGGTTAGGGTTTGTTTTTCATTATTTTGAGTTCCAAAACCTCTTTTCTAGGCATTCTTAATTGCCTTTCTAGGATAGTGGCAAAAATTGGGAGAAGGAAAAAATGACCCTCACCTTCTCCAAGATAGTGGAGTTCCCTCCATGCATGAAGTTGACGCATGTTAGAAGGAAGGACACATGCCTCCATTTTTCTTGAGGGGGAAGAGGTGGAGTGGGAGAGAGATCCTTTTAGGGGAAAGGGAGAGGAGGGTTGGGGTTGATTGTCCACTCTCTATTTTTGGGAGAATTGTAGTTTTGTTTTGGAAAAATTTGGCTAGTTGGGAGGAGACAAGAGAAGGAGAGCTAGGAACTCAAAGGATCATCTCAACAACATAATCCATTTCTTGGAGTAAGGTTGGTACACCTATGTCCATGTGTGGTTTTCTTGTACTTGTGATTTTCTTAGTTCTTGTTAAGACTTTTTTTTTCTTAATTCAAAATACTTCATGTTGTGCAATTTGGGTTGAGCTATTTTGTTTTTGGTGAAAGGAAATTTTGTTCTTGTTCTTTTAGTACTTTTGTTGTTGTTGTGCATGGGAGTAGATTGACTTATCTTTCCCTTGGAAGGGAGGAGATAATAAATTGTGGGTAAAGGGCATAGTTGGGAAACTATGTTAGTTGTAGAGTCTCTTCTTGGGAAGAAGAGGGATGTATCATGGATGTCTGGGCTCCATGTTTGCCAATGCTATCTTGTGAATTTCTTATGGGGGTGATAAAGGGATATTTGGTTTTGTGTTGTTGCTATTGGGTTGAAATATAAAGCCTTGGAAAGGCATGTATATATTTGTGCATAAATGAGGCATTTTTTGTTTGGCATTCTCCTTCATGTGTATTTCCACCTGCACCCCTAAATTGAGTCCATTTTAGACCCAATTATGCTTAAAACTTGGATGGGAGTTATGTGTAGTTCTTGAGATGATTTGTATTTTTTTTTCTTGTATGTCACCCTGCCCCTTCTTGTTTCCCCTAGCTCGGGGGTGGCCTCATAGAGGCCTAGGTTGGGAGGTGAGCTCCCATGGGATATTCCAAATATGTTATTTTATTTTCTTGCAGATTTGTAGTTGGTTTCTCTATTGGTGGATTTGAGTTCAAAGCTGGAAATGAAAGAAATCAGTTTGATTTTAAGATGAAAATTGTGAAGTTATTTTTTTTCCAAGCCATAGGGACAATGTTATTGTTTTAATGAGAAATCTGTAAATTTTAATAACTCTATACTAAGGTCTTAAATAAGTTGCTGGAATAAGAAATTTAGTTGATTAAAAATTTTGTTGCATGTAATTGAATTTATGTTTTGGGTGCTACCTAGGAGATTTATATAGAAGCACAATATTGTTTAAAATGGTACTCATTTGTAAAACTGAATTAGAAAGAAAATTGGGTCTGGGGGCCTGGCTCGGTTGGCTAAGTAATTCCGTTGCGGCTCTGCTGGTCACGAGGTCCAATCTCCCCCGTGCCCGCTGTTATTGTACCCGGTTATAGCTCCGGTCAAAAGCGTGAATTGAATAAATTTTCACCCCTCCAAGTAAAAAAAAAATTAGAAAGAAATAAATTTTATTTTCTGTAATTCTGAAATTAAATATGCAAATAGAAGGTTTAATATTTATTATCTTAGCAAACAATTTTCTGTTATATGCTTTTCTCTATGAGATATTCTGGATATATTTGTTTAAAAAATTTTGTAGAAAGAAATTGTAATAGTATTGCTGAAAGGGAACTAATCCCCTTATGTTATTCTGAGTTATATATTTGCATCTATGAATGTATCTATTCTATTATTTTAATAATCAATTTCTGAATTATAGTTTTCCTAAGGTAAAATTTTTGTTTCATATATTGTAACAACTTTAAATGATATTTATTCTTCTTATTAGAGGATTACTTATTTATGGAGTTTTAAACTTTACCTGAGTATTATAATTGCATGTATTATTATTTTTACTCTGTTTAAATAATGTAGTCTACTGGTTTCATATATATATATATATATATATATGAGTTCATCATTTTTGTTTTCTATAAAGAAATTTCTATTACTCCTTACGAATTCATATTAAACAATGATACAGGAAAGCATATCATATCTATGTGCAGAATCAGATTTGATTTAATGTAAAAATAGATATGAAATAGAATAGAATATAATCTACATTCACAAACTTCAATTTTCAGAAGGAAATTTTATTTCTATATGCTCTTATATATATATATATATATATATATATATATATATAAGCATATATCTAAAATCAGAAAGATTTACTAAATCCTTATTTTACACAGAAAATCTGTCTCTTTTTTTGCAAATCTGTGAAAAGATTATATGTACGTTTATATATATATATATGCTTGGATATAAAACTATACCAATATTATATATATAATATCACATTACTAAACCAAAAGATTACTAAAGTGTAAATCTATAGCTGCTAGTATAAATTAGCAAGTATATATAAAAATATATATTTATATATATTTAGTATCAGATTTTATAATGAATGAAACAAAATAAAAATATTAAAAAAAAAAGAAAGAATATAGAGACCTGCACAAAGGGCATCATAACACAAAATTTCATTGTCTGAAAACTAGAACAAGGAAATATAAAAGATATCTGACATATACACATAAAATACAAACATGTATCCTTCTATATGCATCTATGTGCATTGGTAGTTTCTTTGTTGCTCCGCCATTAGCACCATTATCATCATGCAAATAAAAAAAATGGTGAAGAGAGCTTAAGTTAGGGTTTGGAATGGAGAAAGGGAGAGAATAAGGAGGAAATCCTCATCTTAAGACTTTTTTAATTTCCTCATCTTAAGGAGGAAATTAGGGTTAGGGAGCCTCTAGAAGGCTGACCTTTCTTTTCTTTTAATTTTTTTTTTAATGATTCCTTTTTGATGGGGTTTTATTTCCTTCTTTTGGTGGATTAATATTTTTTTGATGATTAAATTGTACTTAGTTTTTTAGAAATCATAGTAAAGAAATTATAAGAATATTATTTATTGAGCTTTAATTATGATGTTAAGTACTTTATTTACAACTATAGACTTTATTGTAACCCCTTTTATAAAGGTAACATTTTTTTAATTTAATTAATTAAAGTTTAAAATCTATGATTTTTGAGATTATTAAAATATAAATGGTGTGGTGATTTAATAATGTTTTAGAAAGGTAACATTTTTAATTAAATTAAATTAAAGTTTAAATCTAAGATTTTCTTAGATTATTAAAATATAAATTAAATAGACCCTAGCCTTATTGCTTTTAAATTTATATAAAAGAAATAAAAAGATTTGATACAATAATATTTTTCTTTTATGAGCTTTTATTTATTTATTTAAGAGAAAACTATTTTAAAAAAGTTAAAGGAATATATATTTTAAATACTTATATTTAGAGATAAAGTATTTAAAAGGAAGATTTTTTATAAAAATCAGGTTTGATATATATATTTATATTTAGGCAAAAAGTATTTTAAAAGGTAGATTTTTTTTTAAAAATTTAGATTATATATATATATATCCTAGCCTTAATTCTTTTAAATTTAACATTAGAGATTATTTTAAAAGTTGACCTTTCTTAATTTGGTATTAAGTTATGTGGAGACTTAATAATGTATTTATAAACTTATTTGTTTAACTTTATCAAAACATCCTTATATAATTAATGTTGGTTATCAGAGGGTTAATTAAAGCTTAGAATGGTAAATTTCATATAGTGTAGATTAATTTAACATAGTGGGCATTAATACTAGAGCATGTGAAAATTATTAATAATTTCTTGATCGTGAATTTAAATAATGTTATTTTTGCGAGTCTCTTACATGTGGCCAGTGTAAGGGTCAACGTAAGAATAGTGTTAAATACCAACCATGTTTATTATATACACCTAAATTTATGAACTAGGCATAAATAAATAACTATTGAATAATCTTCATAGTTTCATCTTTGAAATATAATATTGAGCAAGTTGATAACCAAGTTTAATTAGAACTCTGGAAAATATCTGAACTGCATTCGTTTAAACTAGAACCTTGTAAACTCATGGGTTGAAGGATGTTGACTCACGTCATGATTTCCCCTCAACCCTAATGTTGGCATTGGACCAATTATCCCTATTAACCTAACTCTTTAGACTAAACCCTTTATGTCTAACTTATTTCTCCTTAGGGAACTTAGTAAGTTGAGAGAACAATCACTTCATTACCTTGTTTGTAAACCTTAAAAAAAAAAGAAAAAGTTGTGTTTTTACATGCAAATTTTGGGCATGACATTTCGTTGACTCACGTCATGATTCCCCCTCAACCCTAATGTTGGCATTGGACCAATTATCCCTCTTAACCTAACTCTTTAAACTAAACCCTTTATGTCTAACTTATTTCTCCTTAGGGCACTTAGTAAGTTGAGAGAACAGTCACTTCATTACCTTGTTTGTAAATCTTTTAAAAAAAATAAAAAAATTAGTTGCATTTTTACATGCAAATTTTGGGCATGACACACACCTAATGTGAATGTGGCACTCATAGGATATGGGAGTTACATGCAAACTCCTTGACTCATCTCTAATTAAGAGATGCTTCTCTCTCACTTCTTAGGGTTAGTTCTCACATGTTGGTTCTCGTGGGATTTATTCTCTCTTCTTCTCCCTTTCTCATTCTTGCTCTCATAATATTGTAATGAGCTTCTTGCTCAAACTCTCTCTCCTTTTCTAGGCTTTGTACCTCATTCATATTATTCACAAGGGATTTTTTCTTGTTTTTTCCCCTTTCAAAATACTTGTGTACTTGTCTTGGTCTTGGAGCATTTTAGGTGATCTTGGTGTTCGATCTTGAAGGAAAATCTCTCTCTCTCTCTCTCTCTCTCTCTCTCTCTCTCTCTCTCTCTAAAAATATTCCTTTGCACTCTCTCTTGGTTTCTTTCCTTNATTTTAGGTGATCTTGGTGTTCGATCTTGAAGGAAAATCTCTCTCTCTCTCTCTCTCTCTCTCTCTCTCTCTCTCTCTCTCTAAAAATATTCCTTTGCACTCTCTCTTGGATTCTTTCCTTATCTCCTTTCTATTTTCTTTTATGTTTCAAACATTGTATCAGAGATGGTTTAATCCTTATTTTGAGTGTTGCATGCAGGAATAGTTGAAAGATATCTCTGTTGAGGAGAAGAAATCAATTTTTTTTGTTGATCTAACTCTTGGTTGCAAGTTTTCCTTCATTGTTTTTTGAAATTCTAACATTTTTTTAATCTAAATTTTTTTGGATGGCTTGCCACCAAATCTAAGTGTTTCCACATCAATTTCAATCTTTTTTTAGTTCTAATCTATCCCATTGTCGAGCAACTGCAAAGGAAGGTTTTAGATTTACATATTCTCTTGTTTATCATTAAATTTAAATCTGATACTAATCACTCCCTCTGTCGGGCAACCGCAAGGGTTTTTCTTGTTCTTGAAGTTTCATTCATTTATATAACTTTATTTAATTTTCAGCAGCTCTATCGATTTGCTATATATCTGTTAATCTAACTTGTTTGTTGCAGGATTGACATTATATTTCATATTCATATCTCTCCTGCAGTTTTAAAATTTCTTATAGCTCGTTGCGCAATATATATCTTTCCTTGGTTTTAGTAGCAATCTTCTTTTATTAATATCAAATTCTATTAAAAACTTTTAATTCTTCCTCCCTTCTTCCTTAGCACAACTATCCCTCTAGTTTCATATCTGTTTGTCTATCTTTATCTCTTCCTTGGCACATAGCATCTCCCTTTCTTTGCTTGATTTAGTGGATAGAAGTATTGCCTGTACTTCTATTGGCTTACGTTGATTCAGTAGATAGAAGTATTTGTCCCTTTATCTTGCACATCATAGGCTTATCGTTATGCAGCTCCATGTTATCTTATTCATTGTTCCCAACAACAGAATTCTTATTCATTTTTCCCTTTAAACCTACATTTTTTCCCTTTACTATTTATTCTTTTTCTTTGTTCCATAGCACAACCCATTCTTCTTTCTTAGCGCAACATTATATATTGCAATGTTAGCGCAACATTACTTTATTTCATTATCTCATTCCTTGCGCAGCATTATGAGAACTTAGCATAGCAACATCTTTAATTCATTGCATATACATTGCGCAGCCCATACTCTTTTCATATTAGTTTTTATATCTTTTCACCTCTCTTAGTATTTTGGTCTTTGCTTGCACAGCGCAACATATTGGTCTTTGCTTGCATAGCGCAACATTTCATTATGTCCCTACTGGTAATTATAATTTATTTCATTGCACAGGTTCAGAAGATTCTTAAGCATCTTTTATATAAACAAACTATTTATATGATCTTTTTGCCCAGCATTGTAGCCTTGCGCAACGTTTCTTTTACTGTTTTGACTAGTCTTTGGCAACATTTGGCTGGACTCTGGCACCATTCCTCTGAATATTCTCACAGGGAGAATAGTGTGCATTTTATTATTCTTGTAGGGAGAAGAATACTTTGAACACATTATCATTTCTTACTTATCTTTTTTTAGTTTTTAGTTTGAACGTGCTTTTAAACTTTGACTCACTTATTCTCTTATTTATTTATCTTATTGATTAATAATTAACGAATTACATTTGTTTACTTCAAATTTGTTCATCCAATTTATCTATCTTAAATAATTTATTGTCATAGTTTATTTAAAGGTTATCACCTCTAAATTAGTATTTTAAACTTTTAAATTTTTTTTTTAATTCAAAAAAATTTAAACGTTAATATATTTTTCCTACTTAATATTACTTCAAATCATTTCATTCCTAAGTTATTTATATAAATTCTGCGCAAATTCAATTGCTGGTTCATTATTTCATTGCAATTAAAAGTTATTCCTTCATTTAAATAAAAAATTAATTTTTTTTTTCATATATTTGTTTAACCATTCAACTGTAAGTTACATTAAGTTTAAATTTATTTTTCTTGATCTTGATCAGTATATTTTCATTGTAATTCATCTCATTTAATTAATTTGATCATTTTTCTTATTAATCGCGTCTACTCTAATTCTGAAGATTAAACTCAATAGTTCTAATTCTATTAATTTTTATTCTGAACATCAATTCGATATGGAAAATTTTTATTTTGATTATTATGCGTTGGAAAGAAGATTATGTTCTTTAAACAAAGGGGTAATCATTCTTCTTATATATTAAGCTTCTCGCTTATTCTCATGTTTAACATTCAGTTAAACTAAACTTCTCTTTGTAATTCTATTTAATGTTAACTGTTTATTCTCTGCTTTACTCAATTCTAATTTATTTTCATTTACTTTTGTTGGGTATGATGATTCTACTAAAGGTTATAGAGTTTATGATCCTATTACTAACAAGGTGCAAGAGATGTTGTTATTGCAGAAAATGAAGTGCATGATTGTTCCAAGGTCAAAAATGATGAATTTAAAGGAGGTATTATTGAGCTCATGGAGGACCAACCTCCTATTCTAAACCCTACTCCTATTACACCTATTTCTATTCCCACTAGTATTAAAAAAGATGATGTTGATAGTAAGAATGTATCTACTCCACTTAGTGATCATTTTTTCTCATGATAATGATAATTTTGTTCATGATGATAATGATATATTTACTCCTCATAGTGATGATGACTGATGATATTATTTTTCCATTAGTATAATCATTGATAAACATAGACAGAAAGCATTACTGGCAGACAACAAGCATTACCGGTGAACCACAAGCAGTACCGGTAAAATGCAAGCATACCCGACAGAACAAAGATTTGAGAAAAATGCTAAGTATAAAAGTCACAAGCATCACCGGTGACCACAAGAATTATCGGCGACACAATTTTCAGAACTAACCCAACAGAAACAGAAAAGCATACCCGATGACGAGTTCAAGAAAGGAACACCGACGACCAAGAAAACCGACCATCAGAACCGACAGACAGATCAAGAACCCGCAAATTGTGGATCTAAGTTTTACACGATGATTAAAGCAATGTAATTATATTTATAGATTTTTATTTTGTTTTAAATCAGATTAGATGATCATGCAAGCTTTATGTAAATGCTCTAAAGCATCCTAACAGATCTAAAGCATATCTAACTAAAGATCAAGGTCAAGTTGTAAACCTTGGATCTAGAGTTAACTTGCGATGCATGAATTAAGAATTGAACCTAAACTAGTATAAATAGATGTTCATACTCAATTGTGAGTAACATAAATTCTTTATTTATTGATATCCACAAAGAGCATCTAAGGAGCAGAAGGCAGAATTCATGCAAAGATCAGAAATAGAGTATATCAGTTTTCAAGAACACACAGAGGCTACCGACGAGCAGATAAAGGTATTATTCAATCATGGAAGGATGATTAATAATATGAATGAGGCTTTATAGGATCTGTTATCAGAAATTGAAGATTGCATTTATCATTAGATCAAAGACTTATGTAGTTGCATTCTAACAAGTGCATCATATCTAAAATCTTTTTGTAAAAGGTGGACTTAACCGTTCTTTCCAAATCTCTTAACAGAGTGCACACTTAATAGTGTTGTTAAAGCTTTAAATGAAATAGATCTTAATAGGTCTCCACTGTAATACTCCTAATAGGGTAGGTCATTAGAAGTGACCAAATTGCAAGCCTTAACCGGCCCCTTCTTATCTGCAGATAGTGAAGTTTGTGGGTAACAATCCCCACTGCAGTTTTTACTTCCTTAACAAGAGTTTTCTGCGATATCATATCTTGTGTCATGTGTTATCTATTTTCATGAATGTTTCTATTATTGTTACATATCAAAAGAATGTATGATATGATTACATATGCAT
>MU225099.1:272257-314512 GCA_018584345.1 Thuja plicata
ACAGCTCAAGAGACCATCATAGGTTGTCTCTTTCTTCGGTCTATATTATTGACATAATGTTTTACATTGCATTAGCTCATCAAATCCGGGGATTTGAAAGAATTTAATAGAATATTTTCATGACAACGTATATTATTTAAGTTGACATTGCACGAATTTATCTAATTCACGCACTTGTATACTATGAAGACGGCGATAAAGAAGCATCTCCTACCATGGCCATGCTTCTTTATCACCATCCTCATAGTCTACAAGTGCGCGAAGTAGATAAATTTGTGCAACGTCAACTTAAATAATATACGTTGTCATGAAAATATTCTAGTAAATTCTTTCAAAACCTCAGATTTGATGAGCTAATGAAAGGTAAAACATGCTGTCAATAATATAGACCGAAGAAAGAGAGAACCTATGATGGTCTCTTGAGCTATTTTATCTTTAATGTGCATATCCGTTGGTTTTTTGACATTTCATAATTAATTTCCGACAACAGTGCTATACCTTCGACAGATAAAATGTCAGAGAATCATAATTTACAACAATTCTTTCGACAGTAATGCTATACGTTCGACAGGGCAACTTGTCGAAGAAATGTTGCACGACTGTCGCTATTCTGACAATTACAGTGTCCCAAATAGAAATTTTTTGACAGAAACTTTGACAGTAATGCTATATATCCAACAGGTATATCTGTCAGAATTAGGTGGAAACTATCGATATGCCAACAGTTATAATGTTGGAAAGGATATGTTTTCGACAGTTATTTCTGACAGAGATTGTATATTTCTGATAGGTCATGGTGTCAGAATGCCGATGGATGAACCGTAGGAAATTCCATAATGAAGCTATTGTCATGTGCAAGTTTCTGATGTGATGTGGTGTCGGTAAACCGATGGATGTGTCTTCTATCACAATTTTTGATGCAAAAATGGCGACGGACTCATGTGTCAAAATACTGACAAATGAGCGTTGGAAATCCGACAAAAGGCCATCAAAATTTGACCTCAAATGTACTAGTGCCCCCATCTTATAGTCTTCCATATCCTACCATTACTTATCCATTTAATCCATCTCCTATCCAAATCATCTCTACATCTTTCCATCCTTTCATATACCTTGGATCTCCCTTGTCCTTGGTGTTAATCCATTTTCTCCTTCATCCATTCTCCTACCCAATCTCATCTACTCCATTTTTCCTTTTCACCTCTTATCTAATCTTTCCATCATCCTTTCATATTTTTTAAATCACCTTGCCTATCAATTCTCTTTATCTTCTCATCCAATCTCCCTCTCATCCAATTCAATCCTTCTTATCTTCTCATCCCCTTCTATCTAATTAGTGTTGGTGTATAGATCCTAATCAAACATGGAGGTCATTTCCTCCCCCCTTTATCAATGCAGTTTCCCCCTAGATTTATCTCAAGGCCCAACATATTTTTTAAAAATCTTAAAAATCATAAAACGTTCAAAAAAACTAAAATATCAGAAAATGATCCTGAAAAAATCCTTAAAAATGAGAAACTGTCATAAATAATTTAAAAAAAAAAAAAATCTTAAAAAATTGTAATAAAATCTAGTGCGATCAATTCTGATCCATACATTCCAACTCTATAATCTAGCATATCAATCTTTAATTGTACCATCATGTTACTCTGAATCAGCTGGTAATCGATTGATCAAAATTTTCTTTTTTCCAATCATCATCATGGGATGTATCCTTCCCAATCCTTTGGATGTACATTTTTCTTATTGTTAACATTGTCATCCCCAATCAATCATCATCAATTGATCAATCAATCAATTGGTTTTCAACTTCCTAGGGTCAACATGTTAGTTTGCTTTTGGTTTTATATGCATGCTTACTTGTTGCTTGTATGTGTTAGTATTTTTTTGTACTTGATCATTTTATCATGATCCTTTTTATCACGTACTTAACACCTTGTCATCTTGGTTCCTTATACCTTGGTGCATATTGTCAAGTACCATATCAAAATCCAGGTTGTGCTCCCCAACTTTTACACATTCAATTTCATTTTTTTGCATCTTGTTAAATTGTATTTCAGATAGATTTTCATTTTGCATTGTGAGACCTTCTTTTTATCCCTCATCCTCACCTAGTTTTGTGTCTCCCCCAAGTGATGAATAGCTCTTCATTGCTCCTCCCACCTGTGTGGTCACTTGGATCTTTCCCTTTTCCCCTCGATAGTCAATCCCTCCTCCTGGGCGATGGATATTCCCCTCCATAGATGGACGGGCAAAGATGCCCATCTGATGACGGATAGGCATCTCTGTCGGTGGCTCTACCGATGGAGACACCCATCCATCGATGGATGTGTGGATCTATGATGGAGACCCCCATCCATCGACAGACAGGCGGCTCGATAGGTAGAGACGCCCATCCATCAATGGACGTGCAACTCCACTGATGGATGAGAGGCTCTACCGATGGTGACGACCATCTGTCAACAGACAGGCGGTTCTTCTGATAGATGAGTGGCTCCACCAGAGGCTCTACCAGTGGAGATGCCCATCTATCGATGGATGGTTAGCTCCATTCTTCCATTGATGGGAGGGACGCCCGCTCCACCTCTTTGCAGTGGGCCTCACTACTCCCTCTTTTCCCCCTCATCCCTATCTATTTCCCTCTCCTTCCATACTCTATCCATTTTGAGATCACCTTCATGTTCTCGAAACCTGTATGTCCTCTCAAGCGGGCATACTACTACCTTTGCATCATCATTTCCTCCCATGACTGGGGCATCTTCCCATTTTCTCTTCTTCGACGCGATGTTGATTTCAACATTGCATCAAAGAGGGGAAAAATATAGACACCCTAAATTGTCCATCTTTATTTCTATATTAATTTTATTAATATTTACTATAACAATATAGTTAATTTTTATAGATTAACTATATTTGTTTTATTCGACTATTTATTTAATTTTATTAAATAAATTCATCACCTTATTTTTAAATTAATTTAAATACTATCCCTAATATACTAAAATTTTATTTTAATATATGTTTCCTCCATATTTATTTTTAAATAAATTTTATTTATTTAATTCCTTCATTTTCTCTAAAATTCTTCTAAACCTCATTTAAATTAAATTAAATTAAATTAAATTTAAATCTCACTTCTCCTTGCTTTTGGCTAAATTAAGTGTAATTACACTTTAAAGGTAATTAAAGCCCTTTTAGCCTTAATCACTTGCACACACATGTGACTTTTTAAAATTCTTATTCCATCCACTTAAAAAGTCAACTTCTCCCTTTAACCTCTTAATCCTAGCCACTCATTTATTTTGCCTCTTAATCTCCTTCACTCCCACCAAAAGCCTATCTAACCTTTAATCTCAACCACTCATTTTCTACCGCTTAATCCTAACCCTCCATTTTCATAATAAAATCCATAAAAGGAGGGCTCACTCCTCATTTTGCTGGTAGCTAGTGATTGCATTTTAGAGCATTTTTCTTGAGCATTTCTTAGTCTTCATTCTATTTAGTTTCTTTGAGAATTAGATCATCTAGACATTACATGTTACGTAATGGAAATCAATCTTAGTTTAGTTTATCTTGCATCTTCATCCTAGATTTACTATTGCATTGTCAATCTTCATCATTTGAATCTTGGGGCAAGTTCCTCATACTTGTTCTCAATCCCTTCACCATCTTCTAGCTTGTATCATAGTTGGATTTATTTCATTGTGTTTGGAGAGCACACCCACAAAGTCTCTAAGAGAGATCAAACAAGTCTTGGGTGCACTTGTTTTAGCTCACTGGAGGTTGTAGTGAGAATTTAGTTGTATTTAAAGTTTGTTGCATGCTTTGATTATTTGGTATATCTTGTATTTGCATGTTTTGACTTTTTGTGTAGCTACAAGTAATCTTCATTTCATACATATGGCTTCTCCTAACTGAAATTCTATAGGTAGGACTCAATGTAATAAATCGTATGCACAAGAAGATTAAATTTGGATAGATCTAATATAAATATAAACTTTGAAATAGATATAAAACATTCTTCAACTAAGCACAATAGTACATTTAATGAAAAGAACATCTAATCATTAAATCAAACATGAAGATATAATACATAAAGGGGATCTAACACCAAAATCAGAATGGAAATTTCATGAGTTGGGTTCACCAAAAAATATACATAAAGAAAAGGGGAGCAAAGGAAAAGGGAATGATTACTCCTTTTACAAATTGCACATTTAGAAGGAAGATGTTCCAATATGCTCAAGTAAATACCTAAGCACTGAATGAGGCATTGATCCTTTTCTAAACATGTAATTTGAAAATTGAAAAGAGGAAATATGCAATGTAAATGATAAAATAGATGAATAGAAAAAAAACTAGAAATAACAGACTGATAACTAACTTCCTGAAATTGGAAATGAGCTGAATTGGGGTCTAGACCACTATCTTGACCTATTATTTCAATGTGAGATGAAGTTTCAGGGTACAAAAAATTTTAAATGTTTTGTACCTGGGATTAAAAAATTTCAAATTTTTTGTTATAGGTACTTTTGCCTAGATTTTCCAGGGATCTTCCGATTGTTTTCAATTTGTCCGGAAAAGTTTCAATAGCTCCATAACCTGTTCCTGTACACTAAAAATGGGAAATAGGTTCGGTAAAAAAGGTTTTCCTTGGTCAAACCCTTATTTAGGAATCAACCTTGAAAATGTAATGAAATTACATAAAGGAAAGTATGTAAAAAGGTAAATATTTGATTCACCTTGCATAAATCCTCATGAACGAATGTAGAAATCACTCTTAACCATGAATATGTTTGAATGTGCTTTAAATCAAGGAATTTACCTTGTAATGTACAATAAGAATCATGAATTCCCTCAAAATTGTATGGATATATGAGTGCCACTCCTATATCTTCATTGTAGATATGCTTGATAATCACTTATAATGAAGGAGAGATGAATGCAGATGGAAGGAAGGATCTTCTTGCTTGATTGATAACTCCTCTAATTGGCCATCATGAGAGATAATATTGATTGAATGGAGAATATTTCCTTGGAATTGACTTGAATGAATTGAATAAACTAGATCTTGGATACTTTCCTTCGAATCCAATTGCTCAATTGTGTTTGATTGATTCAATGTTACAATCATGTCAAGATATGATAGTTTGAAAGATTTGTCTCCATATCTTTCCTCTTATTTTTTATATTTACTCTCTCCCTCTCCCTTTCTTAATTTTAAAGAGTGCCCGAAAATAAAGGACAAAGAAGGCCACACAGAACCCTCTACTTTTGACAAAGATTTTACAATTAGGATTTCCATTCTTTTATTTTCACCATACAAATTTATCATCTTAGAGAGGTGTATTTTGAGTATTGCAGTCAAAATAATTGTCAGTATCAACATAATCCATGATGGAAAATTTGAAATAATTCTCTCACAAAATTTCAATGTGGATTGACCATGCTGCTATGTGAGCAACCAAAGGACTAGTTCTATTACCTGAATGATAAGATTGTTGAGCGGATGTTACAATTATGTCTAGTTCTGTTCAATCCTATATTTCCTCCTATAAATAGTTTGAAAGATTTCTCTCACAAAATTTTAGAGTGGATTCACCACATTTCTCTACAAGAAACCATAAAAGGAGTAGTTATGTTCCCCAAATGATTAAATTATTGGGCTGATGTTGCAATTATGTCTAGTTTTGGACAGTTTGGAATATTTATCTCCCCCTCCCTCTCTCCTCTCTCCCTCTCCTCCTATCCTTTACCCTCCAAATATATTTCAAAATATGGCATAATGAATTCACTATGATGTTGTATGAGAAACCATAGAAGGAGTAGCTTTGTTACATGGACGATAAAATTGTTGAGTTGATGTTGCAATTATGTAGATAGTTTTATTTAGTCATCTTTCTCCTCCTAGATAGTTTGAAATATTTATCTCCCTCTCTCCCCTCTCCCTTCACCCTCTCCCTCTCTCCTCCTCTCCCTCTCTCTCACAAAACTTTAGAGTGAATTAACCATACTTGTCTGAGAACAACTAGAGAAGGAGTAATTCTGTTACATGAATGATAAGACTGTTGAAATGACGTTGCAATTATGTCCAGTTCCATTCAGTTCTCTTTCTTCTCCTTTGGATAGTTTGAAAATATTTCTCTCCCTCTCTCCCTTATTCCTTTCTCCCTTTCCTCTATTATTTTTTCCCTCTCCCCTCTCTTCATCCTATTTTATTCCCTTGACAAAAGAGGATTACTTCGACCTCAACCATCCAAACAAAGCCCTAGCCAGTACATAACAAGGAGTAGCATTTATTGGTTGAAATTGGGGAATTCAAGGAGGTGAATTAGTATGGGTTGATTATTCTAGGATTGCTAGATAGTATGGGTTAGATTAAGGATACCACCATGTCTCCACACACTTTAAGTTCCTACTTCTACCATGCTCCAATTTTGAGAAGACCTAGTTACCTTTGGCTCCCTACAATAATTAGTATTCTTTCATGTGGTCTCTCTCTTTAACTTGTGTGAACTATTCACCAACCAAAGAACCACATTCCATAGTGGATTCACCACGCTTCTCTAAATTATGTGTGATAGATTATAACAAAAGATAAATGTGTTATAATATCTACATGAAAATATAAATCAGAAGTTCAGTGCTACATATACCTATCAGTAGCATGTTGAGGTTTCTCTAGGGTTGAGAATACTTAGTTACCATTGGCTACCTAGGATAATTAGTTTTATTTTGTGTGGTCTCTCTCTCCCCATGAATTTAGCAGTAATAAAAACTCATATGTGCACCCTTTCTGAATCACTATAATCAACTATTTCTCCAATACTATTCACTAAATTGCTCTGAAAGATGTAAGAGAAATTAGATTCGAAGACAAATGTGCTACTTGCAAAGTGATTAAGCTCCTCTTAGATTCTCTTCACCTATCTCTCCCTCTCCCTCTCTCTAAGATGGACTAATGGAAAACAAGCTTTCACATATCAAGTTGCTATTGCATCTACACTACTCAAGATAGTATTAAATCTACACTTATCTCTTTATCTCCATGTCTCTCCCTATCTCTCCCTTTCTCCCTTTGTCAATTCTTCCTTTTCTCTCCCTTTCTCTAAATTTTCCCTATCTCTGCATCTCCCTTTAGCTCCATTGATTCATCCTCTCCCTTTCTCCCTTCCCCCTCTCCCCCTCTATAATTTAACTTAAAGTAAAATGTACACAATACTTTCCCTAAACATGATTGTGTTTCTACCCCTAAAATGCCTATGGGACTCATCTTTAGGGAATAAAAACTAAAATGGGTTAAGTTTCCTTAACTCATTCCATTTTTGCCCCCTAAAGATGAGCTCACAACTTCACTCCCTAAAAGAAATGGTTGTAAGGTAACTACAACCATTTATTATGGGCAGTGAAGCTATGAGTGAGAGAGAGAGAGAGAGAGAGAGAGAGAGAGAGAGAGAGAGAGAGAGAGAGAGAGAGAGAGAGTGGCGNGAGAGAGAGAGAGAGAGAGAGAGAGAGAGAGAGAGAGAGAGAGAGAGAGAGATTGGCTTGGAAAGGGAGAGGGATAGAGGGAGGGAAACTTGAAAATGTTTGCAAGTGGGAATTCGTTTCCTCTTTAATGTTGCCACCATGATATTATGAGGAATGTTTTAATCCAGTGTTAAGAAATTGTAATGAAAATAAATGTTTCTTGTCCACCAAAGGAAGGTTGATTTTAAAATTTACAAAATCTCACACCCACATACTTTGACAACATCTTCAGATGTATTTCCCTCGAATCCAGTATAAACCGATTCTAGTAAGATTTTGTAAATGATAGATTGAATGTTCTTAGGTGTAGAAGGTTATTTTCATTGGTTAGTGATTTATATGTGGATTTCAAATGGAAATGCATTTTAAACTTACAATGTGTTGCATTTTATGCACGGCTAAGGGAACTCACTGAATGAAAATTTTGAGAGGGGGGAGAGAGAGGGATAAGAGGGAAAGGGAGAGGGGGAAGAGAGGGAGACATGGGGAAGTGAGAGACATACTTAATTTGATATTTATACTTATTGGATCCAAAGGGTTATGATTTCAAGCATATTTTACCTTTGTAGAAGCTTTTCTGAACAATTCTTTCAATGAAAGTTAAAACATGACCTTTCCTAAACATACCTTCTCCTATTTGAAGCTTGTGTAAATAGTTGTCACTTAATACATACACATTTTTGTTTCCTTCTAACTATTTTCAAGCTCCAAGAGACTCCTATATTGAGAATACAATGACTTCTGGATGAATGTGAAAAAGTTGGTCCTTTATCCCTTCCACCTTCTAAGGACGTAAATGGAGAATTATAAAAATATTGGGAAGATCGAGAGAGAAAGGGATTCCTAGAGAGGTAGAGAGAGAAAGAGAGAGACAAATAAAGAGAGGTAGAAGTGGGATTATTTTGAGAGATTTCAAGGAACTAGATGACCAATTTTAATTGTGAAGATATTTGTAAATCATTGTTATGACTTCAAAATTTGCATCGAGGGTTTTTGGCTCAGAATTTCCATTACTTCAAGTGCATTACTCATAAAAAATATGGTCCACTACCATTTTATTTCATGCAGGAAGGTGATAGTGAAACAATCCCTTTTGGAGCCCATGAATTGTCCTTTATTAGCTTGTGCAACTTTCCCATAGAAGAAAACACAAGTTTAGATTTTCACGTACTTACTATGGATACAAATCAATAACTACAAGAAAATACATGCACAAAATATTGAGATAACACAATCAAGTATCCTTTCATTTCAATTTTTGTGCCATAGAATACTTTCCCTCAAATATTTCAATAGATGAAGACTAAATGATTCACTTGCCTCATTCTTCACGTTGTTAAATTCTATTTCGTGTGATATAGAGACTGCATTTCACTTGGGGATTTTGGTTCCAAACATATATAGATTACACATACATACATACACACACACACACACACACACAGATATATATATATATATATATATATATATATGTAAATATAAATATACATATATAGTTATGTACACATCCATATGTATGTAAATGCACATATATTTGTGTATATGGTTAGATTTTTACTTTAGATAAATGAAAATAACACAAAAAAAACATTAAACCAACTAAATCTAATCATACCTCTGATTGAGTGGAATGGAGGCACCCTACTCCTTTGATTTTCTTATTTCATATTATATTGTGGATTTTTCTCTCCAAAACATAACTAAATGATTCCTGAAATGATCTCTAAATGATGTATGGATTGACTCTAAGACTAATGTGAAATTGATATGGAGAACTATATGCAAATTTGATGGATTTCCTATATGAAAGACTACATTAAGTATGCAATGAGATATTAAGCTAAATGAAAATGATGGTAGTAATACGAAAATGATAGAAGCTCTAAATTTTTTTTAGCATGATAAACTACAATGATGGACTAGATGAAATGCTCAAAAAGAGGATCGTATTTATTGGAATTGGAGGGAAATGGATGGTTGAGATTGAAGTTTGAAATGGAGGGCTGGGATTAGTTTTGATTAATGAGGTTGAGGCAATGTAGACAAGGGTAGTTGGCCATGTAATAGAGATGAGTTTCTCACATATTTGTGAGAAACCTTGAAAGAGATGGACACTAAATGCCAAGTGAGAGACAATATAAGATGAGGGTGGCTCAAGGAGGCTATGAGGGAAAAATGTGTAAGAGCAGGGTAGCTATTAATGGAAGGTTGGTGGTTTCAAATTTTGGAATGTGCTCACACATGTGTGAGACAATTAAAAATTGGGGGAAATACTAATGAGTGTAGGAATTAAGAAATTAGATTAATTAATCAATTATTAATCAGTTAATAGGATTTAGGCTGTCATGGTGGGTTTTATGCTAAGGGATTTAGGCTAGAATTAAGTTTAATTGAATTATAATTAATTAAACTATACAGTTAGAAAGAAGGGAGGAATTATTCAAACAAATAAATTATTTTCATATTGGTTAAAAGGGAGTAACACAATTAATTAATTAAAATTAATTACATTATGAGACCAAGGAGAGAAATAATATAATTATTTGATTAAATTAATTATATTATAAGGCTTGAGGTAATTAATTAAATAAAATCTAATTAATTAGAGGATGCATGTTAGTATAAATTTACGAAATTCATAAAATGGCAATTTTTGGGCATCTAGATTTTCCCCTCTTTGATGTGATGCTTGAAAATGGCATCGCATCAAAGAAGAGAAAAGGATGCTTCGATGGGAAAATGGAGGTCAAATAAGTCGTGAAAAAGAAGCAAGGATGGAAGGTTAATGCCCCCTCTAGAAATTGGTGCAAAAAGGAAAAAATGTGAAAATTTATTAAAAAGGAAAGAGAAGAAGAAAGAAAGGCTAGAATGAGAGAAAAACTTAGTATATATGGCCAACAGGGTGACAGGGAAGATACAAGGAAGAAAATAGGGTCCAGGGAGGAAAAGTGGAGCCAATGAAAGGGCTACAAGTAGGCTATAGGGGGCTAAAAGGTGTCACTTTCACTCTCATAGTGAAAAAGGAACTTTGAGCAAAGAAGATAATGCGATCATGAGTGGAGGACTAGCTAGGAGAGCCTGGGAGGAGGTACTAGAGGCTAAAAGACTTGGGGATGTGGTCTTCCTCTATTCCTTTCCTTGTACTTTCATAGATTAGGTTTTAAGTGCATTTATTTGGGAAATAAATTCTTATGAAAGGGTGTTGAGGTAGAAAAACCAATCGGGGGATCAACATTGATGTAAATGATGATGTGTGAAAACACAAATAGGGAAGGGGCATTGGCCTAGGTGCGGATCGAGGGATTGACACTTCTGCGGTGATTGGTTTAGGGGAGGGTCAAGGTTAGATTGGTGTCTTCACCTAGGATAACTAAGGGGATAAAGGGAAGGGTTACAGATGGAAAAATGAGCATTCCAACGTGCTCTAGGGTAGGCTAAGATGGAAACAAGGTTCCCTAGCTAGTTGTAGGAAGGGATAGGATAAGGTTAAGGGTCTAGAGATTATGAGATGACAAAAAGTTGTGGATGTAGGAGGTAATTCCTCTATTTGGATTACGGGAGAATTACCCTACCACCATAGCTATGAGGGCATAGTTATCAGATGATGAGTGAGTGATAGTGGCCATAATAGGATTAGAGTAGGTCCATGAGTGGACTCATCTACACACGCATAATGGGATGATCATTGTGTTACTAGAGTGATGACACAGTGAGATATCATCATTTCATCTACCTACTTAAGAGGCTACTATAACCTTGCTAGATGTCTGGTGCATTCTAAAAATACCCATTTGTAGTGTGATTCCAACATATTGATTGGAGGATGCAAAGTATTATATGCACTAGGTCTTTGAAGTGTGGGTGTAGAGACTCCCCATGAGTGGTATGAGGATGAGGTGGAGACCAACGATATAGATGGACTTGCCACCATTAGAATTATATCTAGTAGGACTCATTGAAGGGTGTATGTTGCTACATCTATCAGGCCATAGATTTTCCATAGGGTGGGTCAGTGTCTTATATCATATTATTGAGAGTGGCACCACATATTTTGGGGGTATATCATGTTAGGGAAATTGTACCATGATATTCACATATGTGTTTATCGAGGGTACAAGAACCTCATTACTGGGGTTACTCTTGTTCTGGTGTGGTCCTGAGAGCACATTGTAGTGTTCTTACCTATGGGAGGCTAGAATAGGTAGCCACAGGAGTTGTATGCATACAAATACCTAGAGTCACTACACTATACTTTAGTAGGTGTTGTGGGCTTCTGGCATAGATATTGGATGACCTTCTATTATTCTCATGGATGCCATATAGATCATGCGAGGACTAGGGAGATGAGGACGTGTAGTACCTATCATATATATATATAAATTGTTGGTTATTGGGGTGCACCATTCATATGGTTGAGAGGTACTGACCTAGTTGAGTGATGAGGTAGGTTTTGGTTATACACGGGGTGGTTAAGGAAGGCCTTTTGCATCCTCATGTAACATAAGAGATAGGTACTTGGGGTGAGTATGTAGACATCATCACTATCTACTCTATATTTTTTGGGATTGATCCTGTGGCATGGGTATGAAGGGTAGATGTAGAGGATGTTAGGATGACAATAGAGTATGTAGCATGGTGGGGTCAACATAGATTGATTCGACTGACCATACCAGGACAAGTGGGTGACGATGAGCATGAAGGAGGAGAGAACATGGAGATAGATGGAGATGGAGATGGAGGGGCCCAGATGATGATGGAGGTGATGAGGGGGAATGATCCAAGGGAAGAGACACCAAAGGCACAGGAAAATAAGACATAAAGGCATAGGGCTCCCTGGGTAAGATAGGGATATGTGCTAGTTGCATAGGTACCACATCTAGAGAAAGACCCAACATAGGGTGAGGTAGAGGGATAGTCTATAGAGGGCTAAGGGGAGGTTTAGTTTGTATAGGTACAAACATAGGTACCAAAGGAGAGGGGAGAGAATAGGAAAGGGTTGAGACCAAAACCTACATGTGTAGACATGGTACCCTGGGTAGATTATGACAAGGTATGGATCCCTAGATATTTGATGTCATGCATGAGGGATGATGATGCAGGAGCATCTTGGGATCTTGGCAATCTTGCATCAACCAAAAATAGTTTTCTTCCAGTTTGTTTGTTGCTGATTTTCTTTCAACATTCCTTCAGTTTGGATATTTTGTAGTTGTGCACTTTACAACATGTTCCTGGCAACGTGTTGAACCTTCTTCTAGGTTTGCAGTTCATTTGAATACTTTGCATATGAGATCTTAAGGATTCTTGGTAGGACTTAACTATTCTTCACGTTTCATGCCCAATTTGTGTTTTTGGATCTTGCGAAGGATTTTCCCGATCAATGATGCTTCATGGCTTATTTCTCAATGTTGTTACTTTCATGGCCGACATAATTGAGGGATCACGATTCTTCTTTCTTTCATTGGAAGGATATCCTTATGATTTAGGTCCTAACCTATATTTTTTAATACATTTTCTTCTCATTGGGAAATATAATCTCTCTAGGCCGACCTAATGCTTGCGAAAGATTTATAAGCTTATGAATTTGTTCCTAAGGGGGTAAATGTCATAAGATTCTCTAGCTATAGTTTTAAGCTAGGAGATTTGTAAGGATTTCTATCTGTAATTTGGATTTTATTCCTAGAATGTAAGGCTTCATGTGGAAGATCAATTGTATTTATTTTCTTGATGATAATAAAGAAGATGATCTTGCATATCTCTTCATAATCTTTGTTGTTTCCATTGTGTGACTCTTTCTGCAAGGATTGGACTGAATTCTTTGAGGTTCCTCCTACTCTTGGCTACACTAAGTGGTATTAGAGGAGGTTTTCCATTATGTTGTTGCAGGCCATGGTTCCTAATCTTGCAAAGTCTTGAGTTGATTTTTTGTGGGGTGGCAGAGTGAGGATTTGACCTGCAATTGCAGAAGACTTGCATTAGGATGAATTGAAGAGGAAATGCTAGATGTGGAAGAGGAGATACAGATCTAGTTGTATTGGATATGTTGAGATAGATTGTAGCTAGATTAGATGTTGTTGAAATAACCCATAGAAGAGGTTGACATATTGAAGATGTAAGTGATGAAGAGGAAGAAAAAAATGAAGAGATAGATGAAGGAGGTGAAGAGAACCCTGAATCTGAACTTGAACAAGGAGATGATATATTTATAAAATCCCTATCTAGATTTAATGCATTCCCACATTTCAATCCACTTGATTATCATGATAATTTGGATTCAGATGAATTGCTTGATTAGATCACAGAGATAGAAAAGTACATTGATTATGAAGGTACTGATGAAGATAAGAAGGTTAAATATGCTTGCACAAAGTTAAGAGGAAATGCATCATTATGGTGGAAACATTTACAGACCAATACACAAAGAAGGGGAAAAGACAAAATTAGATCATGGGATAAGATGGTGAACAAATTGAAAGCTAAGATCTTACCTACTGATTACCAAGTAAGTTTGTTTAGGAAGTTGTACAATTTGAAGCAAAGAGATATTAGTGTGAAGGGTTATATCAAGGAATTCTATATATTGGATATCAGATACAGATATACATATGATGATTTGGAGAGGGTTTCATGGTAATTGAATGGTTTAAGGACATCTATTCAAGATGAGATTAGTTTGGTCAAATTGCAAAGTGTAGAGGAAGATATTCAATATGCCCTAAAAGATGAGGAAAAATTGAACAAGAGACACGAACAAAGACAAAGATGAAGAGGTGGAAGATCCAAAAGAGGTAGATCTTTTGGAGGAGGTAGATCCTATTTAGATCAAATCAAATGAGAGACAAAATTAAAATAATAGAACTCATACCGAACGGATGGTAAAAAATTTTAGAGAGGAGGTGGTTGAAGTACCTACAAGAGAGATGATAAAATAATGTTTAGAGGAACTTGTTTTAAGTGTGGTGGTTAAGGACACCGATATTTTGAATGTACCCAAGGAAGAAGAATGAGAATAGTGGCCAAAATGCTTTTGTGGAAGAAGAGTCTAGTGAACCTTTGAACTGACCCAAAGATGGAGAAACCCTAGTTGTAAAGAGAGCCCTATGTCATGAAGAGATAGATCAAGATCTATTATTGAGAATAATTTTTTTCTAGACAAGATGAAAATTTGAAGGAAAGTGTTGCAAAATAATAATTGATAATGGTAGGTAAGATAACCTAGCCTCCAAAGATTTGGTGCACAAGTTGAATTTACAGAGATTGAAACACTCAAAGCCTTATCAAATCGCATGGATAGAGGATGATCATAAAGTACTGGTAAGTGAACAATGTTTGGTGAAATTGAAGATAGGATCTTATCTGGATGAAGTTCTTTGTGATATTATGCCTATGGATGTTTGTCATGTCTTGTTGGGTAGACCATGGAAGTATGATAGACAAGCTTTGCATGATGGTAGAAAGAATATGTATACTATTGTGGATAATGGGATGAAACAATTATTGTTAGCCTTAGTTGAGGCTCCTAAGAATTAAAATTGTCCCAGTGTCAGAATTTGTACTTTTGTGGAAGGAAGGAAATTCTTGGATGGTTTGAAAAGTAATAGTATGTGTTATGCTTTGATTTCTAAGGAGTCTGATTTGGAATTCAAAGGAGGACATCATATCCCAGTGAAAGAGTTGTTGACAGAATATGAAGACATAATATCATATATTGTGCTTGATGGATTACCACCTATGAGAAGTATTAGTCATTACATGGATCTAATCCCTAGATCTAGTTTTCCTAATAAAGTAGCACATCGGATGACTCCTATAGAGAATGAGGAATTGAATAGAAAAGTGAAAGAGTTAATGAGAAAAGGTTTGATCAGAAAATTTTTGAGTCCTTGTGCAATACCATTAGTATTAGAACCAAATAATAATGGAGAATTGAGAATGTGTATTGATTCCATAGCTATTAATAGGATCACATTGAAGTATAGGTTTCCTTTTTCTAGGATGGAAGACATAATGGATTGCTTGAGTGGAGTGAAGTATTTTACAAAGATTGATTTGAAGAGTGGTTATCATCATATTAGAATCAAAGAAAGTGATGAGTGGAAGACAATGTTTAAGACAACTAAAGGATTTTATGAATGGTTGGTGATTCCTTTTGGATTGAGTAATGCACCGAGTACTTTCATAAGGCTGATGAATGAAGTATTGAATAAATTATTGGGTAAGTTTTTGATTCTCTACCTTGATGACATTTTTATTTTTATTAAGAGTAAAGAGGATCATTTTTTGCACATGAGACAAGTCTTGCAGGGATTAAGAGAAGAGAAGTATAGGGAAGAAACAATTTGAGATAGTTTTTGGTTTGAATCCTAAAGGAGTATCAGATTTGAGAGATATCATTCATGAAGTCAAGAGGAGTGCAAAAGAAGAAGAATTTGTTGAATGCATGAGTGAAATACACAATCAGGTCAGACAACATTTGGAAGATATGAACCAAAACTATAAGGAGAGAGCTGATATGAAAAGGAGACATAAGGAATTTTCAATAGGAAATGAAGTGATGGTTTATTTGAAGAAAGGTATATTTCCACTTGGAATATATAACGAGCTAAAGATGAGGAAGTTTGGACTGTGTAAAATCTTGAGGAGATTTGATTCAGGAAATGCATATGAAGTGGAATTACTAGAGGACATGGATATATCACCTACATTCAATGTGGAAGATCTTTATGAGTATCATGAGTCAGATTCTTGTGAACACGATGAATCAATTGTTGAGAAGAAGTATCCTAAGAAGCAGATAGAGGATATAGAGAAGATTTTAGAGAGAAGAATTAGAAGAAGTACTAGAGGCAAGCAGTACAGAGAGTATCTTGTAAAGTGGAGATATAGGCTAGTTGGGGATTCTTCATGGATTTCTCAAAGTGAGGTTGACCATCTTAGTTTTCCTTTAGTCTTAGGAAAATGATAGACTCACTTTTCAAATAATCCCAGGTGTCTGATGCAGGAGCATCTTGGGATCTTGGCAATCTTGCATCAACCAAAAATAGTTTTCTTTTTAGTTTACTTGTTGAGTTTCTTTCAACATTCCTTCAGTTTGGATATTTTGCAGTTGTGCACCTTGCAGCGTGTTCCTAGCATCATGTTGAACCTTCTTCTAGGTTCACAGTTTATTTGGTTACTTCATGTATCAAATCTTGTGGATTCTTGGTAGGACTTAATTGTTGTTCATGTTTCATGACCAATTTGTGTTTTATGATCTCGCGAAGGATTTTATCGACTAGTGAAGCTTCACAATCATTTCTCAATGTTTTTACATTTGTGGCCAACCTACTTGAGGGATTATGATTCTTATTTCTTTTATTGGAAGGAGATATAACTTATGATTTAGGTCTTAACCTATATTTTGTATTACATTTTATTTTCATTTGGAAACACAATATCTCTAGGACAATCTGATTCTTGTGAAGGCTTTATAAGATTATGAATTTATTCCTATGGGGGTATCTCTCATAATATTATCTGGCTATAGTTTAAAGCTAGGAGATTTGTGAGGATTTCTATCAGTTATCAAGTCTGTATGTGTGGATAGTAAGAATGCATGTGGTAGATCCATTGTATTTGATTTCTTGATGATAATAAAGAATATGATCTTACATATCTCTCCATAATCTATGTTGTTTCTATTTGGTGCAGGAGCACCTAGGCAAACCCCTAAGACTAGTTACAATTTTGTCTTGTACTGATCGTAGCCAAGTCAGTAGTGTTTAATTTGAGCTTAGAAGGTCTTTATTGTGTGTTCCTAGGGTGGATTAGACTAGGCTCAATCCAACCTAGATGTTTAATGCTAGCCTAGTTGATAGTGCTAGATTAGGCCTAAGATTGGAAAATGGGTTTAAACATGTCCAAAAGCCTTTAAGGCATGGGAAGGGTTAGAATTATGCCTAAAATGGTTCCTAAGATGTTTCTACACCATTATAGGTTTATTAGAGACCCTTAGCAATAATTATGCAAAAAGATGTAAAGTTGTCACAATGTTGCTTGACAACATTTGTGCAACTTTTAATGTTGCATGACAACATTTGTAGAATTTTATTCCTTTTGAGGTAACAATATGGGTGGTTTCAATAATGGCATAGAATCATGGTTATGTAATATTAAGACAAAAAGGATCCCATTTCATGACTCATGGAGAGGAGGAATGTAATTTTGAAAGTGAATGAAAGCTTAGAGTTCTGATTTGCAGTGACGGTCAACTTGCATTGAGAGTATGAGTTATTATATGGATTAAAGTGTGAAAGTTAGTGTTTTTTCTATGTAGTAGAGATACTTATAAGAATTTTCTATTTATTAGTGTAGTGGTTTTGAGTTTATTACATTAGCTTTTCAAATTTTTTTGTAAATAGAGTAGTTGTTGGTGTAGTTTAGACTGGTTTTGGTATAATGGCTCCCCCATAGTTCTCCACCATGAAAATAATCATGTCCCTGAGGAATATGGTAGAAGAGTCATTGGAGGTTGTTTTTGTGGAAGGAGGAGCTCAGAAGAGAAAGCTTTCTATTTTTGGCATCATGCCCTAGGCGAGATCACAGTGCCCGGCTAGGTGCATGACATAGAGAAAGTGAAGTGCAATTACAGGGGAAAGAGTAAGAGGTTAGAGCCAAGTGTGGTTTCAAAGTGTTAGTGGTCCTATAGAAACCTACAAGTGAGATTAGGCATTGGCCAATCCATTTAGGTAGATTTCTAGGTAGAAATCATATGACTGCACAATTTTAGGCCAATTAGCCCTATTTGCCCTACATTTTGGGATTCCACTATACGAATGACTTAGGAACCTAAGACCACCAAAATCCTAAAGGTATTGATAAAGGGTATCTGAATGTCAATTTATTTTTTAGGGTTGTTTGGAAGTTTTGAGAGTGGATTGGGAAAACACCCTGATTAGGGCTAGTAAACCAATTCGGCCTATTAGGCCAAAAGCATAGTCAATCTTGAATTTGATTGAGAAAACCTTAATGACCTATCAAAATGGGGTCATTGGGAATAAAAATGGTTGTTTCAATGATGGATACACCCCCTAAAACACTTGTGAAGATTTTATGGTGAATTTTCAATTGGAGTCATCCAAGGAGTGAAGAGTTGAAGTACCCTTAGTGATAGTTATTCCCCAAGGTGAAGCACAAGAAGACCAAGTCATAGAGTTGAGTTAGGATAGTCTTAGGCTAGGAGAGAAAAGACTAGTAAGGTCCTAGGAGTGATTTTAGGATCTAGAGAAGACTAGGACAAGTGGAGTCCTAGATAAGTGTTTGTGCAAGCACACATTGGAGCATCTCTATCAAATTGTTATCAGAGCTTATTGATCAGGCTTGTGGTGAATGTTCCAACCAGAAGAGTTAGTGGGAGAGTCTAAAATGGTGACTAATGTAGAGTTGGCAAAGAAGGTAGATGAGCAAGAAGAAGAGAATAGATTTCTCAGAGAGAGATTGACACAATTGGAACACAAAGTGGACCAAGTGGAAGAAAATACTGAAGAAGTGAAGGATAAGGTTGAAGAAAGGTAAGGATATTTCCATAGATGATGATGTCCCTAAAGCTAACCTTGTCATCACTAAGGAACCATTCTTAAAGGCACTAAAGGATTTGAGTGGTAAAGCACTAGAAGGAGTTCCTATCTTCACTGGAAAGATGGAACCAGAGATATTCATAGATTGGATAGAAGGGCTAGAAAATCACTTTGAGTGTGATGGCATAAAAAAATCTCAGAAGGTTAAAGTTGCTAAGGCAAGACTTAGAGGGTCTGCACTCACTTGGTGGAAGTTTATCCAAGATGAGAGAGAGAAGGAAGGAAAGAAGCCCATTTCTACATGGAAGGCTATGGTTGCAAAAATTAGAGATGCTTATGTACCCAAGGATTATGAGATTTAGTTATATGAAAGAAGACAGAGTCTAAGATAGAAAGATTTGGATGTGAACTCTTACACTGAAGAGTTTCAAAGGCTATGCATGAGGTCTCGAGTTGCAGAAGATGAGAAGGTGAAGGTAGATAAATACCTTAATGGTCTTATGTGAACTATACAAGATGAAATGAGTCTCTTGACTCTTGATACTATTTAGAAATGCCACCAAATTGTAGTAAAGGTAGAAGAGAATCTAAGGAAGAATCAAGATTTTAAGCACCACCAGAGGTAGAGGCAAAAAAATAGAAAATAGAGGACAAAGAGGTAGATATGGTGGAAGAAGTTCTGAGACAAAGGCTCAAGCAAAGACCAAACTTACTGAGAAATAAGAAGGAAGTTCAAATAGAGGAAACTCTAATAGAGGAAGGAACCCTAATAGCAATTGGAGAGGAAGAAATAGTGGTCAAGGCATAGGTTCTTACTTTGAAACTATGAAGTGTTACCACTGCAACCAAATGGGACACATTGCATACAAATTTCCACAGAAAGGCTCTACTTCCCAAGGAAATGAAAAGGGGGTAAAATTTGTTCAAGAGGAGTCTAGTGGTGGAAGTAAACACCATGAGGCACCCCTAGAGTCAGAAGGAGAGAAATTGATGATGAGAAGGACATTAATCAAGTATCCATTTAAAGAGGAACCTAGTCAAAGAAGGTCATTGTTTAGGGTGAAATGAAAAATGATGGGAAAAGTTTGTAGAGTCATCATAGAATCAGGGTCTACTGAAAACGTAGTGTCAGAGGAGATAGTCAACAAATTGAACATGAAGATAATACCCCATACCAACCCATACAAGGTTACTTGGTTGAACAAAGGACAACAAGTCCTTGTCAATGAACAAGCTTTGGTGGAATTTTCAATTGGGAGATACACAAACAAGGTGTTGTGTGACGTCCTACCTATGGATGCATGTCACTTACTCCTTGGTAGGCCATGGAAATTTTATAGAGATGCCATGCATGATGGAGCAAAGAATTATTATTCTTTCAAGAAGGATAATGTGACTTTCAAGATACGGTCACTATTAGAGGAAAGAGAGATAAAGTCATCAGGCCCCAATGTTCTTATGGTCAATGAAAAGGATTTCATAGAAGCCTAGAAGTAGGAGAGGGAGTAGGATTTTCACTTGTGTTGAAGCCAAAGGAAGAAAGTTTTGACAATACAATCAATAAGATAGAGTTTCATAAGGAAGTGCAGGAGATGTTGCAGAAGTATGAAGGCATTGTAAGTGACGGACAACCATCAACCATACCCCCTAAGAGAGTTGTTATTAACCAAAATGAATTTATCCTAGGAGCTACCCTTCCTAATAAGGTAGCCTATAAAATGACTCCTCAACAAAATGAGGAAATTTCTAAGAAAATCCAATAACTCCTAAGCCAAGGTCTCATTATGAAAAGCATTAGTCCTTGTGTCATACCCATTTTCTTAGCACCCAAAAAAGGGAGGAACTTAGAGGCTCTGTACTAATTCAAGAGAAATAAATCGGATTACCATTAGTTATAGGTTCCCTATCCCTAGGATAGAAGACCTAATAGAATGTATAGGAGAAGCCAAAATTTTCACTAATATTGACTTAAAGAGTGGATACCACCAAATTAGAGTCAATGAGGGAGATGAATAGAAGATAGCCTTCAAGACTATAGAAGGTTTATATGAATGGCTTGTGATGTCATTTGGACTATCCAATGCCACATATACATTCATGAGACTTATGAACGAAGTCCTAAAAGACTACATTGGAAAATTGGTGGTAGTGTATCTAGATGATATACTAATCTCTAGCAAGACAAAAGAAGAACATATTAGACATCTGCAGATTTGTTTCAAGAAGCTACATGAGGAGAAGTTGATGATAAATTTGGAGAAATGTGAATTCATGAAGTAGGAGCTAGTATACCTTGGGTTTGTGTTGTCCCAAGGAAATCTAAAGATGGATCCAAGCAAAGTGGAAGCCATTCTCAATTGGCCTACTCCAAGAACTACTATAGAGGTGATAAGTTTTCATGGGTTAGCCCAATACTATAGGAATTTTATTATGCAATTCAGTGCTATTTGTGCTCCTATGTTAGATACTATCAAACGAGGGATGAAAACCAAATTTGTTTCAAATGAGAAAGCTAAACATGGATTTGATTTGTTGAAGAAGAAGATTGCCACTCAACCAATCCTAACACTACCAAGTTTTGATAGATTATTCACTATTGAGTGTGATGCTAACAATGTGGCCATTGGAGTTGTTTTGAACCAAGAGGGAAGACTAGTGGCTTTCCACGGTGAGAATCTTAGTGATGCTAAGAAGAAGTACTCTTCTTATGACCTAGAGATGTATGCTCTAGTCCAAGCACTAAGGAAATGGAGGCACTAATTCCTTCCAAAAAATTTTGTGTTCTATTCAAACAATCAGGCACTTAGTTTCCTGAATTCACAAGACAAGCTCACTCATAAACATATCAAGTGGGTAGAATATATGTATGCCTACACTTTCAACATTAAGCACAAGAAGGGACTAAAGAATAAGGTAGTAGATGCCTTAAGTAGAAGAGCCCCAACTGTACAAGAGATACACCTGTAGAGCATGGGTATTGAGAGTTTCAAAGACCTATATGCATAAGATGAAGACTTTGCGGACATCTATAAGGTATGTCAAGAGCACAAGAATCATTTTCATAGTAAATTCTTTGAATATACTTTGCAAAGTGATCTATGTTTAAAGGAAGTCAGCTATGTATTCCTAGATGGTAAATTAGAGGAAATCTAATACAAGAGAAGCACACTGGTGCACTTAATGGGCATTTTGGTGTCAATAAGACCCAAGAGTTAGTGCAGAGGTTTTACTTTTGGCCTAAAATGAATGTGGAAATTAGGAAGTATGTAGAAATTTGTGTGGTGTGTCAGAAAGAAAAGGGTTCATCTTCCAAAATAGGCCTTTACCAACCTCTTCCCATCCCAAGTAGACCATGAGAATGCTTAAGTATGGACTTTGTTGTGGGGTTACCAAGAACGAAACAGGGATTTGACAGTATATATTTCATAGTAGACATGTTTAGCAAGATGGCCCATTTTGTGCCCTGCAAGATAGTCCATGATGCAAGTCAAATAGATCACCTATTCTTCAAAGAGGTAGTTAGAATTCATGGGTTACCATTGAGCATAGTATCAGATAGAGATACAAAGTTCATGAGCCATTTTTGGAAGACACTATGGAAAAAGATAGGAACTAATTTGTCTTTTGGGTGTGCATATCACCCTCAGACTGATGGCCAAACTGAGGTGGTAAATAGGAGTCTAGGTAACCTCCTAAGGTGCTTAACTAAGGAGTGTGGTCAAGCTTGGAACCAACTCATTGGACAGACATAGTATGCCTATAATGACATTATCAAAAGAACCACAGGGAGAATCCCCTTTGAAATCATCTATGGAATACACCCAAGGGGGATATTTTAACTCAGAGAGTTGAAGGATGGAGCCAAGGGAAGTGACTATGTAGAATATTTTTCACATACCATGCAAGAAGTGCATGAGACCAGTAAGAAAGACATTGATTGAGAATACAGAGAAGATAAAGAGCAAGTTGGATGAAAGAAAAAGGGATGTCCAACTCAAAGTAGGGGATCTAGTAATGGTCCATCTAAGAAAGGAAAGATTGCAGAAAGGAGTGTCTCATAAGCTACAAATGAGAAGAATTGGCCCATGTACCATTCTGGCCAAATATGACACCAATGCATACAAAGTAGAACTACCAAAAGATAGTGGTTTATCTCCTATGTTCAATGTGGCAGATTTGATCTTGTAAAAAGGACCAATACCAAATCTATACTAGAGGCTTGTAGAGGTCATAAAGGAGGTAGAAGAATTGAACTTGACTCCCACACCACCTAAGAAGGAAGAGAAGATACTTGACTCTAGGGCCTACAAGAAGACAAGACATAGAACTTATTATGAGAATTTGATTAACTGGCATAGAAAAGAAGATGTAGAGGCAACTTGGATCAAGGAGACTAAATTCAAGAATTTGGGAGTGGATTCCAACTTACTCAATCCAATGATGGATTGAAGTCTTTTCATTTGGGGAGGATGGTGCAGGAGAACCTAGGCAAATCCCTAAGACTAGTTACAATTTTATCTTGTACTGACCTTATCCAAGTCAGTAGTGTTTAATTTGACCTTAGAAGGTCTTTCTTGTATGTTACTAGGGTGGATTAGACTAGGCTCAATCCAACCTAGATGTTTAATTCTTTCCTAGTTGATAGTGCTAAATTAGGCCTAAGATGGGAAAATGGGTTTAAATATGTCCAAAAGCCTTTAAGGCATGGGAAGGGTTATAATTATGCCTAAAATGGTTCCTAAGATGTTTCTACACCATTCTAGGTCGATTAGAGACCATTAGGAATAATTATGCAAAAAGATGTAAAGTTGTCACAATGTTGCTTGACAACATTTGTGCAACTTTTAATGTTGCATGACAACATTTGTAGAATTTGATTCCTTTCAAGGTAACAAAATGGGTGGTTTCCATAATGGCATAGAATCATGGGTATGGTATATTAAGACAAAAATGATCCCATTTCCTGAGGCATGGAGAGGAGGAATGTAATTTTGAAAGTGAATGAAAGCTCAGAGTTTCAATTTGCAGTGATAGTCGACTTGCATTGAGTGTATGAGTTATTGTATGGATTCAAGTGTGAAATTTAGTGTTGGTTATGTGTAGAAGAGATACTTCTCAGCATTTTCTATTTAGTAGTATAGTGTTTTTGAGTTCATTAGATTAGCTTTTCAAATTGTTTTGTAAATAGAGTAGTTGTTGGTGTAGTTTAGATTGTTTTTGGTTGAATGGATCCCCCATAGTTATCCACATGAAAATAATCAAAGCCCCAAGTAATATTCTAGGGGATTCATTGGAGTTTTTTTTTTTGGAAGGAGGAGCTCAGAAGAGAAATCTTTCTATTTTTGGCATCATGCCCTAGGCAAGATCACGGTGCCTAGCTAGGTGCATGACAGAGAGAAAGTGAAGTGCAATTGCAGGGGAAAGAGTAAGAGCTTAGAACCAAGTGTGGTTTCAAAGAGGTAGTGATCCTACAGACACCTACAATTAATATTAGGAATTGGCCAATCCATTTAGGTAGATTTATAGGTAGAAGTCAGAGGACTGCACAATTTTAGGCCAATTAGCCCTATTTGCCCTACATTTCAGGATTCCACTGTACAGATGACTTAGGAACCTAATACCACCAAAATAATAAAAGTCTTGATAAAGGGTATCTGAATGTCAATTTATTTTTGAAGTTTTGAGAGTGAATTGGGAAAAACACCCTGATTAGGGCTCGTAGACCAATTAGGTCTATTAGGCCAAAAGCATAGTCAATCTTGAATTTGATTGAGAAAGCCTTAACGACCTATCCAAATGGGATCATTGGGAAGAAAAATGGTTTTTTCAATGATGGATTCACCCCCTCCAGCACTTGTGAAGATATTATGGTGAATTTTCACTTGGAGTCATCCAAGGAGGAGTGAAGAGTTGAAGTACCCTTAGTGATAGTTATTCCCTAAGGTGAAGCACAAGAAGACCAACTCATAGAGTTGAGTTAGGATAGTATTAGGCTAGGAGAGAAAAGAATATTAATGTCCTAGGAGTGAGTTTAGGATCTAGAGAAGACTAGGACAAGTGGATTCCTAGATAAGTGTTTGTGCAAGCACACCTTGGAGCATCTTTATCATTATTATGTGAATCTTGCAGGCGGGATTGGACTGACTTCTTTGAGATTCCTCCTATCCTTGGTTGCACCAAATGAATCCATGTATACAACTACACCTTCAAATTTGGAGAAGATAATACATAGGTCGAGTGGGATATCTTGAGCATAGAGGTTGCTAGGGCATAGATAGAGAGGGACATAGAGAGGGAACACATAGCCAACTTAGAGACAACACTAGCTATAGACCAGGAAGAGAGTGACATAAACATGAGAAGTGTCAAGGATTTGTAGAGGGACCTATATACCACTTTGGAGGAATCTATGAGGAGGGAGGATGAGGTGGGTGGAGGTGGGAGAGACACGTAGCTTGATGAGGCCCCGTGGGAGATCACTTGGCTGAGAGATGAACTACATGAGGTGAAGGTAGCTATGGTACATGTCAGGATACAATGAGAGGTAGATGATCATATTCTCACTCACTTAGGGTTAAAACATGGTATGATAGATGCTATGGATTCCCGTAGGTTAGAGGAGAGGAGGGATCGAGAGGCTGAGTACTACATGGGGTTATACTTTTAGGCTCTACCAGAGGGGTTTAGAGCTCCCACTTTTGTAGAGAGATCTAGGACAAAGAGGCATGGGGGATCAGTGACTTTTGGGGGATTAGTGAGCATGTGGGCACTGAGAGCACCCAAAGGTGATGAGGGAGAGGGAGATGGTGTGGGACCTATATATTTAGTCATGGGCGGTGTGGGCTAGAGTCTTATGCACATACTATGACATAAATCTTTGAGTTGTATGATTTTGGTTACTATATTTATGCATTTATCATGATGTACTTATGATGGACTATATACCTAGATGATGGACATTGTACTATTTTGATGATGAACATTTATTATTATGATTGACACTTCATTTATGATATGATGATGGATGATGATGATTCTATGTGTTGTTTCCCTTTTGATGTGTATGCATTTGTATGTTTATGATGATGCATGATTAGGATATGATTATGTACATGTGCTATGGAATCACACTTGTGATGCGGGATGGATTTATGTATGACAAATTCATGATTATATCTATATGATATATTAACATGTGTGTTATGCAGGTGTATATGTATAGTCTTGATATGGTGACATACTTTATGATATCCAGAATGTCAGTAATGCATATTATGGTGTTTTAACAAATGTTTGGTGCAGGTGAATATGTCATGGTTTATGAGTTATGTATATGTGATATGCATGTGGATGAGGCTTCTATGTAATGATAATGCGACGTGTATATAATGGATAGATGGACATGCATAGACAATGGAAATAATTTGTATATGTATAATGAAAATGAATGAATTTAATGACTAATGGATTGAATGCCAATGAAAGTAGTTTAATGAATGCAATCACTAAATCAATAAAGGTTCCTAAAATAAAAATACCTATGTAAAATAAGGCAACATAAGATATAACAAAAATGCAATAACTATAACGAATAAATGACATAGAGTTATGCAACGTAATGAAGCTAATTGCAATATGAATGAAACTAAATAAATGCAAAATAAATATGACTAAATGAATACAACTAAAGGGATAAAACATGAATACAACTAAACTAGTGAAAAAGGAATGCAACTACAATCAATAAAACAAGAGGGATGCAACTAAAAAAATACAAACGAAATGCAACCAAATGAATGCAACTACATGAAATACAACTTAATGGGAAAAAATAATGTAGGGATGTTAAATTGAAATGAAATGGACCTAGATGTAATGTTTTTTTGTGTATGTCATAGCATATGGTAGGGATATAGGAAAAAAAAGGATATGGGGGAAGTAAATATGAGTGTACAAGTGTAAATGGAAGGGGGATGCCACTACGAATGCAACAATGATCAAGAAATTCATTGTGTTGAATATGGAGATAATATCCTAGTTTTGATTTACAGAAGGAGATATGCACCACATGCTATAAAATAAAAGATGATGAGTTTCCTCTGTGTGGACTAGAATCTAAAACAAAAGAGGTTAATTTAGCACATGCATGTTTGTCACCAACCTGGGTGGAACCTATGAAGTGTGACCACGTGGGGAAACTCTAGTACACCCAAGTCCTTGGTTGGGTCTTGGTGAGAATATGATAAGAGTATAACCCAGTAACACACATACATAACCATTAATGAATGAAGAACATGTGGGATCATGAACTAAATAACCAAAAAATATGTCACACTACAAAAGACCATGCCCTATTGTACACCAACCAAGATATACCAAGATATGGATCGATCAAGGTGATCTCAAGTAGGTATAAGGATAGGACATAAAAAAATAAAACCAAAGAAAAAGATCTCGTGACCAAGTGGTCATTTAGTCCATATTTTTTTCCATAAATATGACCATAAGCTGATAAGATAGTGATGATTTCCAGTCTCAGGAAGGATACCTCCCTAAGGGTAAGGATTAATGATATAGGTTGTGATGACAAAAGGTAGACACAAAATGTGGAATGAATAAAAATCGTAAAACCATATTTTAGGATTTGATTTAATGTAAAATTGTAGGGAGGGAATGTTTTTTATGTGTACAAATCAAATTTCAAAATAATGGGGGTTAAGCTTAGTTTAATGGGAATAAGCTTATCATTATGGGATAATGAATAGATCCTTATTCTAAACATAGGTAGATCAACTCTTGTCATCATATGTGAGTGATGAGTGAAATGCAAATAAAAGTAGGATGGTAAGTGAAGGTGTGGTGGAGGATAAGGTAAATCCCCACACAGGTACAGTAGCCATTGCATCAGTAGCTTTGGTTTTTTTTATTTGGCGATCTTCTAGAATTAAATTTCTATAAAATATTTCCTCATATCTTGAACCATGCAGTGATATGGGATAAATTTGTTGTCCTTCATTTGGTACCCATCGTTAACTTGTTTGATGAAAAGATGGAAATTACCAAAGACAAGTAAGCTAGTGATTTTCCATTGGATAACTAGGTGAAGTCCTATGATTAAAGCCTCATATTATGAAAAATTATTAGTGCATTCAAAGGTCAATTTATAAGACTTTAATATGTAATCCCCTGGTGGAGTGACAAATAACATTCCTGCCCTTGATCCTTTTTGTGTGTGTTGACCCATCAAAATATATATTCCACTGTGTGCTAAGGGCAATAGTCATGATAGAATCATTGAGGATTTCTTCAAAAAGTGGGTGATCTCCTAGAATAGGTTCTTTTTCTAAATAATCTACTATCACTTGTCCTCTAATTATTTTTTGATCCACATATTCGATATCGAACTCATTGAGGATCATTGCCCATTTTGTTGTGCATATTGTGAGAGATACCTTAGCCATGGGGTATTTGATAGGATCAATCTTGGAAATGAGCTTGGTCTTGTGGTTGAGCATGTAATGATGGAGATTTTGTGTACATAAAACAACTACTAGGCATGGCCTTTCTATGGGCTTGTAATTTAGCTCATAACCAACTAGTGTATGGTTGATGTAATATATTGCTCTCTCTTTTCCATTGTCATCTAATTATGCTAGAAGTTCCCTTAGTGCAATAATAGTAGATGATATATAAAATATTAAAGGTCTTCCTAGGATAGGTGGAATTAGCACTAGCGATTAGGCTATATATTCTTTGAGATAATCAAAGGCTTTCTGACACAAACAATCCCATTGAAACTTAATATCCTTATGAAGAAGGTGGGAAAATGGTTGATATTTATCATCAAGTTGTGCAATAAAGTGGAAGATAGATTGAAGCCTATGTTGAAAACTAAAAAGATACTTAATACTCTTAGGAGGTGTAATCTCTAATATGGAATTGACTTTCTTGGGGTCTACCTCAATTCCTCTTCATGACACAAAGTAACCTAATAATTTTCCTGATGTGACATCGAGCATATTTATTTGGATTAAGTCAGACTTTATATTTCTCTAATTGATCAAATATCTTAGTAAGCACAACAATGTTTGATTCTACAGTTTTTGACTTCTCGGGTAGTTCATCAACCTAATCCTCCATGATCTCATTTAAGAGGTCATGACAAATTGTTGTCATGGCACGCTGACAGGTAGCTCTGGCATTCTTGAGTCCAAAGGGCATGAATTAATAATAGAATGTACCCCATGGTGTAGTAAAAGTAGTTTTATGTTGATCCTTAGTTATGGTTTTGATTTGATTATATCTAGAGAGTCCATCCATCAAAGATAACATTTCATGATTGGTAGTCAAATCCACTATTATGTCTATGTTGGGAAGTGGAAAATCATCCATAGGATATACTTTGTTTAAATTTTGGAAGTTAGTGAAAATACAAATGCCCCCATCATATTTTTCCTACCAGTACAACATTAGAGATCCTTTCTGGATAATCTATACGTCTTATGAAGCCAACATTTAACTTCTACTTTTACCAACAATGTTATATGTTGGTGCATCTTTATGAGTTTCTATCTGACTAGTTTGCTATCAAAATATACTGCAAGATGATGTACAATGAGATCAAGATCCAAACCATGCATGTCTACATATGACTAGGAAAAGTTATGTCATGATTTGCAAAGAAACTCAGTCATATCTATCTTCTCCTTTTCGCTTAAATATGATGCTACAAATGTGATCTTAGGATTCTCTGCGGTACCAAGATTTACATCTATTGTATCCTCTATGAGAATGCATGACTTCTCACATGGTAGGGACATTAGAAGCAAGTAACCTCCTCCCTCATCTGGCAGCTTAGAGAGGCTTCCACTAGAAGATGTGCCCTTTATTTTTACCTTTTCTTCATCTGAAGGTGCCTTAGAAAGGTTTTCACCAGGGGATGTTTTGTTTTCCTTTTGATTATCATTTTTCTTTTCACTTTTGCTACTAAGAGAGTTAAATTTTTTCCCAAAGTAAGAATGTTCATTGTATGTGATATATTTTTCATATTCTTGGAGGTCTTTAAGGTCTAATAGTGAGAATACTACATCTAATTCACATATATCTAATTGTGTTGGCCCTTTTTGGTCCCAATCAATAAGTTTAGGATGTCTAAGTGGGAGGTCGAGAGATGTAAGGTTGGTAGGGGTTATGGAAAGGATATGATTAATTCAAAATATATCATCATCAAGGCATTCGAAAGGCACTTCATATAATTCCTCCTCAAGATCTTCAGAGTCAGAAAAATCTTCATAGTCATTTTGAAAAGACACCTTAGTTTCTGAGTGGTATCTAAGTCCCCTATTGTGATAGTTATCTCTTGGGTTGATAGGTTCTTTAATGCCTTGTTATTTTCCCCCAATCTTGTTCCATGGTATCCCATATTCTCAACTATAAGATATTGTACAGGCAGAAAATTGATTTTTATATGTTTATTTGATTAGGGGTGTATTTCCTTAACCTTTACATTTAATTTGTAATTTATGTGATGTGATATTGTAATGTGATTAAGAATATAGGGGGGAGGAAGATAAGATGTTCCTCTTTTAACCCCAAATGCACAAATGAAAGATCCAAGTTGATTAACCTAAAAGAAGGGTCAACGCACAAGTGAATCAATCATTTGGAAATGAGAGAAAGGAAGAAGATCTTAAATTCTATTTTTATGATTAAGGAGATATGATATATAATAGTAATTGAAAATAATGAGAGGAAGTACCAACCTTAAAGAATTGCAGATCAAAGAGTGTTATTTTTTGAGTTCTGTACTCTATTTTTGGAAAATCTGAAGTATGATCTGGAAAGGAAATGTAGAGATGAACAAAACACGAAAATATTTTTCCGATATGACATCGTCTTGATAAAAATATTGACCTCGACCCACTAATCTCACCATTGACCCAATAATATCAACCCTGACCTGCACAGGTCTGACAGAAAATCTGTTCGTGGATCCCAATAGTTCGCTGAAAAGGGTATCCAAATCTGAGCTCAAATCTTCAATCCTGAACCTGTACCTGCAAGAAAAAGAGATTTATTTGTTGGGGGGAGGGGTTTGCCTTGGTCAAACCACAGTTTTGGAATTAACCTCAAATATATATAATTGAAATTGCAGAAGTAAACAAAGTAAATGAAAAAATTCACCTTGCTCATGTAAAAATCCTTGTGGAGGATTCGAATCCTTGAATCCACAAGTATGTATGCACCAATAGATCTAGAATTTAGAATGTAGGATTTCTTTAATCAATTTATTATAGATATCCAACACCAAATCTTGAATGGGTTCTTGAGTATGAAGAGGCTTGGAAGAAGATGGACGGAGAGATCACCAAAAAGGGCACTATGTAGCTTGAATCCTTCAATGGCCTCCCATGGATCTCTTTGATGAATGGATGCTTGATGAGGGATGAATCCTTGCTTCAAATCTTGCTTGATTGCTTGCTTGAATCTTCACTTGATGATGCTTCTCAATTGCTTAAGGATGCTTAGTATCACCTAGTTGATGGTTTATTATGCTTAATATCACTTAGAGAAAATGAGAGAGAAAGGCTTCCTTTTATATGAGATTAGGGCACAATCTTCTAAGGAGGCCAACATATGATAATTAAATTCTCATTAAAGCCTTTACCCCTAGGAGAGGACCTATATTAAATATAATTTAGGAATCATCACTTCGGAACCTGAAACAGCCAACCCGAAAGCGAGAATTAACTTTTTCAAAGACTGACATCCAGAAACTGTGGGACCCTAAAATCTAGATCCTAGGTCAAGGTCGAGGTCAACCTTGACCTAGGTCAGGGGTGAGGTTGACCTTGACCTAGGTCAGGGTTGAGGTTGACATAGACCCAAAAGTTTGACCCTGACCCTGAGGTCAAAGATCTCAGATTTGCAGTCCAGAATGCCAGAAATTGGAAAGAGAAAGGTGGAGAATTGGGTTAGAAAAGGGGTAAAGCCAGGGCTAAATTAGGAACCCATTCAAGGTGCTTGACATGACCCCAAAACCACTTTCTCAAAAGGCTAAACTAGTCTATAATGGAAGTGCTTCTATTTTCTGACTATACATATATGTTTTTGGATATTTCTCTTTTAGGATGTCAACAACCTTGTCTTGTCTTCTCTGTATAGCCATGACATTACATCTTCCTCAAAATTTTCTTCATCAAGGGGTCCCCATTTCTCAAAGGAAATTTTCTTACATTGGATAGTGGGTTTGTCCTTGGGGAAAATATGAGAAGGTTGACCATATGATTTTTGGGATAAGGGAGTTGACCAACATAAAAGACATTCTGTATGGTATATATTCTACAACCTTTATCAATAATTTTCACTTGGTCATCAAAATTGATAGAGTTTGATGTGGAGGCTTCATTGGATGATAGTTTGGTGATGGATGGCTTGGCTACTTCATTGAGTGGGAAGAAATTAGTTTGTTTGCCTTCAAGCATTTTTAATACTGCAAGGGCTTGGGATCTATAGGGATAGTAATTCTCTACCACTATAGGGAATTTAAGGCATTGATGGAAAGTGGAAGGAACAATGTGATGGTGTGGATCCAGGGTCGACCAAGAAGGATGTTATAAGGAAGGTCTAAATCAAGGAATTGACATGTAGTCTCAATTAATGTAGGACCCACTTGGAGTGGGAGTGTGACTACACCTTTGGATTCTCATTCTCTGTCATCATACACTTTGATTTTGATCTTACTTGCTGGATCGATGAGATCATCAGGAAATTCCAAATTTTTTTATTAATATTAATGTACAAAGATTTAAACCAGATCCACCATATATATGGACTCTTTTAATTTTATGAAGGTGGACAAATAATTTGATATGTAAAGGTTTATTATGATTAGGATCAGGAGCTGGTAGGTCTTAATTCGTGAAGACAAGATGGTGTTGTGTGGCTAGGTTCCCAATCATGACTTGAAATTGGGAGGCATTGATGTCATTCAGAACATGGGATTCAAGGAGGGCCTTCTCCAGGATTTATTTATGGATGGGGGATGTATGAAGGAGTCCAAGGATGGATATTTGTGTAGGGGTCTTCCCTAAGTGATCAATGAGACTATAATAGGAAGTGGGTCTAGTGGAGGTTGATGGGGCTAATGGAGAAGGAGCATATTGGACCATGATTCTTCCTCGATGAGTGGTAGCATTACAACTAGCACCTTTTACTGTGATAGTACTTATATAATTATCAATTTCTTCAATCCAACCACATAAAGAGTCAAAGTCTAGGATAGTGTTGGTGGTGTAGTCATATGGAATGAAATTTGATGATGAGGCATTATCTTTCCCATGCTTAGGAAAAGAGGTGGTGTAGATCTTGAGATGAGAATTTGATGATGATGGATTATGTCTTAAAATTCAATTTTTCTAATATCAATAAGGTCTTGACTGAATTTTTTTAGCCTCATACATTTCTTCGTGTCATGAAATTTAATAGGGTTGTATTCACATTATTCATTATCATTATACCAAGCGGGCTTAGGTTGATTATCATCATATGAATTAGTGACAATAAATTCCATCACATTTTTCTCAACGAGAAAATGGAAGATGACATCAATGGATTCTACAAGGGTAGTGTATTTATGGCATTGGCGAGTCTTAGATTTTTTGCTTTGATTTACATTGTTACGATGGGGGAAAATATTATTGGATGGATTGTGATTGGGATATTGTTGAGATTTTTGTTATTGATGGGGTTGTTGATTAATACAATTTTGTTAATTGGATCAATTGTTTTGATTTGAAGGAGATTGGAAATTTTGCACATGTTTTGTATTTGTTACCACATCATTAACAACATTCTTATTTTTGTTCCAAAATTTAGGTTTGTCATTAGATGACACAATGCAGTGCTTAATCGTTCCTTGTTGAAAGACACCATCCTTGATATTTTCCCATTCTTGACCATAGTTTTGAAAGTGTTAGGGAAAGAAATTTTCATATGAAAGGCCATTTATGGTACAATATTTCTAGTGAATAAGTCAATCAAATGTTGTTTGAGAATTTTTCAATGCATTTTTTTGCAAGGTGTCTCTAGCATTTCAAAAAGTTTGCAAATGTCTCTCCATTGTTCTATTTAGTATTGCACATGTTACTTAAGGATGATTTATGTTCAATGTTGTAGTAATATTGTGTAATAAACTTTTCAGTGAGAACAACAAAGGTAGAGATGGATCCTTGTGGCAAGTTCATGAACCATTCAAGAGCGGGGCCTCTCAAACTTTGAGAAAATAGTCTCTTAAGATAATTCTCATTGTAGGAGACCTCTTGACATACCACATAAAATTACTTGAGATGTTATATTGGATATGGTTCCCCCTTGTATTTTTAAAATTTAGGGATTTCAAAATTTGGGGGGAACGACTGAATGGTGATAGATCGATCAAACAGGTAAGGACATATGTCATCAAATGAAAATTATTTCTTTTGTCCTTCATTTTGCATGCTAAGAATGATTCTTTTGAGCACATTAACTTGTTGGGAAAGGTCGGGGTGTTATGACATGTTTGGGAAGCCCCAAAGTTAAATGGCCCACCAAGTGTGGATGATGTAACGGCCAATATTGGAGGAGGATGTATTGGTAGGCTTGGGATGAATGATGCGTAGATGTCTTCATGGAAGATGATGGGTTCATGAAGAGTGAGGAGGTATGATTAGAGGTGGATAAGGGTATGTAAATTTGACCTATATTTAGCACATTTGCATCCATAGCATTAGATGTGTTCACTGTAGCATGAGAGGTCAAAGTGGGTATAATGCTAAGGATTTGTTGAATGGTCTTTGGTGTTAATTAGAAGTCTTGTGATGATTCATTAGTTTGGGATGTAGAAGGCCCGGAAAAAGAGGATGTACCATTACCTTTGATGAGGTTGCATTAGAATGATTGGTGATATTGGTAGTTATAGTGATGTGAGCCTTAGTGATATTGTTGAAGAGCAAGAAGTCATCAAAATAAGCAGGAATCATGACCCATCTTTATCAATACTCATAAAGATTTACTCTTTTTTGTGTCTAATGGATTTTCTGAAGCATTTCCAAATTGTAAGGGTCCTTAAGGAAATTATCCAAAAAAAGGAGACATATCAGGTTGGTCTACAAGTTATTCCTCCTCTTGATTATTTTTATATCTACTACTTGAACACCCTCATCGATAAATGTTCTTTCAAATAGGTTCTCATTATTGTTGTTGGTGTTGCAGGTGTTTGATGAAGATTCCCTCATGTTTTTAGCTTGTGATCAAGTGATGACCATGCAAAAGTAGCCTTAGGAAGATGAAGTGATGATTGATGAAGTCTAGGAAAATATTGGATCAATTCTTAGTTTGTTGAAGGGATGATGAAGGATGGAGAATGTCTAAAGGGATAGGCCTAAAGGTGTGTTGGTGAAAGTTACACTAGGAGAAATCAAGATTGATGTTAGATCAAAGGATTTGGATTAGATTGAAGAAATTTGATAAAGGATTGACAGGATTAGGATAAAGGATGGATGGATTTGGCTTGATTAGATGGATCAAATATTGATTGAGGATTTTGATTAACATTGGATGTGATTGATTTAGATGGAAAAAGATTGAAAAACCTTTGTAAAACAAGGATCCTTTTTATGCTCAAATGGGTTTTGATTTGGGATTATATCTTTTCTTACTTGAGATAGGAAAATTTCTCAAGCAAAATTGGATTAAGGATTATTTGAAAACTACTAACTTAGGGATAGCTTTTACTTAAGAAAATAATATCCAAATATAGGGGATAAGTAAGTAGAATACTTGAGATAGGATAAATTCTCAAGCAATAGACTTAGTTAGAGTCAATTTTAGGATAAAGATATTTTTCTTCACTTAGGAAAATTTTAAACTTGGGTTTGATTGTTGTGGATGGGGATCAATTAATGTTTGATTGAGTGGTTAAGATTTACTTAGATTGGATTATTTTGGATAAGGTTTGATTAAGGTGGATCAAGATTTAAAATGATTTCATTAAGGTTCAAATAAAGATATGGTGATGATTTTTCTCCTAGGTTTAAAGATATGATGTGAAAATGTTTGGATTAAAGGAGGAGTTGATGAAAGGATCAATGTTGATGGAGGGTATGGTAAAAGGTCTTGGTGAGACTATGTGGGTGGAATGGATGAATAAGTGTGTTTGAAGGGAATAATAGGTCATAATTGAAGGATCTTGGTCTGATAATTCTGATGAGGGATAAAAATATCATGTCACAATGCGTATGGATAGATCTCTGTCATAAATCAAAGATGTTGATCCCAATTGGAAGTGCTAAAAAACATAGGCATTGGTTTGCAAGTGCAAACACCGATTGACTAAAATTTTTACCAGTTTAGCAGAAAAAGTCTCAAACTAGAGAGAAAAAACAATAATCCTCAAGCGCAAATGCTTAATAGTATAGACGCCAAAAGATGGACTAAAACACTGATATGGGAAGTTGAGATTTTAGGTAAATTTTGAGGTTTGACTAGTGAAAATAATTTATTTTATGGCAAGAACACACACACCAGACACAATATTTCTTTGTTTGATCAAGAACATGCACAACCTAGGCTAAGGAAGGACTATACTTGTTGGATCCCCATGAAATAGAATACCACTTCCAATCAGATAAATAGATTCTTGGTAGAACTATCTTCCCCTTACACGACACTCACTTCTCAGGCATACCAAGCATCGAGTTCAAAAATAATCTTTCTATCTCAAATTGGGGGGTACATGAGGGGTATCTTTGTGATGCATGTATCATGGTCCCTACACCCCAATAAATGGAAATGATTTTGGCTACTAAAAAAATTTGGTTCTAGTAAGGTAATCCATTTAAGTTGCTACACTTTCAATAGATTAGCCCCATTAAGGAGGCCTCCCAACTTGTAGAAGTTAAGTTCTACTAGCTTTTACGCACCACATGGGTATTGAGGGATATCTTCATTCTGACATAGCAATCACTCGTTGATTGTGATTTTCATCATAACCATATTTCTTATATAGTGGCTCAGAAGGGCTTAGGCTTAGCCTATTACCGCTTGGGTCGTTCCCTCTCACCCATCCTTAAGGGCTTCTCAAGAGGTAGGCCCTCTAAAAGATATAACAAATTTCTCTTATACCCAAGATCCATGAAGGCGAGGGGAGATAATATGTTTGTTCTATCTTGGGATCTAACTAAACACAAATGTGCTTAATGTACAAAAAACAACAAACACTTGATTCTTTTACCAAAAAGAATACCTAATTAGACTATGTGCACTAGATTAATGAAGACACATAAAATAAGAAAAAAAAGTCCCCCCCTACAAAATCAACTATTAGTAGTTTGATTTTTGGTCTTTGACAAGCGTATATCAGTTACAAGAGGGATTGGTAGTTAGAAAAAACTAAAAAGATGCAAATAGATAAATATGAAGTGAAAATGTTGATCTACAGGTGGAAGAGATGATTAGTGGAAGAGTCGATTAGCATAAATGCTGATGTGCAAATAAAAGAAAGTAATGGGAGACAAAACAATAACCTAAGCATTTATTTTTCAATTTTTTTTTGAAATATTTTATTTTTAGGTTTTTCTGAATATTGAAGATAAAAATGATAAAAATAAATGCATGCAAAGACTTATACCTTTAAATTACCTATGTAGAAATGCCAAACCAGAATGGAGATGGTGAACAATGAAGGCATCAGATAGCGGAAATGTCGATTCACTAGTGTGAACACAAAATCAAACCTGCAAAACGAGTTATCTTGCAAAAATATATTTCTATTAAAAAATTGAGAGTGAAATACAAAAAAGTTATTAACAATGCAATTCTAACCCCTATAACCCTACAAAACACCCCAAAAACGTGAGATTTAAGCATTGTCAATCAATGAAAATGTGTGTGTTATTCCATCTATGGAAATGCAGATTTGTGGTGAATACGTTGATTAGAAAAAATGCCTCTAAACATGTCATATACATCATTCCCAAGATTAGATATGAAAACTTAACAAAAACGCTAAAAAATGGATTAGATTTTAAGGGATGTGAGTCCCACCGGGCATGCCAAGATTTATATGGTTAGATTTTATGTTAGCTAGATGCAAATAGCATAAAATACACATTAAATCAACTAATCTAATCATACCTCTGATTGAGCAGAATGGAGGCACCCTACTCCATTGATTTTCTCATTTTATGTTATATTGTAGATGTTGCTCTCCAAAACACAACTAAATGATTCCCTAAATGATGTATGGATTGATGCTAAGACTAATATGAAATATATATGCAAGGCTAATGGATTTCCTTTATGAAAGAATATATTACGTATGCAATGAGATATTAAGTTGAATCAAAACTATATTAGCAATATGCAAATGTTAGAATCTCTAAACACAATTTGGCATGATAAAACTAAAATGATAGACTAGATAAAATGCACAAGGAGAGGCTCCTATTTATAGTAATTGGAGGGAAATGGATGGGTGAGAATCAAGTTTGAAATGGAGGGCTATGATTAGTTTGGATTTATGAGGTGGAGGCCATGAAGGCAAGGGTAGCTGGAAATGTAAGAGGGATGCATTGCTCACACATGTGTGAGAAACCTTGAAAGAGCTGGGCAATAAATGCCAAGTAAGAGACAATGTAAGATGAGGGTGGCTCAAGGAGGCTATGAGGGACAAATGTGTAAGAGGAGGATACCTATTTATGGAAGGTTGGTGGTTTTAAACTTGGGAATGTGCTCACACATGTGTGATACAAATTAAAAATTGGGGGAAATGCTAATGAGTGTAGGAATTAATAAATTAGCTTTATTAATCAATGATTAATCAGTTAATAGGCTTTAGGGTGTCATGATGGGTTCTAGGCTAAGGGATTTAGGCTAAAGTTAAGTTTAATTAATTTAGAAATATTTAAACTATAAGATTAGGAAGAAGGGAGGAATTGTTCAAATAAAAAATATATTTGAATATTAGTTAAATAGGGAGTAACATAATTAATTACATTACCGAGCCAAGGAGAGAAATAATATAATTAATTGATTAAATTAAATATAGTATAAGGCTTGAGGTAATTAATTAAATTAAATATAATTAATTATAGGAGGCATGTTAGTATGAATTTAAAAAATTCATTACAGGGCAATTTTGGGCTTCTACAATTTGTATGACAATCTGTTGAATAAACACATATAGGTTAAAACCCAATTTGTATGAGAATTTGTACTTAAGCTTGGATGACAAACCTTTGACTTGGGAGCTTAATTTCCTTCCTTTTGACATGCTTTTTCCCTTTCAATCTTATTTCTCAACTTCATCGCTGTTAAGTTTATGTATTATCAAGTGGGTATTTGTAAAATTACCACCATAATTTTGTAAGTCTCCTGAGATTTCATACCACATAATTTATTTAGATTTGAACAACATTAACATATTAATCTTTAATTACTTTTAGCAATGTCTCTAGACTTCTTAGAGACATATGTGTACCATTTTTTTAAATATTTTTTTACCTACTTGTCTGAATTTAAAATAAATTATATATTATTGTCCTACACTTCATTCTTTATAGTTTCAATTTTTTTTATTTGTTTGGTGCAAGTTATCTATGACACACAAACATGTACTTGATTTTCAGTATGCTTCCACTTTGAAAATTCATTAAAAATACTCAACAAAAAATTATAAAAAAATTACACAATTTTTAGTCCTCATTCTTATCTATCTTTCCACCAAAGGGTTTTTCAAAATAGTAAATGCAACTATATCTTTCTTATGACACGAGTCAAACACTATGTTATGTTTTGCTAAAAAAATAAGAATTTTTTTTAGTTTGCAAAGGATTTGACGCCCTTAATCTTATCCATGTTTTTAAAAATTACATTGTTTGAAAACTATTTTGAGTGCACGAGTCTCAAATTGCTCCTCCATGTTCAGGTTTTTGTGATTTCAATTGATAAAGGGCCACTTATACCTCCCTGTGTGTTCACCATCTTGGTGTACATGCCCTAGCTTATTTTTCTTTCCTTGTGTCAAGTTTAGTTCTAGGAAAGGGTTCTAGATATGGGCTAACAAAGAAGGTTGATCCTCTTTCTAAGATCTACTAGTAAAATTATTGAGTGCTTGGTGAAAGCTACATGTTTTCATTAAAATAGATATATTTTTTAATAGAAAATTATAAAAAATATGTGTCTCTATCATATCCTCATAGTAGGAGGACATTGTATTTTCATGTTATAAATGCATGTAGATATGTTAGGTTACACTGGGGTTCCCTCCCGGCTATTGTTTCTAGGTTGCTAGGTATTTCGTGCATGTTAAGGTATTCTTCATGTTATGAAGAATTCCAGTGAAGCATAAGCTTTATGGTTGCATGAAAAAGTGTCTAAACCATTTTCTCATCTCCAGGAGTTCTGGATCTATTGAGGTTGGTAGCATTTAGAGACCTCATTGATTGTCACACACACACACACACACACACACATCTCTTTAATTGTACATTACTTCTATTTGTACATCATTACTTGTATAATACTAACTATATGACATGAGAACCTAAGTTGTATTATTTGTATATCATATTTTATGTGCTTATACCTAGATTAGGCATGTGTGTGTGTGTGTGTGTGTGCGCGTGCGCGCGCGTGCGTAAGTTATTTCTTTTCATTTCCATATTAATGAGAATTTGAAAACTTATTTATGTCTATGATATAGTTAAAGGAGTGGGATCCTTATAGCTCTCCTCTTAGGCATACCTAATCTTAAGATCCTAAATCTCAATTGTAGGCATGATCCATGAGGTGACTTCATCATCCAAAATTTGATATATATGTCTATTTTCACTATTCATCTCAACCTACCACTATGTACACTAGGAGTGTCATTAATGCATCTAATGATGACACAATTCTCTAAGGGTTTCACCTAATATAGAAATTTGACCTAATTCCTCAAGAATAGTTCCATGTGTACCTCTAGTGGAGCACACCATGACACATCTTTGATCACCAGTAATGTAGTAGTTAGGGTTTCAAACCCAAAGGGAATCCTCACCATAATTGTTAAGGATTATTGTAATTGCAAGGAATCATCCTCCATACATCCCAACCATATTTTTACACACAAGTACAAAATTTCAAGTTCAATTTGAATGGAAATGATGATCAATAGGTATGGAAAGTGTATTCTTTATACCAAATTCATAAGAGAGATCATTGTGTTATTTTTTACATTCTTTCAAAGTTTCTTAAGCTTACAAAGATGACATTAATTGATCAATTACAAAAATATAAAAATCATAAGGGAGATTATTGTGTTATTTATTACATTCTTTCCAAGTTTCTTAAGCTTGCAAATATAACATTAAATGATCATTACAAAAAACCACAAACAAACGCCAACTAACAATCACATTTAGAAAGTTTATTGTTTAAGCACCTAGATTTAAGGAGAAAAAATCATGGGGCTATGGAGATAAAATGCTGAAACACCTACAAATCTTGCATCAGTGGACAAAAACCCTTTAGTTAGAGGAGTGACCTCATGTAGAGTTTATGTTTGAGATTTAATGGTGATGGTTTCTAGTGACATCAAGTTCCTTGACACTTAGGCCCCATTTGTTTGGGGAATTGGAATTTGACTCAAAACCTGATTATCACAAAATCGGGTTTTGAAATTCTGGTTTTGCATCTTCGGGTTATAATTTGGACCATTTGGTTGACCTGGAAGATGGATTAGTCAATCCATCTTTTGCGTTTGGTTGCCAATTTTGAAATTGGAATTGGAACTAACAAATTCCAACTTCCGCGTTTGGTTCAACAATTTTGAATTGGAATTGGAATTAAACACTCCATGTTCTATGTTTGGTTCTACATTTCAAATTGGAATTGGAATTCGACAAAGACTTTATAATTTTTTATTATTATTTAATAATGTTTAATTTATATTGCGATTTATTTTGTCCATTATTTTATTTTTTTTAATTGTGCTTCTGATCATACATGTGCTTCTATATTCGTGGATAAAACTTGGAAAGGATAGCTCACTTGCTTGTAATTTTTTCATGCTTATGCTCATAAAAATATATGTTGATCTCCTTTTTACTAATTATTAGATTATATTTTAAATTTATATGGAATATCATAT
>MU225099.1:325066-348496 GCA_018584345.1 Thuja plicata
TCAAATTAGGGAAAACAAATGTGCTATATCAAGGATAGATAAATCCAAATCACAAAAAGAAATATTATTCCCTAGGATATACTGTTAGACCTTGGAGGTGCTAAGAATGTAGCAGAGTTTAGCTTTTCGGATACAAGAATAACACAGAATGCTATCATGAAGATAGTGAAGTTTTAAAAAATACTTCAAGACATCCATAGTTGCTCATTAATAAACTCTATAAAATGTTTACTAATGGTTAAATTTTTGTGTGAAGTAATGAAGATGTCTATATGGTTAGGGTTTCGGGGTGGGTATATAATAAGCATTGACGGTATACCAGTGAGAAACTGCAACCATGGTCGTATTGTATCAAATAGAATGACAAGGGTCTCGGCAGATAAAGCAATATCAGAGAACAGTGTTTCCATACCTTTCCAATGTTCGTTGGAGTATCAAAAAGTGGTAACAAAAAAAGTCCGCTCAAACTTGAAACCACTCAAATCTGCGTCAGAAACATATGATGCTCCTTCATGCCATTCCCATTTCCATTCCCAACATTCTTGCCCAATCACATTCGCAAACCCTCTGCAAAACAAAAAACACAGACAATCGCAAACCCTCTGCAACACACCAAACATAGACAATCGCAAACCCTCTGCAAAACAAATAAAAACATAGACAATTGCAAACCCCCGATCGCTTCTTCACATTCCCAAACCAGGAAGACGACGGTGGGGTCAAAAACAATAAAACATTTGCAAACCAGGAAGACGGCGGTGGGGTTAAAAATAGCAAAAGAGGAAGATGGTGGACCCAACGGAAAGATTAAATGGATTTAAATCCTCCAAAACCTTATTTTAATTTTGAATTCCACCTATTTCGTGGGAAGATGGTGTTGCCCATTTTTGAGTCAAAATCGGGTTTCATCTTTATAACCGAAATTTAATTTATGACAACCAAACAGTGGATTTGAGCAAAAAGTGGAAGTGACGCACCCAATTCCGGTGCAATTCCGCCAAACAAACAGGGCCTTATAGTTGTTGAGAATGAATCATTGTATTTTTTTTAAAGAATTTGCTAGTTATCACAATATGTAGGTCATTTCCTTGACTCACTAATGTACATGTAGTTTAGAAAGATCTTATTCAATCATTGATGAATTTATAAATATAGATTTAGTGTAAATGTGGTGGTTTAACTCTTTTGACTAAAATTGGTAAATATATTTGAAAATACATTTTAGCTTCATTTTTTGAGTTGAATGTTAGGGTTTTTTGTTATTTATATAAATGCAAAGACAATTTTTGGGTTCATAGGATGTTCGTAGAATAGATTTAGGGTTTGTCATTTTAGGGGCAAATAATGAAGTCTAAACTGTAATAATAGTCTATTACTTATTACATTATGTAAATTTTAATTTAATCTAGGGTTTATAAGGTTAGGTTCTAAAATACTTAATCTAAACATTAAATAACTAAAATATTTACTTAATATTTAATGTTTATAAGGTTTTGATTAAACAATATTTAAATCCACCCCAAAAATTAGTAACAATAATAACATGAGAATTAAAATTTTCCATAGTGATTTTTAGTACCACCTTCTTTTCTGAACATATACACATCAATACATATTTAATAGGTATTAAATTTCATATTCCATAGCTAATGAGATCACAATACCCCTGATAGTATAATGTCATTTGGGATCACATCACAAATAATGGTTATGAGGTTGACTCAATCAAATTTTTATTTTATTTCCAACATGTATGTAATTTTAAGTAATTCTGAACTATATTAAAAAATATGATTAAAATATTGAACAACTATCTCTTAATGATCATCAAAATTAGCTAAGTTCCCTCTCTTAATTTTTAAATTTATTGTATCTTTTATGTATAATTTGTCACAAAGAGCATTAAAAAATTTTAATTTCCAATCTCTTTCATGTATAATCTGTCACAAAGAGCATTAAAATGCAACAAAGACCCCTTTTAGTTTTCTGAAAATAAAATTTTCTATAAAAAGGCATAAATTTGATCTAGAATTTAGATAAAAGAAATAAAACAATAAGAGGAAAGTATTTTAGTTCTATTAATGCATAAGACACTATGAAAGGACTTACAAACCAATGCACATGATTTCAATTTAAGAGAAAATATAAGGAAACAAAGTTTATCACCTTAAATAATACAAATAAGATAAATACTTAAAGTCAATAAGACACACGGTGGGAGAGTGGGGTTTAAGAGGTTAGAAAAAACTAGGGATCGATCAATGGAGGATATATTTGATTGAAAGAAAGTTGGGACAAAGAAGAATAAAAAGAAATAGTTTTATGAAAATTAAAGATCAAAATAATAAATCTAAGAAATAGGAGTGGGAGAAGTTGGCAAGGTATAGGGAGAAGTAAAGGTAGGTGAGAAGAAGGGAGAGTGGAAGTGACACATAAAAGAGTTCAAAAAATTGTTAAAAAGTGAGGAAAATAGGAAAAGTAAATAAGATATAGGTTCTTTTCATAAATAAGATTCGAATTTATCTTATATCAATTTTTATTTTTATTTTTTTATAAGGTTAATTTATTCAATTATTAATATAAAAAGATATTACGATTGACAATAAATTATCAACATTTATAAAGATTGATTTGAATATTATGATAAAGATTATAATAATAATTTTAATTGCTTCACATTATGTTATCATGTTGTGAGACATAATTATACAATGACACTACTATTCTTATCCATGTCATAAAAATAAAAATAAAAATGATATGACTCTTGATTTCCTCCTAATCCAATCATGAATGACAACTTTTATTTCACTATAGACTGTTGTTTTTATATTTTATTTATTTTATTTGTATGGATGTTGTAGATATCTTAAATATGATATCTCTCACATCTTCTACATTTGTAGAATACCAACAATGGGCTAATGATAATCAGAACTAATTGAAATTGTCATATTAGACATTCAATTGTAAATTACCATTTCTTGAACCTAAACTAATTGTAAATTTCCATTTCTTGAGCCTAAACTAATGTGTATGCATGTTTCTTTCTATAAAGAATCATAACTATCCCATATGGTTAGCCAGTAAAGAAGCTAGTGCACCCACTAGAGGGGCATTGATATATGTAGCTGGTTCAGTTTGTGCTGATTTCAGTCGAGTGTCTGTGAATTGGTCATTCTGGTCTGGCCCTCCAACAACTGCTCCTATTAGGATGTTTTGGTTGGGGCTATCTGTATTAAAGTAATCGCTATAACCTTGGCCGCATTTTATGTGACTAGGATGCTCTCTTATTGAAGGCAATGAGGAGCCTCTGTGATGAATGTATCTAGGAAATTTAGGTCCATATCCCACCATGTATGAAATATTCAAAGGATTGTCACCCAATATGTAATCTACCTGCATTCAAATGAGATTTTTCATTGAGTTAGAATAAGTATTTTGGTTTAGATGTCACATAAAAGTGATTAATGATTGTCTTGCATTTGGAGAATGGGTGAGACAACATTTAAGAACAAATTTTTTAATTTTGATTTAAACAACATATTTTAAGCTTTGATTTGTTTATATGGTTCATTTGAAATCGTATTAGCTTCTTCAACTTAGGACCCAACTATGATTCATCTATACTATGAGTCATCTAGGTGGCTCATCTAAAATTACACTAATAGGTAGGCCCTACACTATAATAGATGAGTCCTATTAGAGAAGCTAGTGTGATTTCACATGAGCCACCTAGGTGGTTCATCTAAAATCACACTAATAGGTGGTTCGTAGGTGGTTCATATGAAATCACACTAATAGGATGTGATGGCGGCTCATCTGAAATCACCCTAATAAGTGGGCCTTACACACAAATAGATGGGTCTTATACTCTATATATGGGTCCTATTGGAGAAACTAGTGTTCTACTGGAGAAGCTAACCACATTGGGTCTTGGGTGGCTCATCTAAAACCACTCTAATAGGTGGGTCCTAGGTGGCTCATTTGAAATCACACTAGTAAGATGTGATGGTGGCTCATTTGAAGTCACACTAATAGGACATGGTGGTGGCTCAATTGAAATCGCACTAATAAGTGGGTCTTACACTCTAATAGATGGATCTTATATACTATTAGATGAGTCCTACTAGAGAAACTAGTGTCCTACTAGAGACACCAGTGTGTTTTCATATGAGCCACCCCAAAATCAAATTGGATCTTAGATGGCTTATCTGAAATCACACTAATTGGTGGGTCCTAAAAAGTTTATTTGAATCACACTAATAAGACTCGCCTATTAATACCATTTCAAATAAACCACCTAAACAAATTAAAACTTAGAATGCATATTTAAACTTATCCTCCATTTTACAAACCTGACGTTGAGCAGCAGCTATAAGTCTGGCTGGAGTAACTTGAACATTGCCACATGAAATAATTTGATTTGAACGACGTAGATAAGTAGCATAAGTGAAGAGTAGAAATGAAATGCTAGTCACATCCTGCATGTTGATTGGATATCCTTTATGGATTAGTCCACCTGTTTAGGAACCAGATTTTTATGAGTTATCTGTGAAACAACATTAGTAATAAGAGCAACTGATTCATTTATATGGAAAAAGATTTGGGTTACCTGGAGTGTAGGTCACATGATCATTAGGTGTTTCAGGTAAGAGCCAGCACATGAACTTGTCTGCATTGCTCTTGAATTCTTGCATGGAACTCACATTCGCTAACAAAACCTCCTAACATTTTCAAGTTTTAAGTCATTAGTAACACAGATTTTCTCGGATTTTTTAAGAACAAGTGTGAAATACATGCAATTTGTTACGTGGGACAGACAGGTTAGTTATATTGATAAGCACAGAAATTATGGAAAAGTTACTGAGCATTCGCAGGTTTCAAACTTTTAATGATTTTATAGTGGAAACTGTCTAGCAAATAAGGGGGCCCAATATTTGTTCCGAGATACTGGGAGTTTTAATGAGGGGTGGTTAGTAATTTTTAGCATTATAGAAGCAAAAATATTGTTTATATTAAGCCGACTTTGTTGAGGACTTTCATTAAGATTTATAAATAAAACTGTGTTAAATCTACTTGTTATTTTTCTGTGTTTGTGATGTTCCTGAAAATAAAAAGGATAATGTTGTTAATGATGGTTGGGAAGGAATTTTCTTATGGATACTTAAATCATATTTATATATAAGATAAATTAGATGGCCTATGTTTTCTTAAGTGGACATCAATCTAAGGAGTATTTTAGTATCAGGGAGAAAATAAAAAATTAAGTGACTAAAAAATTTAAGATGGCTATTGGACAAAGCAGATTAGATGGAGAAAAAAACTTACTACATCAAAGAATTTAACCCAACTTAGAAATACAATAAAAAAACATATTTGAAATAGTTGTTAAAGTAAAAACGAGGTTGTCTATTGTATAATACCTAAAGAAGTTTGGAAAGAGAGAACTTGCATATTTTGTAGTAAAGGAGTGGTGGAAACAGAATGACACTTTATTATAGAGTGTACAGCTTATGATGATTTCAGTACCTAGTATGAAAATAGCTTAAAAGTAGACAGACTTCACAATTCATTTAAGGAAGTAAAGATCAACAAGACAACTAACTTCTTGGTCAAGATCCATCATAAGAGATCAGATATAAAAATGAGTTCAAAGATAATTTATATATGTGATTCTTGGTCCCCTAAACTGTCTGATCTCAAAGAATCATTTAAATCATTCATTCAATCAAGCCTCTTATTCTTATTTCCTAAATTTTGTTTCCAACATATTAAGATTTTTGAAATGACTCTTTCCACATCTATCTATCTATCTATCTATCTATTCAGATTTATAAACCCATTACAAAATTGGAAGAATCAAATATGAAGCAGTTTATTACAGAGTTGAAGAGCAAGAAAAATGTAGTTCACCTTGGCTAAGAGCACGTTAAGCCCAGCATGTTTGTCGTCCCATCCAAATCTCATAATGCTTCCATAACCCCCCAATCTCTGAGTGTTTGATACAATGTAGTTTTTATAAACCTGGGTTAAGGTTGCTTTACGTAACCACGCCACAGCCCACAGTAACTCATCCTGTAAAATTGAAAAGAACTTCAGTATATATGTGTAGTTATATGAAGGGTATTACTGAAAAGAAGATTAGTAATGAAAATCAAAGAGAGAAAAAAAATCGTACATAGAAGCCATTAGGGCTGCAGTAAAATGGGCACGCTCCTTGTACTGTGTTAGTGTAGGATGCTTGGTATTTATCAGCAAACTCAAAACTCTGTTTATACATAAAAAAAAATTATCAGCAATTTATAAAGAAATAATTATACATAAAAGATGGAACATTAATAAGTTTTTTTATATAATAGATTATTGAATGTTATTCAAAATATTAATTTATTATAATAATTTTTTTTATGATGGACTACTGAATGTTATAATAAATTCTATTTTAATGATGGATTACTGAATATAATACTATGATTAAAAATATGATACAATATAACAAACTCTCTTTTTTTTAAAGAATTACTGAATATAATAATATAATTGAAAATATGATACAATATAGCAAATTCCCTTTTTTACATTAACAAACCCTTTACTTTTTATGATAGACTAACATTTAGTATTAAAAGCATACACAGTTAACTATTTCCTTTAGTTTTTAGTTGTGTGGACTATTTAATTTTTAAAAAAAGGGTTTGTTATGTGGTAACTATAAATCCCTACATTATAAATTATAAAGAAAATGCATTTACTTACACGAATGGCAGAGTCCAGAAGTGCTTTAGCATATGCAGGATCTGATTTTCTGAAGACAATGGATGAAGCAGCCAAGGCAGCAGCAATTTCAGCAGCAACCTCTGAACCTGGATTATCCTTGGTGATTTTGTAAACTGTTCTGGTAGTATCCATATCTTCTGGTCTCTCCCAACAATTATGGTCTAGGACAGGATCACCTACCTGGTGGAAGAATAGCACTAAAGCTTGTTAAATGTGTGCTAATTCACTCATAACATATTAGCAACAATTATGCTAGGAACTTTCATAGATGAACTTAAAAAATTAAACTTGTAGATTTGAATTTGAAAAAAAAAGTACTTAAACTTGTAGATTTGAATTTGAAAAACAAATTTCTTATTTTATATTGATAAATTTAGAGTTGAATTGAGGAGAATGAAGTAAATGTGGGAGAATTTACAGAGAAAATCTCCCTAAACAAGCAACTACAGTATGATCTGTCATGTGACGGTGGGAGTGAGGTAAGAGAAATGGTTTGAAAGCAGATCAATGTGGTAAAATATGGTGTTCAAAAAAGGCATAGAACATTTTTTTTAATGATCTAGGTTACAATTAGGGATAGAATTTATAGGTGAATGAGAACCCAGTACATCACCTGCACATATATGGTGTCTGGATTTGAAGTGGCTTTGAGAAGATAATCTGTTCCCCAGCGAATTGCAGCCTTTGCATTTTGGAGCTCAGAACGCATGTGCTTCCCAAATTCTATGACACTCCATGACAACATTGTGATAGAGTATGCCATGGGAAAACCAAATTTGACATTGTCTCCTGCATCATAATATCCTCCCACCAAGTCAACCTGCACACCAACAAAATGCACTCATAAGACCAACATAAAACATGAATGTTAACTCACAACATGATCAAACATAAAGTATGGAAACAAAAAATCAAAATTACAGAAAGAACAGAGCATTCACAAATTTGATAAAGAACACATAATGACTCATGCATAGGCCCAAAATTGAATTTGCAAAGTTCAAAGAAGTACATTTTCCTGTGAACCATCAAGAAGAGCTGAGTCACTTCTCCATTTCAGGCGTTGATTTTCAGGGAGCTTTCCTGATCTCTGACCTTCAAAGAACTTAATACACTTTGACAGAGCATGCCTATAATCACGGCGTTGAAAGCTGCTATTTGTACCCCTTGGTAGGGCTACTAACAACACTAGTAAAACCAGCACTTGGGTTCTCTGAAACTTGCAGGCCATGATTGACACCCAATGTTGATTGTTGCTTGCCCTCAAATTCAAAGCCCAAAATCAGCCCAAAAACCAGAGATTCCAATGATATATAGATTGGTCCATGCAATCCAAAAGACAAACTAACTATGCATAGCTTTGATACTCACAACCAGTCTTCACAACTTCTGAGGATTGCAATTTGCAAATCCTTTTTATAATGGGTGTCTGGAATCCATTTACTGTAAGATAGAGGGTGAACTTTAGAACTTGTGTTCTGCCACAAGTATCGGTAAAAGTAGAATGAAAATAGTGAACATGGGAGATGTGAATCCAGAAACGGTTGACATAGAATGTTGCAGAATTAATGTTTTAACTGGATTCCAGGCCTGCCTTACGCATTCATCCTCCTTTTTAGAGGTTCGGCATTAAAAAATGCCGATTCTCAATTGGGTCTTGATTTTCAGCGTTTTCAGCTCCTCTTGAAAAGTACTATTTACAAACATTTCTTAACTAAAACCATTTCTAACACGTTCTTTTATCCATTAATAGCATATATTCAGCTTTGCCTTTTTTACTGAAAGTAGAAATAGTATGGCGAAGAATTCAACTCTTTGGGAGATTGTGGATGGTTTTATTTTGATACTCTTAGATTTCTTTTAAAGAAATAAAAACTAATTCCCTTCCCGAGTTTCTATTGAAAATGGAAGAAGATTCTTACACTTCTTTAACATGTTCATATGGAGTTTCATACAGATTTTCACTAGTAATCACATTGTGTATCGATTAGGTGTGGAAGTTAATTAGAAAATTATGTAGCTTATTTTTGTGCATATATTTGTCTAGTACATAAGATTAAATGATAGATCATTTGACAATAAATGTTGTTTGAGCAACAAAGGTTTGAATAGAGAAGTGACAACTTCAAATCAACTATGCATCCACTTAAAGGCATCCAAACACAACTGAAACAAAACTTCTAAATCAAGAAGATAATCAAGCTCCATTATCAAAATGCTCATGTTATGTTTGCAATAGGGAGATAGAAGAGGGAGAGGGGGATCTAGAAGATGACCCAAATGGATTGCTTTTAAGAGAGAGAGATGGTTTCGTGAAGGCTTCTTTACATTTATAATAATTATTTCTTGCTTATTATAAGTATCTATTTGATTATAATTATTAATTAGTGATTTTAGACTTCATGCTAATGACTAAAATTTACAATGGTTTGATCAATTTTGCTTGCTTTACACTTTTTTTTTATGAACTTGGCACATTCTTTCATTACATATTTCTAAACCTAGTGTGTATGAGGATAGTGTTGCCCTAATTTTCATCCTATCAAATGCCCTCAAAAACTATATATAGGCCAAGACACTCCATTACAACGGCTAGTTGCACCTCTTAAGCCTATATGAATAGTACTAGAATGAAATTTCTTCATAATACACAAGGCTAAATATTTTCACCTACTTATCATCACAAATGTATATATATAATCACCTTATAAACATGATGAGTGGTGCAGGAGCACCCATGGGTTGGTAAACAATCATATGCAATTTTGTTGTGTGAAGCCTTCTGAGGCATGTTGTATATTTCATAAGGTCATGTTGACCATAGTGTGTGAGTATAATAGGGATTAGGGTCTAGTTAAGTCTTAAAGTCCTCAGAAAGTTGCAATTAGGGGCTAAAATGTTGTAAAGCCTCCTGATTGGTTAGATGAGATGATGATGTCATCATAATGTCATTAGGGCTTGGAGATGTTTAGAAACTTGTTCGAACCTAGGTTGGAGTCTAGGATGAGGTTAGATGAGTGTTTAATCTCATTTTCATTAAGTTGTAAAAAGATGCAAAAAGATGTAAAAAAAGTTGCTCGGACAACGTTGTCCAAATCTTGCAACTTGATGAAGGAGTGCCCTAAGCAGGGAAAACTTTAGTGGCGAATAGTCGCCATTTGGCGAATATCTCATGTCTGCAACCCGAGATTTGGTGAATATATTATGTATAGTAGGTTGTCCACATCACCCGACCTTTATAAATATTGGGTCAAATGCCCAGGCCCATCGCCCATTGGTTTATGTATTTTTATCCTTTTCTTTCCCAATATCGCCAATCAAATTAATTGTTGGACACTATGAATTGAAAATTTTCGCCTACAATTTCCAAAGTTTGTTGTAATTGACAACCATATTCGCCAATATGTGGTCGATATTTAAGGTTAGGGTACAGGTTATGTGACATGTGTCTCTATTCTGAAGACTTTGAATGAAAATTTATGACTTCTAAAACTTTGTCCCGAAATAGATTTGACATGTGTCTCTATTTTGGAGACTTTTGGGGGAATCTTTGTGTCCTTTTAGTCCTTGGCCCAAAATAGAATTCCTGCCATTCATCTAGGATCATCCGACGGCTATAAAAAGTAAGGTTAGTTCATGTTAGAAGATAGAAAATCAACTCACGATACCTTAATAAAATAATAAAATTCAATTGAGCTTTCGGGGGCGCTGCCCCTCGACCCCGCCCTGTACTGCGACAGGGAGCGCGCTAGGGGCATTGCCCCCAAACCCTTGTCGAATAATAATGGTTTCTTGGTATGTGTGCCTGTCATCGCAATTTTTTTCAATAATGAAACATTCGCCAAGATTTTATGAAATTTTCATATAATTGAAAAAAATCGCAAGTACAACTAATATTTTTTCATTTCAAATTAAAAATTTTTGCCAACAATATTAATTTTTCCCTCCCAAAATAATGTAGGATTCGTGAGTATTTTACACCTTTTCCCAGGAGGTGGTTTCTTAAAGTTTTCCCTGGCCCTAAGTGGAAACCAAAGGTGAAATTGTCCTATTTAAGACAGGAGATGACCTAATCCCAAGGTTAGACACCCATTGTACATATTTTGCTTTGAGAATAGAGAGAAGTGCTTGGTTGTGAGTAAATTTGTTAGTTACAGAGTTACAGTAGTTTGTAAATAGATTGAATTTGTTTATGTAGTACATGCATGGCTTAGAGTAGTGATTTTCCTTTCTTTGTGTGCCATTGGTTTGGTATTTTGAAGTTTTGTAATTAGTTTAGTGTAAATATTTGTGTTCTGCACTGCTCACTGGTTCAAACCAGGCAGTTGTTGAAGATGGAGACCTTGCTCACTATCCCACCGTTCAATCTGTACGACCTCTTGGGGATAGTGGGTAGACTCCACGTACATAATGTGTATAGGATCTTGGGCCCTTAATTACAGAGGAAACATTTTTAAGGTCTTTCCCTAGGCGAGCTAGTGGTGAGTCTGGCTAGGGAAGACATTGTTGTAGAGTTGTTTACTTGCAGGGTGTGAACTAAAGACCCAATCAGCTATTGGGAATTGAAGTTGGGAGTCTTATAAAGATTTGGTGAAGAGGAGAAGGCCGTGCCAATCCAGATTGGAGTCTAAAACTTGCAGACTAGCCAAGAAATTAGTGAAGTCCTAAAACCCTCCTAAAACCACACATTTTGGGTTAGGGCATTGTACGGAAGGGTGGAACCCTAAGACCCCAAAAATCCTTGAGATGTTGGAAAATGAACCCAGAATCCAAAGGAAATTTGCACGGTCCTTTTGGAAAGAAGTGGTGAAATCCCTATTTTCTCGGAATAGGAGGCCTAATAGGGCTACTAGCCATTAGGTCTATTTTGAATCCAATTGAAGAAATTGACTAGTAAAATGAATCAAGAGGGACTCCAAAAACCTCTAGTTGATCAAATTGCAATGTCTAAGAACACCTTCTCACCTCTGCAAGAATACTTTACAAGCTTTGGGGTGGAAATTCTTTAAGTGAGTTTAAGGGCTAAAGGATAGGAAGCTAGTAAGCACCAAGTAGAAGTCATGGCTTGGTAGTTGGGTCGGTCAAGGAGACTAGGGGATCAAGAACCTTGAAGAGATCATATAGTTCACAAGGTGTGTAGAGAAGGCACCTTATAGTCTATTGAAAGGCTAAGAGCATAAGCTTGTGATTGGCTCATCCAACCTCCCTATCAATGAGGAATGACTTCATTAGTTTGATATGTCTATCTATCCTTCTCACTTCTTCCCATATGCTATTATTTTGGTTTCCTTTTCTATTTTTATGTTTCCATGTTCCTAGCTATCATTTGAATGACACAAAGACAAGTTTAGTGGTGTATGTTTTGACAAGTGACTTTACAACACGTGTTGTGTAATTCATGTCACTTATTCCTTTTGTATTGTATTATTTCTACTTAACAATTTTTCTTATGTCATATAGACTTTGATCATACTTTCCTATTCATCTATTTGATGACATGTAACTGATTGAATGTTTGAAAATGTTAAGTTGAAGATGATGCAAGACATTAAATCAGTTAATGGTTTGTATTGTCATTGATGTCAACTTGATATCATCTGTATGGTCATGTATATAATGCCAAGGACTTCAGAGAATCAATGGAATAAAGGTTATGCTTTCAGCAATGCATAAAAGTCAAGTATTCACCAAGTGACAGACTACACCGGCAGAGTGCACACCATCGGTAAAGATAGAAATAAAGTCACAGTGATACCCGACAAGTAGAAGACAGTGTTGCCAGATGAAGCAGAATCACAAGATGCCCGATGAGCTAAAAATAGTGTTTCCCGACGAGCAAGATCCAATGTTGCCCGACGAGAAAGATCCAATGATGCCCGACGGACAGAGATCCCGAAGCTAACTGAAGTTGTACCGACGGATCTGGCAGTTGTCACCAGCGACGAACTGCAGAATTGACCGACAGAACAGAGAGATCAGAAAATGACAAAATATCTATCTGTCAGAGCTTAAGGATAGACTTAACTGGTTGTTTTATTTTTTTTATTCGACCACAGTTAAGTAAGTGATTTAAAGATGATTTATACAGTTGGCAAGAAGATAACTACAAGATAAATCAAGAGTTCAAGCCATAAATCAATTTGGCTAGATCGTTTTTCATGCCAAGCATCAAGAATCAAGAACTAGAATTAAGGGATATCATGTCTATCTAAGAGACAAGCATAATTCATTCCCACAAGCAATCAGATACATGGGGGAGTGAACTGATAGAAGATGTTGAAGAGAAACTGATGAAGGATAAACTTCATACAGTTCTGATCAATCAAGCTAAGGGAGAGCTAAAGAATTCTACAGACACCAACGAACAGAAAAGCACAGCATCATAGAGCAGAAAGAGTTAAGTACAAAGGAATTGAATTGATAAATTGATCAGAAAGATATTGTAAGTAAATAGATCTGAAAATCTGCAATTTAGTTGCATTAGAAACAGGTAATTTTGTTTCGGTTTAACCATTGAAGCATTAAGTCTCTTAACAGAGCAGGACTTAACAGTCTTTTGTAATTGAGGTATATCCTAACAGATTACCAGAAGGTTGACTCATGATAGTAGCATCGATCTTACCTAATTCCTATTGACAGTCTAAGAAGAAGGTTGATTCAAGGATGGTAGTAAGATTAGCATAAAGCCTATTGATAGTCATGAGACTAATTCAAGGATGGTAGCATAGATGTCAGATACTAAGTGACAATCTATGTATAAAAATCCTCTAACAAGGTCGCACTTAACCGTGTGTTTGTAACCTTTAACAGGGTTGGCTCCTAACAGGGCTCACTTCAGAAGAGTGAAAATTTGGGGTACCGGTCCCAGTGGTTTTTCCTTTAACAGGGTTTCCACGTTAAAATCCTTGTGTTATATGTGTATGGTTCATTACTTTATTGTTTTACATTCTACATATGCATTTATGGATTGATTGGTATACTCTGCATATTTACTGAGTATCGATAAATATAGTTTACTACTTATTGGTTATCAAGGAGAATAAGGACAGACAAGGTAAACTGACAGACAGTTATTTGTTTCAAATATTTAAAGGCATACATCTTGTAGGGACTTAATAATTGGAGAAGTACTGATTGGTGGATTAAAGTTTAAATTGGATAAATTTTTGAGGCCATTGATTCACCCCCCCTCCCTCTCAGTTATTACCAACACTATTTACCTTGTAGGCCCTTACACATTGGATTATTTTCTTATGCCATGGTTATGCACTTCCTATTCTCATTTAACATTTCATATTGTGATAAGTAGGAGTTTCAACAATTTAAATTATGATATTGCAGGATTCAATTGTGTAGTTTTTTTAGTCAAACTCATTGGCCCGTGTTCCATGAGTAGTGGTTCATAGGAACCTATCTCTCATGAGAATGAATGGAACACTTAGCACTCGTTGCATCTATTGTGTCATTCTATATTGTGGTTTGAAATTTATTTCCCCACCTAGGGTGCATATTTAGATTACATTATTATTATTATGTTAGCTTTTCATGCTTGTCTACAAATCTTGTTTGAATCATGCATCCTCTTGTATTCAATGTTTACCACTTTGGACTAGCCCTTTACTAGGCACTTTAGCCTCTAAATACATATAAAATATTTAGATATTTTTCTCAATAAGACTATAAAGGAATATATAATGTAATGAAAATGTATTATACTGATAATGGGCTTACAATGCCATGTAGACATGTAATAAGCATCTATAAACACGTATAGGCATATTTTGATATACATTAGGAAAATATAAATGTACACCTACAGTAAAATATGTGTACATAGTAACTATGAAATATCATCAATTGATTGATGATTCTTTCCTTGTTGAGAAGATGAAGCTCCACTCTCATAATTGACAACTAGGTAAAAAGGAAACGGCAAAGAAGCAAAATTGCAAGTGAAAAATGTAGAGTGTATTAAGTGAGATGAATAAATATGTAGGAGAGAGGTACATATATAGGACAGGTGAAGTTCCTACCACCCTACTTACCAAGCCACCTAAGCATGATTAACATACACTAACAACTCCCTTAGCCTAGCTAAGGTGAGGAGAAAAGTGGGTCCCAACATCAAAGCCTAGCCAAATATAACGCACTCATGAAGCAAAGGGGAATATTCTATGGAAAATATCATCTTTGAATGAGGGTTAAAGGTGAGAAGTACAAAACTCCCATGTGAGGAAAAAATCCCTCCCATATGAGAGGAGTGATACATGCAATCACCCCTCAATATAGAATCTCCTACAGTAATAGAAGATACTTGATAATGAAAGCTGAAGTTGTTCCAATCCTGGTGAATAAAAATTCTCTGCTTAGGAAGACATAGAATCATAGAAGTATGTAATTTATCTTCACATTCCTGAAAGGAATATGAGAGAAGAAAACCCAAGGTATACACATGATTACTTTGAACTCTTCTCAAGTGTCTCCATGACGATACTGGAAGCTACCTAAAAAAAATCAAGTTTTCTAGGCCACAATAACAAAGTTGAAAATACTTTGTAAGTTCTTTGTAAAAGGTTTTGGGTCCTTTCAAAACCTATTTTTCACCTAATAAAAAAAAACATGACAATCCAAAATTTGATGAAGAATGATGCATATCATAGCCCAAAGACAGTGAAGTCCCCTCCAAATGTTGCTCAAATATCTCTAAGCCAATGTTGAAATGTGAAAAATGTTGATATGATGAATAAAGTACCATAATAAACTTAGGTATAGTGACCGTGGATGTATGGTGATAGTTGGACCAATGAGAATCTAGTACTACCACAATAGAAGCAAATATAGACAAAGAAAGAACAAGAGGGTCTGAAGATGCACTTACAACATCGGAGGATGATGCAACTCCTTAGGTGCTATCATGAAAGAGGGTATGAATGTCCTCAATTGTGTCCTCCAAGTTTGCAATGTGAGGCTCTACAAACAAAGATGGAATGGCTAGTTAAAATGTGAATGAGCTATCTCTAGAAGATGATTAAAATCCTATATTATTGAACCACTAGAAATTATCGAAGAAGCATCACTGAAATCAAAAGTATCAACAATAGATGAAGTGTCCTCAATTGGAGGAGAAAATGTCCTCAACTAGAGGAGACGAGTGTCCTTAACAATGGAAAAAATAGTATATGGAGGAGAATTATATGACGGTTGATCAGTCTCTAAGGACGTGTCCACACAAGCCGAGTTAGTAGGTGTCTCAGTGAAGGAGGCATCATGTTTAGATGAAGATTTAAGATCTCCAAATAGCTACTAGATGATGACCCAAGTAGTGAAAGGGTACTCTGCATGCTCAATGTGATAAATATATCCCTCATAAATTATGATGTAGGAGCATCCTAGGGTAGTTGGCAATCCTGTGTCACCAAAAATATGTTTTGGTTTGATTTTTGTTTTAGTAGTTTAACTTGGCTGGAGACCTGAGTTGCTTAGTCACTTTGGTGGTAGTTCTCAGTTGGAGATGTATTGCTTCACTATTGAACTAGGTGATTGGACTCAATGGTGGTCGGTGTTGCTGTGATAGTCTACTCGGGGTACACTGCTTAGTGGTAGTTTCTCAGTGTGTGCATCTCGATAGCATCTTGCTCGGTAGCATATTACTCGGTGGTATCTGTTTTGTGGAGTTCAACTCGGTTGTGTCTTTCACCGAGTGGTCTGGCTCTCAGTGTGCTTTTTTACCGACTACTTGTTGGGGTTCACCGACTTGTGTTTAGGGATTGGGCGCACATTGGAGATTGCATCCATGATTTGAGGGGGTCATTGGGATCGTGCTAAGTTCTTAGGTGTGCGGATTTGTGGAATTGGATCTTGTGTGGACCTAAATCTGGGTTGATGTGTTTTCCTATGTATTTGTTATTAATTGCAGCCGACTAGTGCATTTAATAATTGTTTATTGTAGAGTGTATGACTGACTGGGTCATTTAATTATTGTTGGCAAGACAACTTGTGGAAGTGTGTATAAAAGAGATTCTAGGTTGATGTTTAGAGGGACATGACAGAGAGAGGATGTAAAGATAGATAGATGACAACAGAGTAAGATAATAAGATGAATGATTGTAAGTTATTGCAGATAGTTGTAAGTGGGTAGACAGAGATTGCAGATTGCTTGGTAGCTTGCGAGCACAAGTTCAGATCTGGTTTCTTCCACTTAGCTATAGGGTAGATGGATAAGGTTAGATCCTGTGAGATCTTGTTGAATCTGTTGATGTAAGTGGCCATAACTGGGAAGGCCTTATAGCCCGACATGTTGCATGTAATTGGAATTATGAGATAATATAAATTGATATTGATATATCTAGTGTTGTGTTTTTCTTTTTGTTGGTTGCATGTTTGGACAGTCCTTTATTGGATCCTCCAAGGTTGGACTACATCAAGTGGTATCAGAGCTACTAGTTTGTTTCTTGTGGAGCTTAGGGTTTCTGAAGATCTAGAGATATGCCTCTAAGAAGATTGGACCCTAGGGCAGTTGCAGATCTTTTTGAGGAAGTGGAAGCGAGGATAACGAAAAGATTTAGATCTGGGATGGCGGCGATGAAGAATGAAATCATAGAAGGTATCAAAATTTTTGGATTGCATAGAGGTCCGAGAACGGATGATGGTTATGAAGAAGTTGTTGAAGACTTTGAATTTGTTGGATCTAGTGGAGATGATAGAGCCAATAGGATAGAGAGATCTGGAGGAGACATATATGATCGGTTGCAGAGATCAAGAGCTTGATTGAGTACAAACTACTGTATGGAAGTGTCCAAATTTTTAGGAACATTGAGACCCAAAGATTTGATTGATGGGATCAGTGAGTTAGAAGACTACTTTGAGCTGGAAGACATTGAAGATTTTCTTAGAGTAAGGTTGGCACATACTAATTTGAAGGGACATGCTGCTTTATGGTGGAAAGAATTGCAGAGGGACCGAGAAGAAGGCAAGATGAAGATCAATCGGTGGAGGTTGCTGGTGACAAAGATAAAATCTAAGTTCATTCCTGCTGACTATGAACTTGAATTGTTTAAGAAAATGTAGAACTTGAAACAAAAGGAGATGAATCGTGAAGATTATACTAAGGAGTTCTGCAAGCTGACTATTCGGTCTGGACATAGAGAACTTTCTAAATAAAAGGTGGAAAGGTATGTTAATGGTTTGAAATTCAATATCCAAGATGAGATTGGTATGTTGAAGATTGACTCGGTAGAAGATGCTTATCATTATGCATTGAAGGCAGAAGATAAGTTGAAGAGAAGACATTTTGGTAATTCCAGAGGGAAGGAGAAGCAAGAGAATTCATTAAAGGATAAAATGAGAGTTGAAGATGAACCAAAACATGTTGAACCAAGGAGAAAGACAGGTAGAGTTGTATTTAGAGGTACTTGTTACAACTATGGAGAAGAAGGACATCGGTCATTTGAATGTCCCCATGCAGATAAGAAGGTTGGTAGTCACTGAAATGTTGTGGTGAATGAGGTTGCTGAGAATGAACCTGAGGTGGAGGGTGTGAATATTTTTTTTAGGAGAACTTTGCTGCCCTCGAAGCAAGATGATTCTTGTCATAGGAAGAACTTGTTCAGGACTATGTGCAAGTCTGGTGGTAAACATTGTAAGGTGATTGTTGATGGAGGAAGTACTAATAACCTAGTTGCTAAGGAGATGGTTCAGAAACTTGGTTTGAAAAGGCTGAGGCATCCTTGTCCTTATAGGATAAGTTGGTTACAAGATGGTCATGCAGTAGAGGTGAATGAGCAGTGCATGGTGAGTTTTTACATTGGTACCTATAGAAATGAAGTATTATGTGAAATTGTGGAGATGAGTTCTTGTCATATTTTTCTCGGTAGACCTTGGCAGTATGATAGAGAGGCTATTCATGATTGTAAAATAAATTCCTTTACTATACCGAAGGATGGGAAGAAGTCTATTTTGATTCCTTTGAAGGATGCAGAGCTCGGTAGGAGGAACTTTAGCATTGGTAGCAGATCTGAAATGGTTACAGAGGTTGATTCAGACATGAGTGTGTAGAGATATGAAGATAATTCAACAAGTACTAGTAGTAAAAGGAAGCAGAAGAAGAACCAAGGGAAGAGTGTGTCAGTTGAGGTCTTGGAAGATATGTATATCAAGAACCAACTTGGGATCTATGTGTTGAATCCCAATAGATGGTCATCCAACTTCTGAGAACAGATTTTTCTCACCTGGGGTGTCCTTGATGCAGTCCAAGCTCGGAGGATCCAATAAAGGACTGTCCAAACTTGTAACCAAAAATAAGAACAACACAGCGGAAACAACACAATACCGGATATATCAATATCAATTTATATTATCTCAAAATGTAAATTACATGCAACATGTCGGGTTGTAAGGCCTTCCCGGTTAGGGCCACTTACATCAATAGATTCAACAAGATCTCGCAGGACCCAACCTTATCCATCTACCCTATAGCTAAGTGGAAGAAACCAAATCTTAACTTGTGCTCACAAGCTTCCAAGCAATCTGCAATCTTTGTCTACCCACTTACAACTATCTGTAGCAACTTACAATCATTTAACTTATTATCTTTCTCTTCTATCATCTATCCATCTTTACATCCTCTCTTTGTCATGTCCCTCTAAACAACAACCTAGACTCTCTTTTATACACACTTGCCACAAGTCGTCTTGCAAACAAAAATTAAATGACCCAGTCGGCCATACACTCTACAATGAACAATTATTAAATGCATCGGTCGGCTGTAATTAATAAAAAATACATAGAAAAACACATCAACCCAGATTTAGGTCCACACAAGATCCAATGCCACAAATATGCATGCCTCGGAACTCAATACGATCCTAATGACCCCCTCAAATCACGGATGCAATCTCCAATGTCCACCCAATCCCTAAACACAAGTCAGTGAACCCCAACTACTAGTTAGTAAACAAGCACATCGAGAGCCAGACCACTTAGTGAAAGACACAACCAAGCATAACTCCACCAAACAAATACCACCAAGTAATATGCTACCGAGCAAGACACCACCGAGCTACACACACAGAGCAACTACCACCAAGCAGTGTACCCTAAGTAGAATATCACAGCAACACCGAGCACCATTGAGTCCAGTCACCGAGTTCAACACTGAAGTAATACATCTTCCAAGCAAGAACTACCACCAAAGTGACCGAGCACCTCAAGTCTCCAACCAAGTTAAACTACTAAAACAAAAATCAATCCAAAAAAATTTTTTGGTGACACAGGATTGCCAACTACCACAAGATGCTCCTGCATCAAATTATAATGCCCATTAGTCCATAAATGGTTAAACCACTTGCTCTTCTAATATTTGTCATGTATCTCAGAAATGAGCCCTGGGAGACAAGATTGTAGACCACACTCATGGTAGTGATTCGGAATCCCTTGTTTCTAAGACAAATAGTTCTTTGAATCAAGCTTGACTACAAAAGGATTAATTTGCAGTTTTGATGTGATGGATCCCCCCAAAAGTGAAACTTTATCTTAATTCATGATTATGTGCAATCCCCATAATATTTCAATTAGTATCTCAAACCTAAGAAAAATAGGAAGGATGTGGAAATATACACAACACAACCTAGATTACACCTGCTTGATTTGGTTTCAAAGACTCCCCTCTAACAATTAGCAATTTATAAATGTAATGCAGAGGCATGACTAGTGTGAGCAAAAAATGACACTTTATAGAAAGAGTGTAGAATTGTTTCCAATAGATTGGTCATGGAAAAATAAGCACTTTATATATATATATATATACACACACACACACACACACACACACACACACACACACACACAATTTTGAACTACGAACAAAAAAATATGGTAATGTGATTTTTTCTCAATTTATCGGTCGGGCTTAAAGGGCACATACTAAGCTGATAGAGGTTAGGTGGTTGGGTCCACGACCCACTCCTTAAAGCATTCCTTTTTGGCTATTACCATTCCTATGAAATGTTTATTTGTTGTTTCCTTATGCAATGTCGGTTTGCTGCATGAAATAGGCAAGTAGCAGGAGATAAGCGAAATACGAATGAAAATTTGCTATTTTAATTTTTTAATTTTGTGTTATTATTTTTAATAGGAATTTATTTTAATTTAGGTAACAAATTTATATTATTTATTATATACAAAATATTATGTTTATTTAAAAAAAAAATTCTTGCAAAAATAATTTTATCTTATTTATTATATATATTTTTTGATGGTTAATTGGGGAAAGCCTAGGTTTAATTATTATTATTTGTTGATTTAATTATCATTATTTGTTAAGATTAAGTAGACTCACCCATGACCTCTCACAATTTTACCGTTGTGTTGTAGGTTATTGCCTTAACAATGTGATGTCAACCAATCAATATTTTTCAATTTTATTAATAATATCATATTTTGATAGTATAATGTAAAGTTGCAATTTTTTTAACAAAATAAATTTTAAAATTTACTTTTCTCAAATTTGATTGAGCAAAAACTTTTAGGAGATATGAGCAAAACATTTTTTTATTGTTCTAAAGTTTAACCAATAGAGAATTGTTTATGTGCAAAACATGTTTTATTGTTCTAAAGAAAGAACTAAATTTAAAATAGAATAGATGTACTACATCATAATTAAATATTTTTTAGTTATTTAAAAAAATTTAATTTTATTTTCAACATTAGTTAAATAAATTTTATAATTTAATTAATTATTTTCTTCAAAATGCTTTTAAAAAAATAATTATTGAATTATCTATTTCTTTTTCCACACTCTTCATTAATTTAGCCTTAATTATATAATTAGCCATGTCTTATATAATTAAAAAATTAATCCATTTAATATTAGAATTTTTAAACATATTTATTTAAAAAATAAATTATTTTATTTTATTTTATTCATTTTGTCCTCGCAAAAATATAATTAAACATTTTTTATTATTTAATGTTCATTGTTTCTTCTTTTGCACCTCTCAACAAACATTTATTTTGAGTTTAATGAATAATTTTTTAATTTAGATATATTATACAGCTAATTATCTTATAAATATATCTTTGTCAACTCATTTCATTGACTCTCATCTATTGATCTTCTATCCTTCTCATGTATTTAATTATGATGTAGTACATAAATTTTATTTTTTAATTTAATAAATACCAAGCAAAATAGATCTATTAATAATTCATTAAAGCCTCTCGTAATAAACCAACAACCAGGATAAAATTGAGGCAAGTGCACTAATGTTGTTTATCTCATTTCTTCAAATGAAATCTCTTTGTGGCATTTGGTGACACGATATATTTCGCGAGGAAGAATGACAAAAAATATCACATGCCATGTCCATGCTCTCACCATTTGCATGCGCATTTACCAGACATTTTGTCAAACAGTTTACATGTGATGTATGTGATCCTACACTTTGCATTGCTCAACGCATTTCTTTGCAGTTCCAAATGAAACCGAATTTCAATAAGGCATTTGATCAAACAATTTATGTGTAAAATGTTTGATTCCATGTTTTGCATGCATATCTACACAAGCAATATGCAAAACAATTCACATGCCTTCTCTACGCCTCCACATTTGCACACATCTATTGGAACAACTTCAACATTTGACAAAAATTGGTTTTAGATGATGTTTCGATGGATGTCTATAGCTTACTCTATGCCTTCCATTTGAGTTAAAATCATGAGGATGCTAACAAATAATTTAGCCCTGCAATTGTATACTTTGAAAAATGTCAATACCCTGCTCCAAGGTTCCATTTTTCCAAAGGCAGGGTACATGCTATCACATGTTGTGGAATTTGTCTTTCCTCTTGGAGATTAAATTAGATGACCTTTTTGATTTCTGGAATTTTGGAAACAATTGTGCATGTGTACAATTAGCTGGCCTTAGATTTTGATTAAACTAGACATCCTTTTTATTTTGCATGGATGAACTTTAAAGACAGCTCAGTGAAAAGAAATAGTTGTATGATCATATTTTATACCTTCTTATTTTGATATTGTAGACACCTAAATCTGATTAACACATCTAATCATATTTAGTGCCTTTTAGGACATATCAACTAAGTAATTAAGCATTACCTAATTGACCTATGTCATCCCCTAGCCCTAATTAATTCAATTGATTGGCTATAGTCTTGATTAATTATTAAAAGCAACTAATAGCTTAATAATTAATTAAAACCCTATTCCCCTATTATTGAATGAATATGTTATTTATGTAATTCAATTCATTAATATTCCCTTTTGTTAGAATTGATGAACATCAATACAACCAAGATCACCTGCATGCAAAGCTGTTACAAAGAAGAAGAAGACAGAAGAGAGAAGGATCCAGAAAGCTATGGCGGCCGATAGGCCAGAGACTGAAAAAGCATGTTGCAAGAAATAATCTTCTATTAACAACAATGAAATGATTTACAATCTCGATACTGAAAAGTAAAGCGGTGAATCCTTAAAAAGGATACCGAAGCCCTAAAAGGGAAACTAACAGAAATAGAAACTGCCTAAGGTTAGCTGAAGCAAACTAGAGTGAATAGGGAAGTTACTAATTAGATCATAATGATTTAAATTAGTAACCCCAATAGACTATTACTCTAACACCCCCCCTTAAGATAA
>MU225099.1:351839-362087 GCA_018584345.1 Thuja plicata
ACGACTATATTCCTTCTATCTTCTTTCTACTTTCTCTCTATTACCCATTTGTTGAAATATGGTCTATATCACTGGGACCATTATTTGTAAAAACATGGGGGAAAGGCACTGTAAACCTACAATAATGTACTCTTACTAACTATTTTCATTTTTTTTTACAGGTCTACGGGTTAGCCATCTAGTTTGGTAAGAAAGCACATAATCTTTTGATAAAAAAATTCCCATTTCACTTTTTGTTGTTTAAAAAGAACAGTGTATGTACTGACATCATTTCACACTTGGTTTTGGGTTTCAAAGTCAACATTTTTTTGGGGGGCTTAAAACGAACATGCACAAAATCTCGAATGCTTTAAGGAAAATGAACAAATCAAACATCTGATTTTGGGTTTAAAACTAAACAATCAAATCACACATCTTGTTTTTGGATCTTAAAATTGAACTAACTATCAAACACTTCGCTTTTTGGGTTTTAAAATTTGACAAAGCAATCACAGATTTCCTTTTGGGTTTAAAATTGAACATAAAACAAACTCAATCTTGAATGCACAAAGACAAACTGAACAAGGCAAACAATATCTCACTTTGGTGCTCATAAAAAGAACAAGCTTGTACATTCATTTCAGTTTTAGATCAAACACACATTGCTTAACTTATCAGAAACTAATCACGTGTCTTATGTGTTTGGTGCACTTGCACAAAATTTTGTAGAACGCAACCTCACTTTATGTACTATCCTCTCCCATTGGCTCTCGTGGTCGTTGGTGCAAGAGAAAGGTGATTGTGACCGTTCAAACTTTTTTTCAAGATCTACTCTTGATAAATCTTCAGATCTACTTAGAGGATTTTTTCCAAAAGAAGAATGAGTCCTTTTGGAGAATGACCCCAAACTGATAAAATCCTTCAGCCGGTATATAAATAAGGCGCTAACCAAAAGAGCATCTATATCCTTTCAAGCTCAGGCGGGTCATGTTCAATGGTAGTCCGGACTGGGTGAACTCCCCAACATATCGGCATGATTGAACTAGGCTCTTAAGTTAGTTACGTCGTACAAATCGATTGTGGGGACACCATGAAAATACTATCAACTAATCAATCTAGCAACCTACCTGATCCATCCCTGAAAGCTTGATAATCGGCTGGGCAAGGAAGATGGTAACTTCCTCAAGAAATTTGCACATTCGTGCCACCCTGAGCATTTGGAGTCGGCTAATACGACATCATGGAGCCATAGCATGCTTGATGGTGGTCATATTCTGATTAGCTCTTGTGTGTGTGCCTACGTATGTAGACAAAGGTTTTCAAGCTCACCGCATCCTTAAGGTAGAAAGTGCGTGTACGTGTTTTTAGTGTTACAAACCTTGTGCAAAATAGTTCTTGAACATACACAAATCTAAAGGTTTTGAAAGTAATTTTGCGAAGGAGATTGACATTTCATGCTTCTTGCAAGGTTGCTTTGCCTCTTGCAAGATTGTTTGCTCATAAATTCCAAAAGTTCATCACTTGTTCCAAAAGCAAAAATAATCCAAGGCACACTTGTCGTAGTCACTGCCTACAAAAGTATCAAATTGAACCATGTCCCATTCCACCAAGCATTTGAAAGTGAAGAATCCTTTGCAACATATCCATTGAGAACAAAAGGCCATAACCAAAGAGGCCAAGAAATATCAGTATATCACTGAAATCATCAAGGCATAAAACCACAAACTTGAGGAATACGAGAGGGTCAAGTATAACTAAAAAATTCTTTGTTTTCTATAGAAATAACACACCAACAATGCCTTCATTCACTTTGAGCACTCCACCAATCCAGCCTATCATACAGTTGTTCATGCAAACACACGTACTTGATTTCACACAGTATGCCTAGCAACTTCATCACTACAATCGGTCATTCTTCCTCTTCTTAGATCACTTCACCTGCATTTAGGACCTCCCTATTTGTCATCTCTATAATCACATCACACATCATCCAAAGCATAATCCTAGCATAAATCTGAATTCAATCCTAAACCATCCCTTAGCAATCCTAAACCAATCCTAAAGCATCCTAGTTAATCCTAAACTAATCTTAGCAAATCCTAGATCCATCCTAGCAACCTTGCATCGAATTTTAACAATCCTTATCATCCTAGAAAGCGCATCCTTCACTTGATATCCTAGCCTCTTTTTGAGTTGCTTACCCTTCATCCTAATTCAAGGATCATCATCTTAGGTATCTTTAGAATGACACACTATTTTAAGATAACCCCCTCCGTCTGTGAAACCTCATCACCTTGAGAAAAAGGTTGGTTCACATTGATCGAGAATCCCATCAAACTAAAGACCACAAGTCTATCCTAGGTTTTGGAAATCGTATCCACCTTTATCATACATTAGGAAAGCAATCCTTAATCAGTATTTTTTTACCAAGTCATCCTTAGTCTTTCAGGAAGCATCCCCATCATCATAGATAGCATCATCCTAGATCGTCATCTTAGCATCGTCATCCTTAGTCTTTTTTAGAACAATCCTTGCATTTTATCTTGCATCTTACATCCAACTCTTTAGGGCATTCATTTCATGCCACCCATCACACAAGCCGCTAAGAAGAAGAAATACATGGCCCTTAATCAGTCAGCTAGTTCATCTAACCCAACAATAGATCACTCTAACACGATGGATTCCTTTGATCCACGACAGAACCTACCTATCCAGCACATTTGGGTAGACACTAATCAGATACCCACCGTGAGTACTATCGAAACATTCATCAATCATCTAGCGCATGTTCACATGGTAAGAACCATGAGTGGACATAACATCAATCAAGTACTCACCGATATTCAACAACAAGGAATCCAATTCCCACCTTGGATTATACCCACGCTTATTACACAACCTATGGGAATTTCAGGAGCAAGTCCTTATACCATCCAAAATGAAGTTGTTGATCCCCTTTAGCGAGCCTTACAGGTAGGATCTCTTATCTCATATATGATACAACCTTCCATCCCACCTTCCATCGTGGACACAACACCTCCATCTACCTCGGTCATAGTCATGGGAGCCCTGCCTCCTAATCCACCATCTACAACGCAAGCAATACATCCCATTATTATGCATGCACCTGAGCCTCTTCAAAACAAAGTCACTCTGCTTTCCCAAGCAATCCCAACATTTGTCGCACAATTCCCACCACCACCACTCAACGCTCTGCAAACCAATATTCCACCCATCCCCACTTAGCCCATTCAAAAATACAACAACCAATTCGTAGCATCAAAGCACTCAAATCGCCATGCCCATTCCTCCCTTTTCCTCCACAACATACCCACAGCAGCAAGAATACTTCACCATAGGCATGCCACCTACCAACACCTATAACCAACCCTTAGTGCCACTAGGGCCCACTTTCCCCACTCTGCCAACAACACACTCACAACGTATGCCAGCAGTTCTTCCGCAAGCACAATTAAACCCAATTCCTCCACCACCACTTCCTCAAAATAGTCAACCAACACAAGCTGCTTCCTCATCCACTTGGAATAACTACCAAGCCTCCATACAAGCCTTGGGCATACCTTCACAACATCAAACCACCAATCCATTTACATCCTGTACATAGCAACCTAAATTCAACCCCTTCGCCTCAACACAAATTCCTATCCCCCCAATACCGCAGAAACAACCAATCCAACAACAACAACCTCTTCAGTAGCAACAACCCCAACAATCCCAGCCATAAAACATAAACCCCTTTGCTTCTTGTGCACATCCATAGTATATCCCTTTCACCACAACACCACCTCCTATTCAACCTACCCAGCAACTGCAACCATCAGCACAGAATCCCAATCCACTCATTGCACAGGTGCTACAATAAATTGCAAATCCTTTTTCAAGTACGCACTCCACCACCCTATCTACCCAGTAGCTGCAACCCAACTATGCCAACTACCTAGCTATGCTATCTTCCACTACCTCACAACTGGTCCCTCCACCATAGCAAACTAGTGCGCCCATCAACCCCAACTACTTCATTCCACCCACTGGGGGCATTCCACCTCAGAACACCTATCTACCAACCTTCGGCAATATGGCACCATCACCCAATGCAAGTGCACAGTCGCCTCATCTCATTTATCCAACACCTCAGGAGATACAACAACAACAACATGCATTGCCACCCCCTCTACCACACTATTCCCCTCAATTACAGTTCTCATCACCCCAAAAACCTATCTATATTGACCAAACACTGCAATACCCTCCACAAAACCCTCTGTATTCACCAGCTCCATTCAACCCCTATCTCATGAGCAAGATCAACATGCCAGCAAATAACAATCCCCCACCAGCCATTTCAGAATGAGAGGAAATGAAGAATGCTTTAAAAGAGCTACATGTTGGAACTGAAGCAAAGATCTTCAAATTTGAGGAAGTTTGTCCTTACCCGATTGATAGATCTATCAATGCCATACTCTTCCCCAAGCACTTTGAAACACCCAAGTTTGAAAAATATTGGGGGAAGGGTGATCCTGTGAGCCACGTAAAATAATTCTACATTGCATGCCAAGAAGTGGCCTATAGAAATAAATTCCTCATGAGGCTATTTCCCAAAAGCTTAGGAGGGACCACTCTTGAGTGGTTTTACAAGATCCCTTACAACACAGTCTCTACTTTCGTTGAATTATCATAGAAGTTTGTGGCCCAATACTCACACAATCTTGAGAATGAACTCTCCCTGCTTGATTTATGTAATTCCAAATAGAAGGGAGGAGAAAGCTTGGCAGATTACCTTCAATGCTAGCAAGGACTTACCACAAGGTTGTCCTATCAACCCCCCAAGAAACATCTCATCAAGTTCTTTATTAACAACCTTCATCCCAAGCTTACCTATCATATGCACATGAATTGTATACAGACCTATCAGGACATCAGAATCAAAGGCATGGATCTTGAAAGAGGTCTTATAGAAGATGGTGCCATAAAGCACTATAAAGAATCACAACCTGGTAGAGGCAACAATGATCGCTCCAGATATTGGAACAAAAATGAGAATGTCGTGATTGATGGAGCCACTAAAACTAAATATGTCTAGATTTTTATGGCAGGTCCTCAAGCATCCACTCCCACATACCAACAGCCACAACACTACCTGTAGAATTCCCCAGCACAGGCATACCAACAACCACCGCACTATCAACATAATTCCCCCACACTAACCTATCAGCAACCACAGTATCAACAAGTTCCACCTCCCCCATGTCACCAAGAAACCCACCACCAACCCATGCCACAACAAACCATACGTCCGCAGCAAGCTAACCAACCCAATTATCAGCATAATCCCCAACATTTCCAGCATTAGACTAATGCAATATCTGTACAGCAGGGATAGAGCAGACTGAAAAGAGATCAAAATGCACCTAAGCGCACGTTCACCCCTTTGGGTGAACCTATCGATGTTATTTTCTGAAGAATAGCAGTAGCAAACCTGGTAGTATATCCTCCACTGACGCAACCTTTTGATGACTCTTCTCCAAAACCACAATGGTTCAATGCCAAAGAATATTGTGACTACCATTGTGTTAAAGGAAATGCCACGATCAAGTGCATGAAGTTAAAACACTACATCCAAGACCTAATTGATCGCAAGGATATTGAAGTAGATTCTACAAACAAAACCTCACCCAATATCAATCTGAAGATCTATCAAAATGCATTCCCAAACCATGACAATAACATAGGACCTACCAATGCACACATTGCTTCAACATCCAATCAGGACAGAGGAAAAAAAATCGCCCATACCAGTAATAAAACTACCGCTCATGTTGATTATGGTAGCATCATTGGTTGTATATCCCAAGTTGAACCATCTGTCAATGTCATTCATGTGAAAGGTGCTGATACTAATTGTGTTGTTACCACACATCGTGGATGCATAACTGTTGTTGGTGCTAGTACTGCCTCATCCTCTGGGGCACAATATAAATTATTGGAACATCTAGGGAATACATTAGACCAAATATCCATCTTGGATCTCTTGCGCACATCACCAGTCCATCAAGAGATCTTGAATAAAGCTTTGCAAGATTCACGTGTTTCCAACAACATAGGTCTCGGTCAGTTTCAAAACCTTGTGTGTCACTTATCCACATCTTATGCTATCTCATTTAAACCCAATGACATGCCATCTATTGAGCCAAATCATATCCTACCTCTTCACATCACCGTCATGGTCTGAAACTTTACTGTTAAGAGAGTCATAATAGATAATGGTTCGACCTTGAATCTATGTACTTTAAATTTTTTAAAGGAACTGGGATACACTAAAGCTGATATCATGAATGATGTCATCACAATCAAAGCCTATGAAAATCTAGAATGAACATCAGAAGGTACAATCTCCTTGCCCATTCAACTAGGCCCAACAGTACAAGAGACAATTTTCCATGTGGTCAATCTTGACCTCCCATACAACATCCTCCTTGGACGCCCGTGGATTCACTCTATGCAGACCGTCCCTTCCACCTATCATCAGTGTATCAAGTTTCCACACAATGGAGTTGAGATCACTATCCATGCAGATACCAAGCCCTTCACATACTGCCATGCGTTGGAAGCCTCCCATCTAGATTCAAATCATTGTCCTGGGACTGACCTTGGCACATCTATCGCCAGTTCCTCCACAACCCTTCCAAATCCAAACACCATTCTTGCATCCACTCTATCCATTATCAAGATCGACCACCAAGGCTATGGAGAATACAGTCTAACTGATGCCTTTTCTATTGGAACCCTCCCGGCTGATCCACATACCCATGGGCATTCATCTAGTTACATTGATCAAAAGCCACCTGAACTAATGCAATTGGGTCCTACCACCTTTCTTTCTCATGACATTTTGAATATCTAGGAAATAACACCTGATATCAATCAGGGGCTCTACAAAGATCCCACACCTCCTGACAGTGGCCTCCTTAATTGCTTCAAAGATAAATATCCCTTTGCTCACAAATTGGTCATTGAAAAGTGGAACTATCAAGGAGGTGGACTAGGCTCTGAAGAACAAGGCATGAGAGCCCCCATTGTACCCTCTAAACTTCAAAATCACATTGGTCTTGGATTTGAACATGATACATCTGGTCTTGGCCATAACATGACTAGGGGCACTAAGGAAACCAGTCTAACCTATCACATTCCCCTGGGTAACATATGCGAATTCAAAAATATCCCAGAAGAGAAAATTGTGAGAGCTTATGATGCTATTGAAAATGAAATTTTCCTTGGTAAATCTATCCTTCACCAATTATCCCTCCACTTCATTGACCTTCCACTCCTCCATCCCAAACTCATTAACTAGGACCAACCAAGCATCATCCCGATAGACGAGTTTGAAAGCATGGCCGTGCTCCTAAACTTCATGGGAGCTATAGATCAACAACCAGATTGGGGGCAAATTTCCACACATGTATACACCTTGAACCCAGAAGCATACTTTGGGGGAGAGGAGGACTCTAGCTGCAAAATTGAAAAGAAAAATAAAAAATAAAAAAAAATGTATCTCTTAGTGAAAACCCTTTTGGGGAACTATCAGATCAGAAAAAATAAAAAATAAAAGGCGTATCTCCTAGTGAAAACCTTTCTGAGGCACCAGGAGATGGAGATTCTCCTCTCCCTATCATCCATGATTATAGGTCAGAATAGTCATCTATTCTCATTGAGGAAACCCAGCCTATTAATTTGGGTACAGAAGACCAGCCTCACCTCACTCACATTGCAGCATCCTTGACAGAAGCAAAAGAAATGGCCTTCACAACTCTTTTAAGAGAATATCCAAACATCTTTGCATGGTCCTACTCTCACATGCCTAGCTTGGATCCAGAACTTACAGTACATCATTTATCCGTGGATCCTAACATTAAACCTATCAAACAAAAGCTCTGGAAAATGCATCCCAAAGTTGCATTAATGGTCAAAACAGAACTTGAAAAGCTCTTAGCAGCTAGAATCATCAGAGTGATAGATTACTCAGACTGGATTTCAAATATGGTCCCAGTCTCTAAACTGGATAACTCCATCAAAATCTCACTGACTTTCGAGATCTCAACAAAGCATGTCCAAAAGATGACTTTCCATTTCCCAATATCGACATGATAGTGGACCTCACTGCTGGACAATGAGATGTTGTCTCTCATGGACATATTTTCAGGATATAATCATATCTGTATAGCAGAAGAAGATCAGCATAAGACAACATTTACAACCCCATGGGGTACCTTCTATTACAACATGATGCTATTTGGGCTCAAGAACGCTAGAGCAACATATCAGAGGGCTATGACCATCATCTTTCACGATATGATCCATAAGATCCTTGAAGATTACGTGGATGATATATTGGATAAATCACAAAATAGAATGGATCACCTAAATGATCTAGAGGCAGTGTTTGATCGACTTTGACATTATGGTCTCAAGCTAAATCCAAAGAAATGTGTCTTCAAAGTTACAACAGGAAAGCTCCTTGGATTCATCATATCACGACGTGGCATCAAGATAGATCCTAAAAAGGTTAAAGAAATCATGCAAATGCCTCCATCAAAGACACTCAGATAGCTGCATAGTCTACAAGAAAAGCTTCAATCAGTGTGCTGCTTCATATCATAGCTTGCAGACAAATTCCAACCTTTCACGCATTTGCTGAGGAAAGATCATAGTTTAAAATGGGATCCTATATGCCAAAGAAGCTTCAAAAAAATCAAGGAATATCTGGCAAATTCACCTATTCTAGTGCCGCCTACACCAGGAAAACCTCTCATATTATAAATATCTACAACAAAAACAGCACTAGGGGCACTCCTAGCCCAGTTAGATGACAATGGAAAAGAGCATGCTATCTACTACATCAGCCGCACTTTGGTGGGTTATGAGCTAAATTATACACCAATGGAAAAATCATGCCTAGCAGTCATCTTCGCCACTCAAAAGCTTTGTCACTACATGCTCAGTCACACAATCAAGCTTATATAAAAATTAGACCCACTAAAGTATCTTCTATCCAACACAACTCACAGCCAGCATGGCTAAATGGTTAATGCTTCTCAGCAAGTTTGACATCCAGTATATCGACAGAAAAGTCGTCAAAGGTCAAGTCATCACAAATCAGTTAGTAGAGGCACCATTGATCCACGCATATCCATTAGTCATGGAGTTTCCCGATGAACATCTATGCATGATCGAAGAACAACCAGCCTGAAAGTTATTCTTTGATGGTTCACATACATCTCATGGTTCTGGGGAAGGAATCCTGTTTGTTACCCCACAAGGTGACTACATCCCAAAATCATTCAAACTAGGATTTCCTTGCACTAACAACATAGCAGAATATGAGGCACTGATTGTAGGACTCAGCATGGCCATCCAGTGGAACATCACGGATATCTGAGTCTTTGGTGATTCTCAACTAATCATAAAGCAAGTGTTAGATGAATTCCAAAAAAAAAATGATAAGTTGTTACCTCACAAAGAGATGGTAGATAAAATGAAGGAGCATTTCATCAATCTATAAATCACCCAAGTGCCACGTCTACAAAACAAAGCTATCGATGCAATGGCTATGATCAGGTCTCTTCTAGAAAAACCACATGAGGCAACGCAGTACGAGTTCTTGGTTGAGCAACTTCACGCGCCATCTTATGAGAGTGATTACGTTAATTAGGTTTGTGTCTTGGTTGGTCCTCAGTCCCCATGGTACCATGACATCCATGCTTATCTAAAGAATGGTATCATATCTATAGGATTTGATAACCTCAAATTCATGTTGAAAGAAAATAATCTATATTATCAACAATAGAATTACAATAAGATGTGAAAACTCTGTGTAAATAAAACTAAGCAGTGATTCTTTATAAAGGATACCGAAGCCCTACAAGGGAAACTATCAGAAATAGAAACTGCCTAAGTGAAACTTAAGCACAAAAGAGTAATTACTAAATTACTCTAACACCCCCCCTTAAGTGTAACTTAGGGAGAAGAAAAACTGCTAAACTACTACAGAAAGCAGGAAAGATGGGTCCCGGCAACTAGGCCTGATCAGGTACCCAAAACATAAAGGGAAAAGATGTCGTAGAGAGAGGAACAAGAATAGAGCAAGAAGCACCTCCGAAGCATGTCTGAAAACTCTGTCAGAAGATACTGCTGGAACCCCCACTGAAGTGCATGACCAGGTAGAGAAGACAAGTGTCTGAAGAGCTGATCAAT